>OY769911.1:3432558-3972558 GCA_963669185.1 Dyspetes luteomarginatus
GTGATTAATTAATAATCACTGCGTTGTTCATGGATATTTTGCGTCAAAACAAAACATGTTCAGACTGTATACTAACTGTGCATAAAAGCCCGACCTTGCAATCCCAGCACACGCGTGAAAAAAAAAATTAAATATTGAGCAGTTTTTTCTGATGCCCTAAACTTTTTTAAAATATCAATGTAATACATAATGTGAGGATTTCTTTTCAGAATGTCGAGGATAGGATCTTGGCAGCTGTACGGTCGGCGGTGCAAGTGGCGGCCCCGGCAACATCTATGCCAATGCAGTGGTCGGTGGCAATGCCACCCACCACGTTCCACCCGCCACTGCATTTGGCAGCCCCGCCGACGATGATACCGGCATTTATGATGCGGGGGATGCCCCAAATGGGGGGAATTTGGCCACCGCCATATTAAATTAAACATTAAACATTGAAATAAAAATAAAATTGATATAAAAATAAAAATTGTTGAATTATTTTCCTCTGCTACTCTACCTCTCTCTCCCCCCTCCACCCGCCAATTTCTTGAGAGAGAGAATGATGGAGAGAGAGAATGATAGAGAGAGGGAATGATAGAGAGAGAATGATAGAGAGAGAAAATGATAGAGAGAGAGAATGATGGAGAGAGAGAATGATAGAGAGAGAGAATGATAGAGAGAGAATGATAGAGAGAGAGAATGATAGAGAAAGAGAATGATAGAGAGAGAGAATGATAGAGAGAGAGAATGATGGAGAGAGAGAATGATGGAGAGAGAGAATGATAGAGAGAGAATGATAGAGAGAGGGAATGATAGAGAGAGAATGATAGAGAGAGAAAATGATAGAGAGAGAGAATGATGGAGAGAGAGAATGATAGACAAAGGGAATGATAGAGTGAGAGAATTATGGAGAAAGATAATGATAGAGAGAGAATGATAGAGAGAGATAATGATAGACAGAGAATGATAGAGAGAGAGAATGATGGACAGAGAGAATGATAGAGAGAGAATGATAGAAAGAGAGAATGATAGATAGAAAATGATAGAGAGAGGGAATGATAGAGAGAGAATGATAGAGAGAGATAATGATAGAGAGAGAGAATGATGGAGAGACAGAATGATGGAGAGAGAGAATGATAGAGAGAGAGAATGATGGAGAGAGAGAATGATAGAGAGAGATAATGATAGAGAAAGAGAAAATGATGGAGAGAGAGAATGATGAAGAGAGAGAATGATGGAGAGAGAGAATGATAGAGAGAGGGAATGATAGAGAGAGAATGATAGAGAGAGAAAATGATAGAGAGAGAGAATGATGGAGAGAGAGAATGATAGAGAGAGAGAATGATAGAGAGAGAATGATAGAGAGAGAGAATGATAGAGAAAGAGAATGATAGAGAGAGAGAATGATAGAGAGAGAGAATGATAGAGAGAATGACAGAAAGAGAGAATGATAGAGAGAGAATGATAGAGAGAGAGAATGATAGAGAGAGAGAATGATAGAGAAAGAGAATGATAGAGAGAGAGAATGATAGAGAGAGAGAGAATGATAGAGAGAGAGAGAATGATAGAGAGAGAATGATAGAGAGAGAGAATGATAGAGAAAGAGAATGATAGAGAGAGAGAATGATAGAGAGAGAGAGAATGATAGAGAGGGAGAATGATAGAGAGAATGATAGAAAGAGAGAATGATAGAGAGAGAATGATAGAGAGAGAATGATAGAGAGAGAGAATGATGGAGAGAGAGAATGATGGAGAGAGAGAATGATGGAGAGAGAGAATGATAGAGAGAGGGAATGATAGAGAGAGAATGATAGAGAGAGGGAATGATAGAGAGAGAATGATAGAGAGAGAAAATGATAGAGAGAGAGAATGATAGAGAGAGATAATGATAGACAGAGAATGATAGAGAGAGAGAATGATGGACAGAGAGAATGATAGAGAGAGAATGATAGAAAGAGAGAATGATAGATAGAAAATGATAGAGAGAGGGAATGATAGAGAGAGAATGATAGAGAGAGATAATGATAGAGAGAGAGAATGATGGAGAGACAGAATGATGGAGAGAGAGAATGATAGAGAGAAAATGATAGAGAAAGAGAAAATGATAGAGAGAGAGAATGATAGAGAGTGGGAATGATAGAGTGAGAATGATGGAGAGAGAGAGAGAATGATAGTGAGAGAGAGATGATGTAGAGAAAAACAAATATGTGCCAGGGAAATAGAAAGCGACAGAAAAAGAGAGAACGAAAAGAATGACGGAGAGGCATGATACAGAGGGAGCCGTGTGTGTGTGTGTGTGTGTGTGTGTGCGCGCGTGCGTGCGCGCGCGCGTGACATATGCTATAAAGAACTGCAATTTGAAAATTGTACGGAATGCTGTCGTAACATTAGTGTTTATCTGTAGGATACAGCATTTATCATCACCTATATAATAGGTCGAGGAAGCGCCCACCCTCACTTACCCACTCATACTAGTATATGAGCACGTTTCCACGACTCACATCAGACCAGCATGTCGGTATGTTTCTGATGCGACTTGGCGATGCTTATTTGTTCACGCACAACACCCGTATTCATTCATACCGTCATACGAGGTGCTTTTCCGTAGTAGCATTCTTGGAAGCTTACGGATAATAATAAAATAAAGCAATATAATCATACCACGAATTGTCGAGTGGTAGACTGGGGAACCCGAGCTCAAAAATGGTTAGTCACGCATGCAAACTAACAAATCATCATAATCTATGGTGATTGTAATGGGAATGGCAACAGTCTTCTACTGCGAATGATTGTTACCATATGAGCTCTCATCAATGAGGCATCCTCAGAGTATTTCTGAATCGAAAGGTCACCTCCCAAAGCTACAGTTGTAGCAAATGCAGCAGCATAAACTCCACAACTAAATGCATCCGGCTGTTTTGAAACGGGCTGAATAGAGATACAGTCAATCTCCACGGAAGGATAACGTGCATGAATATACCTTCGTACTTCTTTATGCATGCAAGTAAATGCACTTGGACACATGCTATCATAAATCAACACATGCGAGCCGTTGTACAATATGCAACACCAGTGCCTCGATTTGTTCCCACCAATTATTTGGTGGGAACAAATCCGTGCAATTGCTGCACCTTGGATTTGCGCAATGTTTCCAGAGGAGCATTTTTTTTTTTCATTTCATTCTGTTCGCGAGCCTCCAACACATAGTCCGGTTCTCGAAGCGGCATATTTCGATTTCGCCGACTATCGAGGATTTCCGGTAGAAGACCTTGCATGTAAAAACGTGACAAGAATGGTTGAATTTGGTGCCAAAACTGATCATCTTTTGGCACCTTCACGTATTTAATATCAACGGAAGTCCATAAAGCAAAAATACAATATTTTCGCCCGGTTATGTGTAGTTGACCTTGAACTTGGTAGTAGTAATGATGCGTCTTACTCATACACTGAACATTCCTGTTATCGGAAATACTCCTGAGACGGGGATTGCGTTGAATAGCTTCCTCCAGATTTTCGTCCTGGGCCGAACAAGGGCACTTGATTTTAACAATACCATCCTCATCGAGTAGGCCGTCTGGCGAAACACCCAAGTACGGAATGTCTGCATCGATAAAAAGTCCACATGGCATAATTGACTTATTGAGTTTAAACTCCAATGCCTTTTTGGCAGCTTGCTCATTAGCCATCCCAAACTGCACTGCGGGTGCGTCGATGATTTTCGGATAACGAATACTTTGCACCATTTTCGAACAAGAGGTTGTTCGGAGCATTCGACAGATTTGTCCGAATTTCGAAGCAGTTATGAGGCTTGTACGTAACTGGTGCCATAATTCACTGTCACTCTGAGCCACGGTATCTCGCTCAATCTGGCCTCGATTTGCACTCCTTTGCTTCAATTTTTCGAAATGATTTTCGACGAGTACGTTATAAACCGCCTCTGGAACATCGGGTTGCTGACACGATGGTCCATAATCTTTATCGATGCCCTGCCACCTTCGATGTTTGCGTCTGCCCTTTTGTTGGCGTCGCAACTTATTTTGACGTATCTTGCGCTGCCTACTCCGCTCTAATCTAGCAACGATAAGAGGAACTCTTTTCGCCTTACTGTAGTGCACTTTTGAAAGCAGCTTTTGGCTATTGTGCTGTATAAATGCACCGTAGCATCTCATTTGATAAGAATTTCTCGCGCAGTGATTGATCCGTTTTCCACAATTGAGTTTGTTTACGATTGAATTGCAGGCTTCAGCAATGTTATTTGTTTGAGCCTGTAACAAACTATCTGCGTGACAACTGAGGTAGCGGACGGCTTCTGCTGCGTCACGGTAGATACCAGTTCGTTCAAGCTCTGGAATCAAATTCTTCTCGTTCTCCTTTGGTTCGCAAGGAAATGGCAATGACTTGCAAGACGCGTGTTGTCCAAAAACGTGTCCAAGCAGGATTAAAATGTCATTTTGAAGCATTTTAATTTTGTCTGTTTCAGACTCGCTATCCGCTTTGCGAATATCTCGTGCACGCTCAATATTTCTTCGTATCTTTAAACCGCAGTCATGATACCTTTCTGGGGCTGAGCTTCTAGCCGTTTTATCGATGCATTCCTCATTTTTTTGCCTAAATTACGAAACAAGTGGTTACTGCATTCCACTTTGTGTACAACTATGCCATGAGCAGCGTAGGGGTCGGCATCTCTGATTGCTTGATAAGTGCTGCTATCGCCATCAGAAATGAGCGTTTTGTATATTAAACCATGAATTTCTATGCTGTTTTTAAATCCTTCAAGAATTATATCAGCTTCCATAGCTGTAGAGCTTTGGTCGCGACCCCAATTCTTGTAACATATATGCTCGCGTGGTTCCATAGCAAGTTGTTCATTCTTGGCGCACACTGCGCAATATTTATTCCTCACACCACCGAAAAGGACGTTTTTTGTTTCGAAGCCAATAATCGAGCTATTACCTGACAACGAATCGTACTTCCCATTCGCGTAAGTACGCTTTGCCCAACTTCCATCGGCTATGACTGCAATCAATGGAAAGCCGTTTTTAACGCGGCCTTCCTTTATGGCAATCTGTTTTTCTTCTTCTGCCGCCACATCCATTTGTTCGGCGGCAACGGCTTCAAAATCATCATACATGATGTCGCGAAACTTGCGATACGCAACATGCGAAAGCGGACGGACATTCATCGCCGCAAGCTGCTCTTGCAACGTCGAACATCCGGTCCCGGAAGTTATAGTGCCGCAAACTGCACTTTCGTTAATGCCCATCGTACTATCATCATCGGAATCGGTCCAAATATTGAAACCGTAATTGCACATTTCACACCTAAAAAGCAATTGGGTTCTCAATCCACGATCAATGTATTTCTCCAATTTGAGATGACGAAAATGACACTCTAAGCCACGGCTGTGAGAGTCAAATTTTTCATGCAACTATTGAAGAAAGAAGGTTATATCGACTATCCGTCGACCTTCGACTTCCACGTCAACGCGACCCGTATCTAATGCAGGCTCACTATCTACAAGAAGCTCATGTTCATCAGTATCAGAACCTTCCTGATGATGGTCTGGCTGATTAACAACTTTCTTTTTTTCGAGATCGTGCAATTGGCAATCAAATGAAGGTTGTGGAACATCGAAAGCCGATTTTGCTCCAGGCAACCCCATTTCTCGCGAAACATCTGCATGCAAAGCTGGCTCAATGCTTCTTGTATTAACCTGTGAGTCATCTGTATGAATACTGCATGTATCTAACTGCGGTATCAGCTTAGCAGCTTCATCTTCTCCGAAAGCATGCAATTTACGGGGATGAATGCTCACTTTCTGAGGGCTACTCGAATTTAGAGTAGCGATTGAAAATTCTCCCATTTCTGGACGAATCTCGAAAGTGCTTGGTGCAACTTGTTGCTTAGATAAGAACACAGTATTTTCAAGGGGCTCGCAAATATGCACATTCATGACATTATTTTTTGTTGCACCAACTTTCATATGCCTATCTGTGCCACTGATTTCGGCACGCCCATGATAGACGTTGTTCACGTCGAGATCATGCATTTCTCGTCGAAAACAAGCCTTCGCAAAATCGGCAACAGAGCATTGCTCTTGCTGCCCATTAATTTCTGAAAAGCATGCTTCAGAAATCTCATTCTCAAACGAATACGTGCTCTGAGATTCGAGCTCGGGAGGTGAACATGCGTTACCTGATACGTGCCTCTCGATCAGTTCGACTTGTTCGGCAGCATAATTTCCATGTTCTCCAGGTCGATTTCGGGAACGCCTGGGAAGAAATTGAATGATTATGAATATGTCTGAAGGTACAATAAACTTTGCTTATAATTTCTCAAATCCTCGCAAAAAATGAAAAAAAAAAGAATTTCTGGATTGCAATCTGTTATGAGATGAAAGTGAAGCAAGTCGAGCAATACGAGAATTTTGTTCCTTGAAATGGAAGATAAGGGAAAAAAACGTAACAGCAGTGAGTCTGATATCGCCCACAAAGATTCTTTGCATCGAGTTATTTCTGTACGGTCTATTGCTATAAGTTTTTTCTAAATAATAAAATCGAGAGTTTTTCCCCCTATAACCGTATGTTGCAGAGAACAAAGTTCTCTTCATATAATGGGCAATTGAAGTGGGACCAAGTATTTTTGGGCGATTTCAGCGGAACTTGGAGCAAACCCAAAAAACTAAGAAATTACTTTAGAGGTAATATAATTTTCTTCCGAACAAACATAATTTTATCATGATCAGATGAGAATTGGCGTGGTGCAAAGGTATGGCACGATCACGTGCAAATCGAGGCTATGCGACCACGCAAAACTACCCCAAAATTGATATTGAGACGTTGAAATTCCCTTCGATGGGTATCAGTCAAAAAGATAGCTCGTGGTAATCAAAAAACCCCCCTAAAAATCAGCAGTTTAGGTCGCTGTAACTCCGAGAATATCGGCCCAATGTCCGGATGCATGGGGGTACCCCAGCTGAGATACTGGCACCCTCCATAAAAATTAAAAAAATCGAATAAAAAAACATTATCAAATAAAAATAAAGTTTATATAATAAAAATGAAGTAAAATAGAAATAACGCCTACATAAATATCAATGTATTGGGGTCATTCCGTGTCAAGTCGACCAATGGTTGGAACCGACCCCATCCGATTTGGATGAATTTTGGTCAGAAGTTTCCTTTTATCATAAAACAAAGTCCTGCCGAAGGAAACCAATTGATTTTTTTTTTTCAAAAGTTATGCAAAATTCAAAATTTTACTGTTTATCCCGTTTTTCAATTTTATTTTTTGGATATCTCAAAAACTGTTATAGTTACAGGATGGGCCTGAATTTGTTCTAAAGAGGGTACTTCGGGCTATAGAAAAAAAAATATTTTGATAAAAAAATTCAAAAAATGATGAACTGCAGAATTTTGAAATTTGAAAAATCGAAAGAATCGAAAAAAACAAAAAAAAAAAATTAATAAAATCAAAAAATTCATATCTTTGAAAAAAAAACGCCCCCCTGAAAATTTCAGAACATTCTAAGATCTATCAAAGACATTATATAAAAAATATTGAGCCAAAAATTTAATACTGAACTTCGATTTTTTCGATTTTTCAAATTTCAAAATTCTGCAATTCATCATTTTTTGAATTTTTTTTTCAAAATATTTTTTTTTCTATAGCCCCAAGTACCTTCTTGAGAACAAATTCAGGCCCATCCCTGTAACTATAATAGTTTTTGAGATATTTACAAAATAAACTTAAAAAACCGGAAAAACAGTGAAATTTTGAATTTTGCATAACTTCTGAAAAATAAAAAAAAATCCTTCGGCAGGACTTTGTTTTATGATAAAAGGAAACTTCTGCCCAAAATTCATCTAAATCGAACGGGGTCGATTCCAACCATTGGTCGATTTGACATGGAATGACCCATTGATATTAATTATTTCCCTCTCTGCTGCTCTAGCTCTCTTTCTCCCCCCCCCCCCCCCCCAATTTCTCAAGAGAGGTAGAGAGAGAGAGTAAGAAGCACCGGAAGGCCCAGTGCCCGGATACATTGGGCTACCCCAGTTGAAATACTGGCACCCGCCATTTAAAAAAAAAGAAAATCGAATACAAAAAGATCATCTAATAAAAATAAAGTTTATATAGTAAAAATAAAGTAAAATAGAAATAAAGTTTATATTAAAATAAAGTCTATATAAATATCAATGTATCGTTATTAATAATTTCCCTCTTTGCTGCTCTAGCTCTTTCGCTCTCCCCCCCCCGCCCATTTTCTCAAGAGAAAGAAAGAGAATGAGAGAGAGAGAGAGAGAGAGAGAGAGAGAGACAAGGAATGATAGTGAGTGAGGGAGAGAGAGGCAAGGAATGATCGTGAGAGAGGGAGAGAATGATAGAGAGAGAGAAAGAAGCACCGGGTGGCCGAATGCCCGGATAGATTGGGGTACCCCAGCTGAGATACTGGCACCCGCCATTTAAAAAGAAAAACGAATTAAAAAGATTATCAAATAAAAATAAAGTTTATATAATAAAAATAAAGTAAAATAGAAATACAGTGAGGGGCAATTGAAGTGGGACGATGGGTTTTTTGTCGATTTCGGCGAAACTTGAACCGATTTCGAAAAACTAAAAAAGTACTTTCGAGGTAATTCAATTATCGTCCGAATGAAACTAGTTTCATTAAGATCGGATGCGAATTGACCTGGTGCGAAGGTATGGCACGATCAGGTGTAAATCGAGGCTATGCGACCACGCCAAACTACCCCCAGAATTGATATTGAATTCGTTGAAAGTCCCTTAACGATGGGTATCAGTCAAAAGGGCAGCTCGTGGCGATCAAAAAAGTCCCCTAAAAAAATTCGGTTGGCCTACTCCAGATGGAGCTACAGTCCAGGAAGCGATTCCCAGTTTTTGGGGACGTTATCGGTGATTAAGCGAAAACGAATCGATGGAATCGATTGAAACTTGTTTTGTAATCGTATTTTGTAGTACCCTTACACCTTAAGTGATTTTTTATTATGAAATCTGCTCCTGTCGATGAAATCCAGGTATTATGAGGTTACATTTTCTCATGAATCAACATTTTTCATATTGAAGCACTTTAGTGCCAATATTATAATCTGGCGCATGATAAAGAGGAAGCTTTAACGATTAAAATGGGTATTGATTCAATACCGGAAACTCCCTCTTGTACGCCAAGGAAATCGTTAAAAAGTTAGTAGAAAATCGCGATATCTCGAAAATTCGTTCCCGGGATGCGCGGCTGTGTTTACATGCTTCGCTCTAGGGCCGGGCCTGGGAGGGGGTCCCTACCAGCAGCAGTAGCTGCCGCAGTTAAATTAACTTGGCGATATAAAAATATTTCGTAAGAATGTTTAATAATGAAAAATTAATGATCAATGATTAATAATTAACAATTAATAATTCAATATTTATTGTTGATTAATTCGATAATTAATAGGAAAAAAATTACAATAATTATCATTAGATGATTAACGATAGAACATGAAAATTAATAATTATTATTAGATAAATAATATTGAAAAATTGAAATTTGTTAATCGTATTTTAAATCAAGAATTCAAAATTGAAAATGCGAAACGCCAAAAAATTCAAAAACATTCCGTATGCGATAACCTTCAAACTATCGCTCAGAAACAAAAACATCTGGGGAACTTTTTAAACCTTCTTTTGATTATCTGAATTATTACTTGTTAATTATTAATAATTGATAATTAATTTTTCATTATTTTTCATGATTAATTTTTCATTATTATTTTAAAAAAAGTACCTGTAAATAAAGTTGAATATTTATTTTGAAAAAATCTGCACTCAGATAATCAAAAGAGGGTTCAAAAAGTTTCCCAGATGTTTTTGTTTCTGAGCGATAGTTTGAAGGTTATCGCATACGGAATGTTTTTGAATTTTTTGGGATTTCGCATTTTCAATTTTAAATTCTTGATTTGAAATACGATTAACAAATCTTAATTTTTCAATATTATTTATCTAATAATAATTATTAATTTTCATGTTCTATCGTTAATCATCTAATGATAATTACTGTAATTTTTTTCCTATTAATTATCGAATTAATCAACAATAAATATTGAATTATTAATTGTTAATTATTAATCATTGATCATTAATTTTTCATTATTAAACATTCTTACGAAATATTTTTATATCGCCAAGTTAATTTAACTGCGACAGCTACTGCTGCTGGTAGGGACCCTCTCCCAGGCCCGTCCCTAGAGCGAAGCATGTAAACACAGCCGCGCATCCCGGGAACGAATTTTCGAGATATCGCGATTTTCTACTAACTTTTTAACGATTTCCTTGGCGTACAAGAGGGAGTTTCCGGTATTGAATCAATACCCATTTTAATCGTTAAAGCTTCCTCTTTATCATGCACCAGGTTATAATATTGGCACTAAAGTGCTTCAATATGAAAAATGTTGATTCATGAGAAAATGTAACCTCGTAATACCTGGATTTCATCGACAGGAGCAGATTTCATAATAAAAAATCACTTAAGGTGTAAGGGTACTACAAAATACGATTACAAAACAAGTTTCAATCGATTCCATCGATTCGTTTTCGCTTAATCACCGATAACGTCCCCAAAAACCGGGAATCGCTTCCTGGACTGTAGCTCCATCTGGAGGAGGCCAACCGAATTTTTTTAGGGGACTTTTTTGATCGCCACGAGCTGCCCTTTTGACTGATACCCATCGTTAAGGGACTTTCAACGAATTCAATATCAATTCTGGGGGTAGTTTCGCGTGGTCGCATAGCCTCGATTTACACCTGATCGTGCCATACCTTCGCACCAGGTCAATTCGCATCCGATCTTAATGAAACTAGTTTCATTCGGACGATAATTGAATTACCTCGAAAGTACTTTTTTAGTTTTTCGAAATCGGTTCAAGTTTCGCTGAAATCGACAAAAAACACATCGTCCCACTTCAATTGCCCCTCACTGTAAAGTTTATATTAAAATACAGTTTATGTTAAAATGAAGTCTATATAAATATCAATGTATCGTTATTAATTATTCCCCTCTCTGCTGCTCGAGCTCTTTCTCTCTCTCCCCTCTCCGCCCAATTTCTCAAGAGAGAGAGTGAGCTAGAGTAGCAGCAAGGGAAATAATTAATAACAATACATTCATATTTATGTAGACTTTATTTTTGTTATATAAACTTTTTTTTTATTTGATAATCTATTTTATTCAATTTTTTTTTTTTAATATGGCGGGTGCCAGTATCTCAGCTGGGGTGGCCTCATGTATCCGGGCATTCGGCCGCCCGGTGCTTCTTTCTCTCTCTCTCTCTCTCTCTCTTGAGAAATTGGGCGGGGAGGGGAGAGAGAGACAGAGCTAGAGCAGTAAAGAGGGAAATAATAAATAACGATACATTGATATTTACATAGACTTTATTTTAATATAAACTTTATTTTTATTAGATAATGTTTTTGTATTCGATGTTTTTTTTCTCTATTATTCTCTCTTTCTCTCTCTCTATCTCTTGAGAAATTGGGGAGAGAGAGAGAATAATTGAGAGAGAGAAAGAAACACCGGGTGGGTGGAAAATCTGAAAAAATCCTGAAAAAGCCTCTAGATATCAAAATTCGCCATAAGTATGGGAAAAATAATATGTACATTCCAAGCCCCCGAACCAAACCAATCAACCGCAGAATTTACCAAATTTGTTGTACACCAAGTAGAATGTATGTATATCATGAAATTGATAAAGAAGAAAAACCAAACTTGCACAAAGATAAATGGAGAAGAAGAAGGGTTGCGATAATCCACAGACTTATTCTTTCTCCACATCATACATTCTCTTTTTCCCCGAATGTTAGTTGTAATAACACGTACCTGCAGATGCTGCTTAGTCGACGAGAATGAGGACGTTTATTTCGTTTGTTATCTTTGTTTCCCATTTTTCTCACATCACTTTTCACTTATGATATCACTAATCTATTTATGCAATAAAATGTCTTTATAAATATAATAGTTCTAGAACAGTTTGTATGCTCTAATAATATAACTGTATAACTTCACGGTGAAACGCGACGTCTTACGATCGCGACAATCAGTCATATGTCATGTTTCTGTAAACTGTCTAGAATAAGATTTGTGTTTTCTCTCTAGCTCTTTCAATCTGCGGAACAATATATATATATATATATAGAGGTTTGTGGGCAATGTGTGTGGCTGTCTGCTTGCGTGCGTGTATGCCTGGGCGTGTGAGAACATGCACAATGTATGTATAAACACGCGCCACACACACACACACACACACATTAGTTGATTTACAAACATGTGTGTATATATAATTTGTCGCGTTCGTCCAGGCGGTGTGTGTGTGTGTGTGTTTATGCATACATTGTATCTGCCCATATAAATCTGCATATGTATGTATATATTTTCGCGTATCGAGAGAAATAAAGAGAATACACGATTTTTTGTCTAAGGACAGTCCACAGAAGCAAAGCAGTCGAACAAACTGATTGTAATCAATTTTATGATAACAATTGTCCGCAATTGCTGGCACAATTATCATGCCAATATATATTTTTCAATACTTTATGTAAATAACAGTAATTATTTTAATTATAAACTAAAAATTTTTAGTCGATAAATTATTCATATAATATTTATCTATTATTCAATATAAACAAAATTAATTTTATAATTTAAGATTTACATTATCTTAGCCACTATTGCTGATATCTAAATAAAAAGTATTATCATTATTCTTAGAAATAAGACAATCTACAATATATCCATATTATTTAATCATTATTATCTTTGTAAAATAAATAATCTATGATTTCAAAATATTTGATCGGCGATAATTATACAATTATCTTGGGCTTTTCGTAATTCATGCAAAGCACGAAAAAAAGTCTAACGATGAGCTTCAGGTGCTCGATAGGTGTGGGGAAGGTATATGTAAAGTATATCCAGAGGATGCATTTTCGTGGACACCTAAAACACCTTTACTTTACATATCAAATAAAAATGACAGAGATATGGCCTACTGCGGCGGTCTCTTTCTCTCTCTCTCCCTTCCTCCCTCACTCTCTCACGCTCTCTCTCTCTTTCGCTCTGTGGCAAAAGGCCTGGGAGACGGAAACACTTGGCTCTTCCCCCTATTACTATATAATACGGTACGAAGAAAACGCTGCTAGCGCTCAAGTATAAACTTCGGTAGCGGAATTTTCGTGAACCAAAATTTGGCAACACTCATCGGCTGCGGCTTGTATTTAGGTAATCTTACCACGAAATTTTTCGAATA
Organism: Dyspetes luteomarginatus; assembly: GCA_963669185.1. Lineage (NCBI taxonomy): Eukaryota > Metazoa > Arthropoda > Insecta > Hymenoptera > Ichneumonidae > Dyspetes > Dyspetes luteomarginatus. The sequence continues at coordinate 3,445,830 of OY769911.1, forward strand.
AATGCCATTTCCGAAGTTTTGCACCTGCAACAATGTACAAGTACTCAGTGTGTACATTTTTTATTGTTGCATAAGATGACGCTAAGGATTTTTTGAATAACTAGCTTTGAAGGTCAGTAAATCCATTTTTATTTTACAGATAACTGGTGGTAATGCGAACTGTAATTTTTTTTTTGATTTTTAAAATTCTACGAGCGTCACCGGATAGAACACTATTAACTGGATTATATACTAAATTTTCCATTTATTTAGTTTGATAGTTTTGCAATGGCATTTGTTCGAAAATTTAGGCATACTGCGATGGTAAAGAAGAGCTTTCACATCCTCTTAAGGGGATATTGAGTTGCAGTTTGTCATCCAGGTTATCACGAAATTTGTCCCAATCGACGCGACCACTCGTTAGAGACGGCTTAGGTTGGTTTAGAGCAGGAGATGAAGCAATGGTTAGCAGCACTGGGCTATGATCCGACGACAAGTCTTTGAGTGACTCTGCTGTGGTGAAGATGACACGAGTTTGACGCGTAATAAAAATATCAAGGATATCTGGCAACTTTCTTAAGGAAGTCGGCCAGTATGTGGGTTCCTGAGGTGCTATTATACCGAGACTCTCGTCTTGTATTATTTTTAGAAGCGTTCTACCTTTTGGATTCATCGTGCGGCATCCCCATTGCTGGTGTTTTGCGTTAAAATCTCCGCCCGCTATGAATTTGGGGTGAAGTGTTTCAAGATATGATTTAAATTCAAGCTCGGTCAATAGTTTATTTGGTGGACAGTACACCGCTGCTATGTTAAGGGACGAACCGTTAACTGTAACCGAGATACCAGTGGCCATTAAGGCTTCGGATTTAATACCTAAGAGTGGATAATGAGAAATCGATCGCCGAATTAGTATAGCAGTGCCCCCGTAGACTGTATCATCAGGGTGATCAGATCTGTATGTAATATAATCTTTTATGACAAAGTGAGACCGACTGGTTAAATGAGTTTCTGAAATAAGCGCTATATCAATTCGGTTATCGTGGAGAAATATGTCGAGTTCAGATTCGTGTTGCGTTACACCGTTTGCATTCCATAGCAGAAGGACTAGCGAATGTTGAGTTAATGCACTCATTTTAACAGCTTAGGCAGGAGTTCGGAGACTAGATTTGTAAGAAGAGAGATAAGTGGAGTAATTAAGGCTTTGAAATCGTTTAAGAAGCTGACTAACTGATCGTTCGTATTTGTTTGTTGTTGAGTCGTCGGGTGATAGCTGGCTGAGAAGTGGTGTGGCTGGCCGTGATGTGGTTGAGGAACTCCCGCGAAAGGGCTTCCGTGTTGGGTATGTTGTTCTACTCGTTGCTCGGTATAATTGCCGCTGGCCGCATTTGCGTAAGATATTTGTTGACGTGTAGCGTGAGCCAGTGGCAGAGGTGACGTCACAGACGTAGACGCCGCTGGTGGTGATGACGAATCCAAACTCTCAAGATTCGTGCGTTGACCATTGCCGGTGTGTCGAGAGACGTTGGGTCTTCGAGATATTGACATTTTTTGTAGTTGTTTATGTACTTCACAGCCTCGATAGTTAGCAGGATGTCCCCCTCCGCAGAGAACACATTTAGCAGGCTCTTCCTTAGGTTTGGTGCATACGGTACTAAGGTGCTTTCCGGCACATTTCACGCATCTGGGTGGATGATTGCAGTAGGCTTTCGTGTGATTATACTGCTGACAGCGTAAGCATTGTACTTGGTCTCTACGTTTGTGAGGCTCTTCTACCGAAATGGCTGTATAATATAGATGTTTCAGGTCGAAGATTTCTTTGTTGTTCTCGGCCGGTTTGAGATCAACAAAGAAGAGAGGAAGCGGTACTTTTCTCGTTGAATGAGTAACGTTGCTGACGTGTCGGACTTTAAATCCAAGATCTGTAAGTCATCAGCGATGCACTGAGCCGGAGTGGTGTGGTGAAGGTTTCTAATTACGACTCGAAAAGCTTTTTCGTTATTCGGCGGGTACGTGTGGTAGTTCGCACCCTTTTCTTTGAGGTAGTGTATCGCGGATCGGTACGCATCGCTCGTGTGAGCGGAGATGATAGTGTCATCGAGTCTTGATGTGCAGGTGAATGTGTTCTTACCTAATATCTGCTCGAGAGCTTTGCACATACTTTCGTAGTCCTGAACGAGGGATACGTAGATGCGTGGTGGTTTGATAGGTCTAGGTGTTGTAATAGTTTCATCTTCCATAGCGTCGTTATCGTGATTGGCTAAGAGTTCGAAAGGGTTCGCTGTGGTGAAGTCTATTGGCAGTGTGTTTTCGCCAACCGGATTGCTGGCAGATTTATCCTGTTTATCACCAGTCATGTTTATTGACGTATGTATCGACGCTCCTTGTGACGAGGCTCCCCGCCAGGCGGGTGCCCTAGTAGGATAAGGCGAATGTCTATTTCTCGAGTGAAGTGAGCTTTGGCTCTGCCGAGAATTATACAGAGCACTGATTTTCACGAAACTATCCACTTTAAAAGTGGAAAAAACGATCTGATCGAAGAAGCACTAGTCTCCTTGAAGAGAGGATTTCTTACTCCTCCGAGCGATTGCAATGTTTTTTTTTGTATTTTCGTTTTTTCTCTAGTTATTTAATAAATAAACGCACGAGGCCCAACGTGACGAACGAAGGACCTGATCGCTCGGATACCCTTATTAAATACTAATAAAATTTATTTACTTTGAAAATTTTAAATGAATATATTATTGTTTATCTAACAATTGATCTAACTTATTTTATACAGTGAAATTTAGTTACATTTAAACGATTTATAAATAAAATATTAGTCACATTTCACTATATATGTTATTATTAAATGATATATTATTAATATATAATTTAATTATAAATATTAATGTTACTTTATAATCTAAATTATTTAATATTTTTTTATCTTAATAGATAATTAATTTTTATTGGGAAATTAATTAATATTTATAAATTTATTCATTAATTAAATTGATTAAAAAAAAAAACTTTGCACGTTCAATTTTTATTTTTTAATTGGAATGTGATGGTCCGGAGCGGGTGTAAATGAGAATGATGATATATATATATGCTTTGTCTTTAATAGATCTGTTGTTATAGTGGAGAAGTGCACGGAGGTTTTAGGAGAAGAATTGTAGTTGATTGAATGAATGTTGGAGATGAACTGGACTTTGAGGTGACGCTCTCGGGCACCACGAGTCAAAGGGCCCATTGTTTTAAGGTCTATTGGAGGGGATACCACGTGCGTGGTGCATGCAGCATCCACGCGTGGACCGTGGGATTGCGCTAGAGATGCTGACGGACTCGTCAGCATTCGTGGAATAGAGATTAGGATTAAGGTGGTATGGGTGAGGAATAGGATGTCCGCGTGAGAACGGATGTATGGAACTTTAAGGTGTTGGGTTTAAGGTGTGGGAAAGGACAGTTAGGAATAGGGGACTTGTGGGGCCGTCACACTCCCCCTCTTACAAAACGATGCTTCGCATCGTGCATTTTTACAGTTTTTGAGTTTTGTGCGATTCTATACAATTTTAATAGATTTTACAATTTTGTTATTGGTATGTTGACTCTACGTTATATAATTCAATGTTTGTTTCCTGCAATGTTCTTAATTGTAGTGTTATCTTTTCTTTTGGTTTCTATTTTGTATCTTCCTTCTATTGTTCCTTTTCCTGTCGTTATTATCTTTGTGGGGTTTTAGTTACTGTGACCTGCAACAATCTAGATCCGTATTAGTTTTTGTGTTAGTAGGGGGTGGTTGTGTTATACTGGATTAGGTTTGTTTTTCGGATTTTGTTATGCTAAGAGAAAAAGAGAGATGTTTTCTTTTGCTTCCTGTTTGTCGTGTTTCTGTTTTCCTTTCTGTTGTGGATGTACTTTGTTATTTTTTCCGAAGGTCGTGGTTTTGTTAATTTTTGGCTTCTTCCTTTGTTCGTTTCCAGGTTTGCGTTGTCGTTCTGTTATCGAAATTGGTTTCCTATAATGTTCTTCTGAAACAGTCTAAATCTCGTTTAGTATATTGGGTTAGTGGGAGAGACTTGTTAATGGGATGTGCTTTGGATTAGGTCATAGAGTGCGTGTGAGAATAAAGCGGGTACCTGTTCGTGCGTTAATGCTGTTTGTATTATTTATTTCGTATAGTTATAATGGTATTTGGTATTCTTATTTCTATGGTTATATGTATTTATGTGTGGTTACGTACTGATCTTACTTCTATGATTATACGCTTGCATGGCCCTATTTCTATGGTTATTTTATATAGTTTTATTTCTATGATTATAGGTTTATAGTCTTATTTCTATGGTTATGTGCGTATGTGTATGTGTCCTATTTGCTAGTATTATCGTAAATGGTTATATATGTGCTTATTGTTATCGTTATTATATGTGTGTATGTGTGTCCTGTTGTTTTGTGATTCGCTCAGTTTGTTTGTCGTTGTTTGTTTGGTCTCTTCCGTCTTTTACGTTTGTAAAAAGTTGTGCAGTCGTTCGTCAAAAATGTCTTGTAAGTATCTGTTAAATTGTGTTATGGTTCGTGTGTCCTGTTGTTTCAGCCATTCTGCGACTTCGTGTGCGCTGAGTTGTGTCGGGTCCGTTTGCGTCTCCTTGTCGTCTTCTGCTATTTCGATAATTTCGTCTGTCGATGCCGTTGATGTTTGCGGTGATGTTTTTGAGGTAGGGAGTGGTGGTGGGGATGTTGACGGGGTTCTCGGGCTGTAGATCGGTGGGGATGTCGGTGGGGTTGTTGTCGGTGATGATGATGATGATGATGATGATGGTTTTATTGTCGTTTTATCGAATCGTCGACGTTTTGTTGGTGCCGTCGGGGTCGGTTGTTCGTTTGTCTGTCGTTTTCTTGTGTCCGTTCCTGTTTCTGTCGCTGTCTCAGTCTCTGTCAGTATCGTCCCTGTCCTCATTATGGCCTCGCCCCGTGGCCATACGCCGGCCCTTGCCCAAAATGTAGAACATTTTTCTAGATGCATGATCGCTGCTCGTGCCGGAAGTAGGGTGTCGCACAGAGGGCATCGTATCCTCCCCTCTGGTTGACTGCGCACCCTCTCCGCGAACTCCCTTGTGCACCCTTCCAGGTGCCCTGGGAGGTGGTCCCTATTGCCAATTATATGGCAAATAGGACAAATGGCTGCCATTATTGGTGTTGTTGGAGGTGTCGCGGCCATTTTACCTGTGTTGTTTGTGTGCTATTTGCGTGTAAGGAAAATATGGTATATTATGCATGTTTTATGACCAAATTTGACTCCTTTGCTTAAGCTTGAAAAGTTAGTGTGGTAACTTCTGTGCCGTTATTGTGGTAGGGGTATGAAAGGGTTTGTTCCGTGGAGACTCGTGCAGACGCGCGCCACATTATGGTAACGCATTGCGGTGGTATGCTATCGCGCGTTGCGGTCTAGTTTCGATTTCAGGGTTTCCCTCAGCTATTATTGCTATGTCGTGACGAGGGGTGGACTGCACAATTTCGATAATTTGTGCGGGTTGTTTATAATATTCGGTATGTCCTTCTTTAGGTTCGTGGGGTTGTTTTTGTTTTTCTTTTTTTATACCCTTGTGTTTTGATAAGCATGTGACAATCTTGTATAATTTCGATATCTTTCCAAACAACGAGAATTTCCAAGCGACTACCGCCAATGCCAAGATTGATCCTATTGAAATACCAGAGTATTTCAAGATTGATTCTAATTTTGAGAGTCTGCCATGGGTGTACTGAGTTTTCGTTATTTCCCGAGCCTTTGCGATGACTGCTTTTAAGGCTATTTCATTCTTTGTCAGGTCGTTGTTTATATTATTTGGTTCTAATAATTGCGTAAATACTTCCGTTTCTATCAGCACTTCTGTAATATTCAAGGATTCAACAGCTCTGACTGATTCTTCAACCATTTTTGTAATATTCAGAACTGAGTTATATGAAAAGTTTATTTCTGATGAGGTTAATATTTCTGATGATGGTACTAATTTGATTGATTTTGTTTTTGCTTGACATGTTGGGTTCAACTGTATTATGCCAGAATCATTGATTGTTTTAATTACTGTTTCATGGTTAGCGCAGATGACGTATAGGTTTTCGATTTTTGGAGCTGCGTAAAGCCATGCATTGCTATTTCGTATTCTAGTCCAATAAGTTTGTCTCAGTGTTTTCAATCGGATGTCACAGATCTCGAGATCGCGAAACTGTGGGTTTGTCAGAAGTTGGATCTCGCATTCAGCTTCGTTAGTTATTATTTGTACCGGGTCGACTTGGCTGCAAATGTATCGTGAGGACACGAACTTGCATTCGTCCAAGCTGTTTAAATTTAGGTAATATTCGAAATTCTCAGAGACTGCGGTATACTGAGCCGCAGGCCTGACAAATGCGAATCGTGTGGTCGCTGAGGATTGGCGAATGGGGACCGACACGTGTTGATAAATTTTGAATGACGTTAGTTCCAGTAGTGGGATTTTTAAAACGTAAATTAATTTTTCTCCGCTGTGGAAAACTATCAATTCGGACATGGCTATTAAATCCGGTACGCATTGTGAATCCAATGGAATTGGAAACTCTGTGTTAGGTGAAGCCTTTACAATAGCCTCTGCACTGCGCAAAAATGTTTCTGTGGACAGCAGTTGGGGATGGATTTGCCCTGATTTTGCAAAGAGGATTGCAGTAATGAGAGTTTCTATATCTATTTCCAACTCCGTGAGGTCTTCTTCTATTCGTGATACAAAATATATAGCTTTTTGGTTATATTGCGTTATCAATATTTCTTTACGAAATTCGACAAACGCCTGTCTAATGTACTGTGTTTCTTTGTTTAGGGTTTCTGCTAATGATTTGATTTGTTTTCGGTTGTATCGAATCCTGTTTTTATAATGTGCGTTTGGTTTTGTATTATCTCTGCTAATTCTATTGAATTATTGTTTAACGCTTCGATCTGTCCTGTAATTCTAATCGCATCGTCTGCGTCCATTGTCCCGAAAATGATTTTTTGGATTTTTCCGAAAAATTCGAGTGGAGCGCGTTTTTGTCGATTCTCTGTAACGTTTGATGATGGGATTAGTTCTTCCAATATATTTTCGGTGTTTCCTAAAGTTCTCAGTCGCGTCTTTAATGTTATTAATTGCGCTTCCGCGAGACATGCTGATCCTAAAGCTTCACAATATTTGTTTATTGCTTGAAGGTTTTCTTGTATTTGGAGTCTTCTTGTTGATAATCCGTGTGTCTTGACATAAGTGACAAGGTTCCAGGTCGTGTGGTGTAGTCTGAGTGTCCCAAGTGGTTGTGAGTACAATCCGGGGCTCCGAGTGAGTGGTGTGATTTTTATTTGATCTCCCATATTTAGGGCGCAAACGTGGCATCTGCAACATATGCCATTTTTATTTTGTCTACGTGGACGATCTTTGTTTTATTACTATCCATTTTTATCTTAACATTATTTTTATCTAAAACTTCTAATATCTGGAATGGTCCTGTGTAGTTGCAGTCAAGTTTCCCTTTTCGGGGCTCCTTGATCAGAAATACTGCGTCTCCTATTTTAAATTTTGGTGTTTTTACCCTTTTATCATAGTAGCGCTTTGTGCGTTCTTTAAATTGGTTTTGTTTTTTCAGTGCTAGTTGTTGTACTTCTTTTAAGTGTTTATTTAAGCTAGTCATGTAATCGTCAAACGTTATAACTTTTTCTGGTGGTGGGAATTCTGAAGGCGTACGTGCTATTCTTCCGAAAACTAACTCGTACGGTGTAAATCCTGTACTTTCGTGTACGCTTGTGTTGTATGATAGTGTTGCGAAAGTGAGTAATTCATCCCAATCGCGGTTGTCGTCAATGAAGTGTTTGAGGTATTCTATAAGTCCGTGGTGGCTGCGTTCCAGCGCGCCATTCGATTGCGGATGGTATGCTGATGTTTTATACCGCTTTATTTGGAATAACTCCGTAAAGTCATTGAATAAATCGGACATGAAATTTTTCCCTTGGTCGGTTAGTATTGCTCGAGGGGCGCCAAATGTTGATATGAGGGTTGTGCATAGAGCTTTGGCAACATCGATGGACGTTTGTTGTTTAAGCGGGACCGCAATACTGAATTTACTGAATAGATCGAGGATTGTTAAAACGTATTCGTGACCATTTTTGGTCTTCGGTAGTGGTCCGACTATGTCGATAGCGACTTTGTCGAATGGCTCAGCCGGCGAATCGGTGATTATCATCGGGGCTTTGTCTTTAACCCGAACTAGTTTGTTCTTCTGGCAATCAAGACAGTATCTAATGAATTCTCGGATGTCCTTTTTCATGCCTTTCCAGTAATATTGCGTAAGGATGCGTTGGTAGGTTTTCGCAATTCCTTTATGTCCGCCAATCGTGGATCCGTGGAGCTCCCTAATGATGCTCTGCCTGTTCACTGGTGGTGGGATTGAGAGCAGACCCTCACAAAATGTAATTGTTATTCCCGATCCAAGTGTTAACAGTCGTAATGATGTTTTTACGTTATTCCACGCAAATGTGTCTATAATTTCAAGGTCTTTTGAAATGGTGCATGATTTTAACTTGTCTTTTTTCAAGAGTTTTATTAGCACAGCTAGACATTTTTGAACAACTTGTAAATTGATGTTATCTGTAGCTTTCGATTTACAGATCATGGTGAAATACGAGTGTGTTTTCGATCGTTGGATGACGATGTTCCCAACTTTCAGGTTGCATTTTGCAAACGTCTGCCGGTCGATTTTTCCTTTTTCCATGAGTACTTTAGCTACCATTGTATTCATGACGCAATCTGCTGAAAGAAAATGCGCAATGTTGTCTCTTTCTGCCAAAATGTTTTTCTGGGTGATAATTATATTGTCTCTGGTTCGTATGTCGTCTGTTACCGTGACATTCCTTGTTGCTGGATGTGATTCTGATTGCGTCAGTCGCTTCCTGTGATATTGTGAAGGCTGAAATGGCTGGTCGCTTGCAACTTCAGAGTCGTCTTCTGTTGTTGGTGGTGATGAAGATGATGTCGGGTATCGGTTACTTTTGTCGCTGAGTCCTGTTGGTGCATAGATACGCGGTTTTTCGTGGGACGTGCTAGGTGTCGGCTCCGATGTTTGTTGTTCAGGTTGTGTGAGTTCGAGCACTCCGGGAGGTGAACGGAAATTCGGCTCGATATTGTGTTGTCCAGTGAGTTCTTCACGCGATGGACTCGGACATGCTGTATGTGGTGTCGCAGCATTAGTGTTTTCCTCTTGTACTTCCACAGCTGCATCGTCCCAGTACTCTGGTGTCATTTGCGGTGAATAATAGCCTGAACCATTATCCGACTCCTTTGGTTCTTTTTCGGATGTTGATGGAAGTATTGTTTTCTCCTGTTGTTTATCAGCAGGTTGGTCTTTTATACTCTTACGTGGTCTACCAGGACGTCGTTTGGGTGTTAAGAGCACATTATCGTCTTGTGATGGTGGTGGCAGCAGCGCTGATTTTTGGAGTTTCTTGTATGCTTCGTCTTTTTGTGTTGTTATTAATGTTCCTGTGAGTGGATTTTTCCGCGGTCTGCCAGGTCGTCGTTTGATTAGTGCCGCTTGGTTGTCGGTGTCGGATGAGCTTGGTATTATAGCTGCACTTTTCCGTGGTCTACCAGGTCGGCGTTTGGTTGGTGGTCGCGAATTATTAACATTTTCCATTGGTGGTGAGCGGAAGTTTGGCTGGACCGGTGTTTGTGCTGTGTCGTCTTTGTTGTCGGTTGGTATTTGACTTTTTCTTAGCACAGGTGGTGACCGAAACGTTGGTTCCACAGGGGTTACGCCGATGTTTTCGTCATTAACAGCTTCTCCGACCAGTGTCGATGGCGGTTTGCATCCGGGTTGAGTTGTATTCTCCTCCTCAGATGCCTGTTCGCTTGCCGATTCATTTTCCTTTAATCTCGCCTTTTTGTCATATGTGACGGTGTTAGTTGCATAGCCGGGGCCTCCGGTGCGAACTGCATCGTCATCACTACCTACTGCCATGGTTTTAGCACGGTCGTTTGAGGCATTGATAGGACCATCCGTTTGTTTATTCGTAGATTTGTTGATTTGCTTTGTTTGCTTTGTTTGCTTTGTTTGATTTGTTTGATTTGTTTGATTTGTTTGATTTGTTTGATTTGCTTGATTTGTTTCGTCGATTTGTTTTGATTTTTCCTCTCGTTTCCTGTGTCGCTTGCATGTTTCGTTCATTATTTCTTCATCTGAGGTGTCCATATAGCTTTTCCTAGTCGTCTTGGTTCGCGTAGAATTGTCCTTTAGTGTATGCTGTTTTCGTTTTCCTTGTTGAGTTATGAGTTCATCTTCTGATGTTGAATCGTGGTTGTTGTCGTCGATTGAGGGATTTAATTCAAGGTGTGCACTTCTCCCTTGTTGATCGGTTGTATATTTTCTTTTGTTTGAGTTTGCTTGTTTTGTGTCCTTGTCCGGGGTTGCAGTTGTTTCCATGTCCTCCGCTTCGCTTGTTACTTCGTCTGCCACTATCTGTGTTTTATGTGGTGCTGGGTTGCCAGACGATTCGTCAGATGTTGAACGGCGGCGTGTTCTTGCGGGAATGGTGGTTGTCTGTGTTTCGTCGTCTTCTTCTTCTTCGCTTGAGGAGGTGCCTGCCACGGCTCGTGCCTTATGTGGGGCCGGGTTACCGGATGACTCGTCTGATGTTGGTCGGTGGCGTGTCTTCGGCTGGTGGGCCGCCTTTGGTTTCTTGAATAGTCTTTCTTGTTGGTCGTCAGATTCCTCGCGTGGTCTAATTGGAAGAATGTTTGCTGGGTTCCTTGAAAGCGCGTCTGCGACGACGTTGAGTTTTCCTGATTTGTGGTGAATTTCGTAGTCGTAATCGTTTAGAATTGCTTGCCAACGTTGAAACTTTTGAGGGGGGTTTGGTTTCTTCACTAAATAGGTTAATGCTCTATTGTCCGTTATTAATATGAAATGACGACCGTACAGGTATTGCCTAAAATGTTCGGTCGCGCTTATGATTGCTACTAATTCTTTGTGCATTGTGTCGTAGGTTATCTGTGCTTTTTTGAGAGTCTGAGAGAAAAATGCAACTGGGTGATCAAAATTGTTATGTTTTTGGCTAAGTACTGCCCCAACTGCATAATCAGATGCATCGGTTGTAAGTGTGAATTCTTTTGCATAATCTGGGTAACGTAAAATCGGTCGAGAAGTTATTTTTTGTTTAATGCATTCAAAAACTTGCTGGCATTCTTCAGTCCAATTGAATTTCTCTGAGGCTTTCAATTGTTTTGTAAGTGGAATAGTGATCTTTGCAAAGTCCTGAATATACCTTCTGTAAAAATTTGCTAAGGCGTGAAATTGTATAATGGATTTTCTGTTTGTTGGTACTGGAAAGTCTACTATTGCTTGAACTATGTCTGGTTTGGGTTGAGACCCTTCTTTGCTGATGCTATGGCCTAAATATTCTACTTCTTTTCGGAGAAATATACACTTGTCTGTTTGCAACGTCAGGCCCGCGTCTGTCAGTCTTTTTGCTAATCTCCGAAACTTTCGTTCGTGTTGTTCAAGATCGGCTGCATATACTACTATATCGTCCAGGTACACAAACAGATCTACTCCCTGAAGACCCGATAGCACTACGTCCATTAACCTCTGGAAGGTTGCTGGTCCGTTTTTTAATCCAAACGGCATCCGATTAAATTCGTAATGTCCGTTGGCGGTGGAAAATGCTGTTTTCGGTTTGTCTCTTGGGTGCATTTCGATTTGATGAAAGCCAGATGCGAGATCCAATACCGAAAAGTATTGAGACTTGCCCAGCTGGTCCAAGATTTCGACGATATTTGGTAGCGGGTACGCGTCGGGGGTTGTTTTTTCGTTTAATTTCCTAAAATCGATAACCATACGCCATCTTTTCTTACCTGTGTTATCTGGTTTTTTAGGTACAATCCAAACTGGTGAATTATACGGTGATAGGGACGGCTGTATGATATCTTTTTCCAAGAGATCTTCGACTTGGTTGCGTATTTCGTCTTTATGTATTTGTGGGAATCTGTATTGCTTGGTGTTTATTGGTTTCTCGTCGGTTGTAAAAATTTCATGTTTTGATACGGATGTGTGTCCCAGTTTTTCTCCTGGCAAGCTAAAAAGATGAGAATATTCCGAGGCTAAACGAAGTACATGGGCCTTCTCCGTGTCATCTAAACCTTTTAGATGCAGGAGCGGCTTCAACTTTTCGAATCTGCTCTCCTTCTCTCTGATTGCTACCGGACGGATTGCTGCGCAATATTCGGTTAGAGTATCGCGAGAATCGTCTTCGTTGGTGTCGACTGGTTCACTTTTCTTCTTTTTTTTTTTTTTTTTTGAAAAATTTGGTTTTTTTTTTTTTGTTTTGAGAGCAAAAAAAAAAGAATTGGCTCACTGTGGATTCACAACTTCTGACACCCATTTGTGATGGTCCGGAGCGGGTGTAAATGAGAATGATGATATATATATATGTTTTGTCTTTAATAGATCTGTTGTTATAGTGGAGAAGTGCACGGAGGTTTTAGGAGAAGAATTGTAGTTGATTGAATGAATGTTGGAGATGAACTGGACTTTGAGGTGACGCTCTCGGGCACCACGAGTCAAAGGGCCCATTGTTTTAAGGTCTATTGGAGGGGATACCACGTGCGTGGTGCATGCAGCATCCACGCGTGGACCGTGGGATTGCGCTAGAGATGCTGACGGACTCGTCAGCATTCGTGGAATAGAGATTAGGATTAAGGTGGTATGGGTGAGGAATAGGATGTCCGCGTGAGAACGGATGTATGGAACTTTAAGGTGTTGGGTTTAAGGTGTGGGAAAGGACAGTTAGGAATAGGGGACTTGTGGGGCCGTCACAGGAATATGGAAATTGAATTAAACAAACTTTTTATTCATGAAATTTCTGTATTTTAATACAGAAATTTAATTTAAATTGAGGGTGATATTTTTAATTGGGATTTTCCTTTAGATATACTTAAAAATAATGAATATAAAACAAAAAATATTTTAAATTAATTGTGATGGTCCGAAGCGGGAGTTAATGTGAATAGCCAGGTGTATATATATATTGTCTTTAATAGATCAGTTGTTATAGTGGAGAAGCGCACGGAGGTTTTAGGAGAAGAATTGTAGTTGATTGAATGAATGTTGGAGATGAACTGAACTTTGAGGTGACGCTCTCGGGCACCACGAGTCAAAGGGCCCATTGTTTTAGGGTCTATTGGAGGGGATACCACGTGCGTGGTGGATGCAGCATCCACGCGTGGACCGTGGGATTGCGCTAGAAATGCTGACGGACTCGTCAGCATTCGCGGAATGGAGATTAGGATTAAGGTGGTATGGGTGAGGAATAGGATGTCCGCGTGAGAACGGATGTATGGGACTTTAAGGTGTTGGGTTTAAGGTGTGGGAAAGGACAGTTAGGAATAGGGGAATTGTGGGGCCGTCACATAATAAAAGTTTTAAATGTAAACTCAATATTATTTTTTTAATTAATTTTACGTTTTATTAATGTTTACAAACTTAAATTTATCAACTTTATGTATATATATTAATCCTTTTAAGAAAATAACTTTCATAATTCAAATATTTAATATATAGAATTGAATAATAAACAAATTTTCAATTAGATATAATTGCAATAATAATAAAAATTGTGCCAACAATCGCACGCGCGGCTAAACAATTGTTAAAATTAATTTCAATAATTTCAATAATAAATAAATCGAATTTATTAATAATCAAAATATTAAATTTAACGTCGAATTTTTATTTAATTTGTAATAATTATTTTAATTTAATTAAATTTAAAGCTTCAAAAATCTTAACAGAGATAGCCTAGTATTTTTAAGAGGATGTGAAAGCTCTTCTTTACCATCGCAGTATGCCTAAATTTTCGAACAAATGCCATTGCAAAACTATCAAACTAAGCTGGGCTAAGCGGACACCTTTGCCTAACCCCCTTCGCTGTGCAGAAACTTTCCCCTATCTCTTCTCCCACTTTCACCCTGCTCTTAGTCTCCCTGTATATCTCCTCTACTCTCTCCCTTAACCCTTCCCTTACTCCCCTTCTTTCCATCGCCTCCAGCAGCACCTGTCTATCCACTGAGTCGAATGCCGCCTTCAGATCGACGAACAGCGCTACCAATTTTCCTTTCTCCTTTTCTATCTATATAGTTCAGCGCATATATAGTGTCCACCGTCCCTACTCCTTTTCTAAATCCCGTCTGGTTCGGCGGTATCATACCCCTCCCCTCTACCTCTTCCTCTAATCGCGTCGTTAGTACCGAAGTGTACGCCTTGTATAGCGACGCGATTAGCATCACACCCCTATACTCCTCCACCTTTCTCCCTTCCCCTTTTTTCACAATTGACGCAATAATCCCTTCTTTCCATTCTTCCGGCCACCCATCCCCCCTCCACACCCTTGTGCATATCACCCAGGCCAGTTCTTCTGTACATTCCCTTCCCCATTTCCAAGCTTCGTTCGGTATTTCGTCTTTTCCCGTCGCTTTTACCTCTTTCATTCTTCTCACCGTTCTTCTAATTTCTTCCCTGCTTATCTCCTCTTCCTGTCTGGTCCTCCCCGCCCCTTCCGTTCCCCTCCTTACCCTCTCCCCTTCCCCTCCTAGGAGACTCATAAAATATTCTTTCCATTCCCCGCTCTTTATCGTATCGTTTCCCCTTTTCCTGCTCTTCCTTTCCCTATTCACTATTTCCCAGACCTTGTTCTCCGACTTAGCCTCCGCTACTTCCCTTATCAACCTCTCCTGTTCCTCCCTCTTTTTCCTGTTGCACATCTCTTTATACTCTCTCTTCCTTTCTCTGTATCTTTCCTTCGTCCCTTCCCCTTTTCTCCACTTTCTCAAGTCTTTCCTTAGTTCCGCTTTGTTCCCTTGCCATTCTTCGTCCCACCACCCTTCCTTTCTTTGCCTTCTCTCTCTTCCCCCATTCTCTTCGGCCTTTCTTATCTCCTTCTTTATTCTCTCTTCTGCCTTTCTCACTGTTTCCTGTATATTCTCCCCCCCCCGTACTTTCGTCCCTTCTATCCCTCGCGCGTATTCTTCCTTCATTCTCTCTGACCATTTCCCCCTCCCCCATTTCCTTTCCCCCGACTCCTTCTGCTGTCTCCGCACTCCACCTCTCCTCACTGTTACCACCAGTGGGTGATGGTCTGATTCCACCCTATCTCCAACCTTTATCCTTTCTATCCCTTTTCTCGTATTTTCATCCCCTAACACGTAATCTATCACCGCGTCCCCCCTTGCCCCTGTATAAGTGAACTCCCCTTCTACGTCCCCTCTATGTTTCCATTGAGAATCTCCCACCCTACTTCTTCCACTGTCTTCACGAGCTTCCTTCCCTCACCATTTATCTTTTTGTCCTTTGACTGCCTCCCGCTTTCCTCCTCTTCTCCTGCTCCGTTTACTCTGCCTCCCTCTGTGCCCGTTCTCGCGTTAAAGTCTCCTATTACCCTTGCATCCTTCCCTTGCCTTTCCATATATCCTCTAACGCTCTCTAGCTTCCTTTCTATGTCTCCGTTCACATAGACCCCGACCACCGTCCATCTCTCGCTTCCCGCTTTTATCGTCTTTACTACTAATCCTTCTTCCACTCTCTGCTCGCCTTCTTCCTCTGCCACAATCTCTTCTCTGAACCCTTCCTTTCTTGTTTCTTTTCTTCGCTGCTTGCATAATCCACCTGTATCCCCCCGGTGGCCTTCTTCTCATCTTCTCACATTCTTTCTCTTCTATCCAAGTCTCCAACAACACTACAACCTCCCATTCCCCTAACGTCTTCATAAATTCCTTGTCTTTGTTCCATAACCCCGCTACATTCCAAAACACCACATCCCAGCCTCTATCCTCCTCCCGTCTTCCTTCCTTTGCCTCCTTCCCCTGCTTCTTTTTCCTTACCCATTTTTTGCTGATTTGTCCTCCCCCTTCTCTTGGCCCCCGCTTGCCTCGTCCCGTCTATCGTCTTCCCGCTCGTTCTCCTGTCTCTCTCTTTCTTCCTGTTCTCTCCTAACCCTTCCCCTTCCGTCTTTCAGTATTTCTCTCTGCTCATCCCAAAACCACGTTATTCCATTTATTGTAATCTTCCCGTAACTCACCTTTACTCTATTACCTTTTCTCTGCTCCTCCAATCCCATTCCTCCTAGAAACCACTGCATCCTTCTTTCGCTCCATGTCATGTCATCTTCAATCTTAACTTTTTCTCTTCTTATATTTTTCCTCATTCTCATAACCTTTATCTTTCCCTCTACGTCTTCCATTCTCACCTCCATTGTCGCTTCCTTAACTCCTGCCCTCCTTCTGCCTATCTCTTTCGCTTCTGCCACCTTCGCCCTGACCCTCATCCCTTCTATGATTCTCGTCGCCGTTTGTCTTGCTGTACCGTCCATCTCCACACCTTTTATTATGACATTTCTTCTCCTACTCTCTCTCTCTCTCCTTTCTCTATTTTTCTCTCCACCTCTCTCACTCTCTCATCCATCTCTCTCCTACCCCCTCCTCTTCCCTCTTTTTCCTCCCCCTCACTTTTTCTTTTTTCCGTTTCCAATTTCCTAACTCTCTCTCATAACTCCTCTATCACCCTGTCCTTTCTCTTGCCTCCCTTTATCTTCTCTTCCATTCCATATATTTGCCTTTGCATGCTCTTCCCTCATGTTCGCTATTTCCCCCTTCGTGTCCATCCCTTCCTCCTTTACGTCCTCCCTCACCTCTCTCATTTCTTTCCTTAAATCTTCTCTAATCTCCCTCAGCAAACTCTCTAACTTTCCTATCTCATTTTCCTCCTTCTGCGGAGATCTCGGTGTCGTCTTGCTTTTCTGAAACGCTCGCTGTCTTTCTCTTTCCTCCTCTGCCTCTGTCTCTTCCTCTCTCTTCCTCTTCCACACCTCACTCATATCCCTAAAATTACCTATGCTATTACTCTTCTCTCTCACTAATCTTTCAACATTCGTTTTCCTCCCCCTCTTTGCTGCCTCGTCCTCCATCTTCCCATTTTCTTCTTCGTTTCCCTTCATCCTTAACTCTCACTACTATCACCCTCTCTTCTTTGCCTGCTCCTGCTTTCCCCGCTCTGTTTCCTGTGCCGCTCTATTCTCTTTCTCTTGTTCGTCGCCCGCTACGCTCTATTCTCTCCCTACCTTGTTCGTCGCCCTCTCCGCTCTATTCTCTCACTACCTTGTTCGTCGCCCGCTCCGCTCTATTCTTTCACTACCTTGTTCCGCCGGTGCCCAGCTCTATTTTTTTCCCTACCTTGCCGGGCCGCCTTCTCTACTCGCCTGCCTCGCCGCTTTCGCTACCCGCTACCCACGCTACTGCTCCCCGTCCGCTGCTGCCACCTCGCACTCTCGCCTACACTTTTCCCAGCCCGCCGACTATCCCTTCCCCGCTCTGCCCCGCTGCTTCCACGCCCACCGTTTCTTCCTAACCTCTCTCTTGCTTTCTTTTTCTCCTTCACTTTTCTATATTTCCCGCTTTACTTCTATCCCTTTTTCTCTACCCTGATTACCCCTGTTCTCTTCCTTGCCGCCGACGCCTTTTTTCCTATTTTTCCCCCTTTCAACCCTCTTTTTTCTCTGCCAAACACAAACTCACTTTTTCACCTGTCACTCTCCACTCACACCGGAAACGGAAGTCAAATAAATCGAATTATTTTTTATATTAATTTGTTGTTTTGCTCTAATTTTTAGATTTATTTTAATTTCAATAATATGATTAATTATATGTATAGTTAAATTTAATCGGATTGGCAATAGGATTAAAATTTATATGGTTTTTGTTGTTTTAGATGATTATCAGTTTGTGGAGCGTTTTTCATAGCTGAGCGGGGTCTTGTAACTCATCTCATATTCAAAGTTAGGATCTATTCATATGAAGTAAGAGCTAATTAGCTATTATTATATTAGTTGGCCAATTGATAATCATTGAAAGATTTAATTTAAATACATTTATTAATTTCCAAAAAGAAATATCATATTAATTATAATATTATATTATGAGCTTAAAGTTTAATTCTTTACTTTTTCAGAATAATAGCTGAATTAAAGCGGGTACTCGATTTTATTGTTTCGGAGGGGGCATCTGAGTTAGTTTCTGGCTTTAATGTAGAGCATATATAAGAAGAGGTTTTATTTTAATCCTTAATTATCTGAATATCCTGTATTAATTTTTCTTTGAATATTTTTTAGTATATTTTTTGTTTTTCAGGAATAGAATTATTTTTAGAATTTTCGTTTTCATTTAAAAATTACAGGCTACTTCCGTTGAGAATTACCGTCTAACGCTGATAGAGGCCGCTGAATCGCGGAAATCACCGAAAATTCGTATTTTTGGTGATTTGTTTTTTTTTTTTACCAAATAAAGTTTATTCACAAAAATTGCCCCCTCAAGAGATAGCGAATTTTTTCTTTTTTCATTTTAATCCCAAGAGTTCAATCTTTAAAATGCTGCTGGATTCGTTGAGCTGGCATTTTTTTAAATATTGTTTCAAGATTTTTCAAATTGGACGAGCGATTTTTTCCATGTACCCTTTGCCTCTGATTTCGCTGATTTTCAAAGTGCCTTAAGGAATAGGAATAATTGACATATCTGGATGAAACTAGCGCCATTCTCTAAGTCTACTCGAGACGTTTTCAAAACCCCCTTATCAAATCTCAATAGAGATAACGATTGCAAAGATATCGCAGCTTAAAAATTCGTATTATTCAATCTGAACAAAGTTTCTATAATTTAAATCTTATATTATTTTAGCCACTATTGCATCATAAGCCCTCAAATCGAAATTACTTAAAAGTATTATCATTATTCTTCGAAATAAGACAATCTACAATATGTAAATCATATTATTTTAAATCATTATCATCTTTGTAAAATAAATACTTAATCTATCATTTTTCAATATTTGATGGCCGATAGTTATACAATTATCTTGCCATTTTCGCAATTCATGTAAAGCACAAAGAAAGTCTGACCATGCATTATCTTGGATACCTAAAACACCTTGACTTTACATATCAAATGAAAATGACTAAACACATGGCCTACTGCAGCGGTCTCGCTCTCTCTCTCTCTCTGGTGAGTACCGTTGACAGCTTTCGTATCACTCTCTCGTATTAACCGTTGATTCTGCTGCTTTCTGCCTCCGGGCGCTTTCTGTTTCAGAAGCTTTGCATGCACAAAAAAATGCTTTTCATCTGGAATTAATTGAATTAACTATATTGTCCACTTTAATATTGGAAAAGAAAGTAGAAACTCGGTGCTCACTTAACCTCACTTCTGACTGGAAGCTGTTTCTTCTCCTTTAATCGACATCGATCACGTCATCGTCATCATCACCATGGCGCCTGCGCAGTAGATTAGGAAGCTTTTCGACGCCGTGCTGTACTACCTTCACTTCGTGCGGTCTTCACATCATCTGTCACTGCAAACGCGCATGCGCGTGTTTGCTGTATTGATTCCTGATCATCGATCTCTCTTATCAGAAGCGGAAATTGCTTAAAGGACGGTCGGTGTTCACCTTATCTGCGGCGAGGATTCATTGTCGATAATTTGCGTTGATTACCCATCGAGGCGTCGATTACTATCGTCGCTTACCATCAGTGTAGGAGATCTGCCCCACTCATTTCTCATAGATGGCTTCTCGCTGTGGAATTTGTAATCGCTCTACGAGCAGGAGTGAAACAGTCACCTGTACCGAGGGCTGTGGTGAGATTTTTCATATTATTTGTGCCAAAAAAAAAAATTAATTATGATGCGTCCATCGATTCATCTTTTCGATGTGACTTATGTGCGATGCAACGCTCGATTATTACTCCTCGCACGCCTGAGCAATCTTTCAGTTTTGCCTCGGCAACTGATAGAGCAAAACTAAACTCTGTTACGCTTGAAGATTTGATGCAGCAATTAAAATTCTCCAGTGCTTCCGCCGACAGCAAGCTCGGTTCGATACAGAATACTCTCGCTGCGATCGAGCATAATATTGCGGAAATTCGGACCGATGTATCGGATCTTGCTGCTTCTCAAGTGATTATGTCGCGTAAAATTGAGACTCTTGAGATTAACGCTGAATTAGCACGCGTTGAATCTACGGAAATACGCGAAGAAAATGTCATGCTGCGTTCGCAAATTGCTGAAGTTTCGAATCGCTTATCGATGATTGAAGGTGCACAATCAGCCACTGAAATTTCGGTGTCGGGAATTCCCTTATCAGTGACGGATTCACCTAAAGAGATTGTGGGCAAAATCTTTGATGCCTTGGAAATCCCTGAGTTAATTAGCGACGTACTCGATATTCGTATTCTAGCTAAGAAGGGGGACAATGTAGTTGGGGCTCGCCCAGGAACATCTTTTGCTCAGACATTTTCTACCAAATCGTTAATCGTAGTACTCAAATCTACAAGCGTCCGAGACCACATTGTGGCTAAAAAGCGGTAACTAAAAGATCCCTCTATTCGTAAAGTTTTCTCGCTAAATTAGCAGGGCAATATATTTGTAAGGGAGTTTTTACCGGCTCCACTTTACAACTTACTACGTCGTACGAAAGCTACAGCTGTGCAAACTGGCTATAAATACGTTTGGACCAGGGCGGGTGCTATTTGCGTTCGGAAAATTGATGGATCGCCGATTATTGTTGTTAAATCCGATAACGACCTTCAGAAACTTGTTTGACTTTTACTCCCTGACGCAAATTGTATGGTCGTGCCTTCGTCGGTTGCCTCTCAATCTGTTAAACTCATCAGAATAGCCCAATTTAACGCTAATTCCTTGTTAGCTCATATTGATCTTTTGAAGGCTCATCTCGTAAGTAACTTTTATCACGTTATATCTATATCCGAAACTTGGCTCAACTCTCTTGTAGCCAATGATTTGATCAAGTTAGACAACTATATTCTTATTCGTAACGATAGAGCGGGCAAACGCGGGGGTGGTGTCGCGTGCTATGTGCACGAGTCTCTTAGGGTCAGGGTGTTAGCTGCATCGCCCAGTTTGTTTTCGAATGCTCCGGAATTTATCATTCTTGAAATCAGCTGTTCGAGTGAAACACTACTCTTTACCTCTATGTACAGGAGACCCGAGGGACTCCTTTTCAATGACTTTTTCAGTGTATTTGTTCCTTTATTGATAGCATATAAAAATATAATCATCTCTGGCGATCTAAATTGCAATCTACTGAGTGGTAACTTTGAAGCGGCATGTCTTCGTGAGCTGGCTGCTTCCCATTCACTTCATGTAATTGAATCAGAAGCAACGCATCACACCTCTACTGTGGATTCTTGGCTTGATGTTTTTATTATTGATAGCCCTGATAAAATATCAGATTTTCATAAGACTGATGCTCCGTTTATTGCTGGGCATGATCTCATTGAGCTACTTTACAAATTCGATGGCCCACAGGTGGCTAATCGCATGAAAACTCGAAGGAACTATAAACGATTCAACGAAACTAATTACCTTCACTCTATCACTGAAGCACTCGAAACAAATTGTCAAGCAATGCTAGATCTTAATTTTGTAGCGGATAACGACGACGTGTTCGCTAATTCGCTCCAAAATTCAATCGTCTCTGCGTTAATATAAAACTTTTCGCGTTTACAAACCTCGAGCACCAAGGCTTTCTGATAATCTAATCTCACGTATTAGACATAGGAATTCGCTCTATAGGGGGGCTAAGCGCTCAGGGTGTGTCTTAGCAATGGCTATTTATCGTCATTATAGAAATGAACTTTGTGCGGATCTTAAGTTGGCTCGTAATGATTATCACTTGGAGCACCTCAGAAATATAACGGATCCTTCCAAACTGTGGAGGGAACTAGCCACGTTGGGGCTTGTCAAACCTACCCAATCGTCACCTCTCAACTTCTTCACTTCTAACTAGTTAAATTCATTTTTTGCTGCTGTATTCAGTGCTTCGCCACTTTGTCGCAGATTTGATTTTGTCAGTACCATTGCTGCCATACCACTCACTCGACCACCCTTCGTGTTTACGATGGTGACTCCAGAGAGTGTTAAAAATACTATTCTCTCATCCACCTCTTCTTCGTATTCGGCTGGACCTGATAACATTTCTTTATTCGCCATTCATGAAGCACTTCCTAAGCTTGTACCAGCTGTCACAGTCCTGTTTAATTACAGCTTAAGCCTTGGCTTTTTTCCTACTTCATGGAAGCGCGCATTCATCCGTCCTCTTCTGAAACAAAACCCTCCCGGTACCATATCAGATACCAGGCCGATTGCGAACCTATGCGTACTGTCTAAGATCATGGAGAAGATTGTTCACAAGCAAATCACTGATTTTGTTACTGAAAATGATATACTAGACCCACGCCAGTCTGGATATAGAGGTGGGTTCAGTACTCTAACTGCCTTGTTAAGGGTTTGTCACGACGTCAGACTAGCTGTCGATCGGGGTATGGTGACGATTCTCGTCTTATTTGACTTTAGTAAAGCCTTTGATATGGTTATTTACTTGAACTTACTGGTAAAACTTCGTAAGCTTGGCTTTGGTGACGGTGCGTTAAATTGTTTCTTTTCATATTTAACTGGGAGAACACAGGCAGTTGTCAATGACTCGGGGGAGTGTTCGGATTGGCTGGCGACTTACACTGGAGTACCTCAGGGTTCCGTGCTTGGTCCTCTCTTGTTTTCGCTTTTCATTAATGACATTGGCGTGAACCTCAAGTATTCTGATCATATGATTTTTGCAGATGACACTCAAATTTATTTAAGCTGTTTACCTTCTGAACTCGACTTGGGTTTGGCCAAAATCTCACACGATGTTGAGGTTATTACCAGGTATGCTTCTGAAAATGGTCTCAAACTTAATCTTGATAAATCAAAAGTTCTTATTCAGGGTAGCAAAATGTTTATCAGCAGGATTGATTTCAACTCCTTAGCCCGGCTAAAGGTGAATGGCATTACCCTTCCATACGTCAATGAAGTTCGTAATCTTGGTGTTATCATGACATCCAATCTCTCTTGGCGAAGTCATGTGATGACTATCTCGAGAAAAGTACATTTCTCTCTTCATAAACTAAAATTCCATAGAAACGCACTGTCTCTCGAGCTTAAGGCCATGCTTGTAAAATCACTTATTTTTCCACTTTTGGATTATTGTTGTCTAGTCTACAACGACTTGACAGGTGAACTAAACGTAAAACTCCAACAGCTCATCAACTGCGGCATTAGGTTCATATTTAATTTAAGACGGGATGAGCACATCACGCCCTACAGACGACAATTGGGCTGGCTGTCGGTCAGCTCAAGGCGACTTTATTTTATGGGGGTCACTATTTTCAATATTCTTCATGGCTATGTTCCCGCGTATCTCCGAGACTTATTCCGTTATACTGATCCTCCCATACGTCCATTACAACTGAGGGCTCCAAGTGTTTTTCATATACCTGCCCATCGTACAGCGGCATTCCGTAACTCTTTTTTCCTTGCGGCTGTGTATTTTTGGCACTCTTTGCCTGTTGATGTAGTGTCTTCACCGTCTATGCCGTTGCTGAAGCGTCGCCTGTTCGCGTATCTTTTTGAGGTTGAAAATGTATAGTAGTGGTTCCGGTCAGTACTCATGCGAAGGTGCTGTCCTGTACCAGCCTGGAGTGTGATATGCGATTTAAGTAGGTCTAACAGTGTATTACGGTGTGTAAATATGTATTGCCGATGTGTGTACTCGGCGTACTGGCGTGTTTCTAGATCTTTAATTTTAAATAATTTCTTATAATTTTATATCATTTAATGTTTTATTATTTTGCATATCTTTGTACATTCACTGAATCTCATAGTTGGTATGATTTAGGTTAGTAACAATGTAAGCTTTGTACTTTTATCTTGGCCTTAAGGTTTAAACCAAGGCCTAAATATATTAATCAATCAATCGATCGCTCTGTCTCTCTTTCGCTCTGCAGTGTTACGTCGGGA
Source organism: Dyspetes luteomarginatus (assembly GCA_963669185.1). NCBI lineage: Eukaryota > Metazoa > Arthropoda > Insecta > Hymenoptera > Ichneumonidae > Dyspetes > Dyspetes luteomarginatus. The sequence goes on from OY769911.1 coordinate 3,469,724, forward strand.
GAGCAAGAGGAAAGTAACAGGAATTTTGATGCTCTCTTAGGTTAGACTGGAATGCGCCAGTCAGGGACGGGAGCTTTAACTGATTAATTCGCATAACCCAAAATAAAGTAGACATATTATACCTTGAGAGCGGTGAGGCGTAGAGGGCTTCTTATTCAATGGTAAAGATCTCTACCGCTTATTGTTGGTAGTGGTGCTCGATATCCCCGTCGATAGGGGGAATACCGTCGTTACCAGGTAGAGGTACCTCCACGGTGCTGGCGTTGGAACTGTTGTCCTCAACTTCGTTTTCCGGCACCCGGTTATGTAGATCCTCTGGTAAGAGTTCGACCGGTGATCGCCGGACTATTGGCAGAGCGGGAGGCTCTACTCTAAAAATGGTGGCGATCCCAATCTGGCGTACAGGATCTACCAAACTCCCTGGAGCACCTCTGTTGGTATAGCTGACGACACTTGGTTTATTTTGTGGCACTGTAATCGCACCTTGAACTTCAAGTTCGGTTGCAGCAGCCCGACTTAATAGTTTATATACAGGGACGTCGTGGCCCGATTTAGCTAATGCATTGTTTATGGTGGTGCTATTATGGCGAGCACGTGCTTCTTCACCACCACGTCGACGACCCATGGAACTATTTTCAATAACATTCACAGATTTGGATAAAAGTAGGAAGATTACGCGTGCTATTATCAGCACTATAGTTATAAAAGAGCAAGAGAGAGTACGCGTGCTATTATCAGCACTGCAATACTCACAAAGCAGAGAAACTACGCGTGCTATTATCAGCACCGCAATACTCCCGAAAGAATATAAAAGGAGAGTACGCGTGCTATTATCAGCACTGCAATACTCCCAGACACTAATTTTGACCACAGATCCATGCGTCGCTCGTTTTAAACAAGGGGAGTTAAATAATTGTAAGCGGTTGAATATTTTCGATAAAATATATATATTGTTTTAACACTTTTTGGTTTAAAAATGATTAATTACAATATTCGTGATGAACGCGACTTGATATTATTTGATGATATATTTTAGTTTAATGCCCGAACGAATAACTGAATTTTAATGTAGTTATGACTTGGCCGATAAAAATCGCGAAGAGATTTGAATTTTTATAAGTTGAGCTCTGGTTGGTTGTTGAATACTGTATGATGGGGTATGCCCAGACGGCTCCCTCTTATATATCATTCGGTTATTCGTTCGGAGTGGGGAGGCGTTGCGACGCCGAAACCCCTGAGCCTCAGCTCCCTGTGTCGCAATGAAGGCCCTGTATAGGGCATTCCATACAAGTTACATATTTTCTTTATATAATTAATATAGTTTTAGGATGATATTTTTACAGGAATATCATAGGTTAAGTTTACATACTGGTGCGGAATACCCATTCATATGTTTTAAGTAAACTGAGATTTTCCACTGGTACAGGTGTTCACATTTCACAAGTTTTAACTTATTTTATAAGTTGACATAACTGGCATTAGTTTGCAACTAAATATGGTTATTTTATAATAATCATTCTTTACTGATTGATTTGCTAAAACCATGGTTGGTGGAAGAGATTTAAGAAGGAACAAGGATCGGACCATATATAGTGCACGTGTTAATTACTTTTATTTCTATGAAGTGTTGATCTCGATCCTCTTCCTGAGAATCATTTGTATATTCTAGCTGATAATCTTTGTTTTATAATCTTTGTATATGTCTCTGCCGTTTCCGTCCATGATTTAGCGTATCAACTCCATGAGATTCCTTTTGGGTACTTGAGAACTCCAAGTCCCTTTTTAATACACATATATATATATATATATATATATATATATATATATATATATATATATATATACATATATATATATATATGCATTTTGATATTGCTTGTTCGTTTTAGTTGAATTTATATAATGATATTGGGTTTTGTGGTTTATTATAACATATTTTGCGTAATTTAATGCAAATGAATAGTGATAAGTTAGTTCTAGGTTTTATCTTGAGAGCAACTTTGGTGGTCGATAGGGAAGTAATTGTAGTTACCTACTGTAGTTACCGACACCAGGTTATCTTGTGAGGAGCCTTATCCCTCTATGGAGTTATCGACGTCGGCTAAAGTCCATAGCAGCTCCCCATAGTGAAAAGATAGTTCAGTTCCATGTGGCGAGAGAGGCTAAAACGTAACAGCAGTAATACGCCCGGGAGACGGAAACACTTGGCTCTTCCCACTATTACTATATATTACAGTACGAAGAAGACGCCGCTAGCGCTCAAGTATACATGATTCGTTAGCGGAATGTTCGCGAAGCCAATTTGGGCTCTACTGATCAGTTGCAGCTTGTATTCAAGTAATCTTACCACAACATTTTTCGTGCAAATAGCATTTCCGAAGATTTGCACCTACAAAAATGTACACGTACTCAGTGTGTAAGTTTTTTATTACTGCATAGGGTGACACTAAGGATTTTTGAATAACTAGCTTTGAAGGTCAGTAAATCCATTTTGATTTTACAGATAACTGGTGGTATTGCAAACTGTAATTTTTCTTTTTGATTATCAAAATTCTATGAGCGTCATCTTATAGGATACTACTAACTGGATTATATACTAAAATTTTCATTCATTTGGTTTGATAGTTTTGCAATGGCATTTGTTCGAAAATTTAGGCAACTGCGATGGTAAAGAAGAGCTTTTACATGCTCTTAAGAGCAAGTAAAAGCTCTTCTTTACCGTCGCAGCAGACCTAAATTTTCGTGCAAATAACATTGCAAAACCATCAAGTGTTTCCGTCTTCCAGGCCTTTTGCCATAGAGCGAAAGAAAGAGAGCGAGAGAGAGTGAGGGAGGGAGGGACAGAGAGAGAGAGAGAGACCGCCGCAGTACGCCGTATCAACGAAGATTGAGGTCTATAGAAGCACAAAGCCTATAGCCCGCTTGGTTCCAATTTTTTAGTGAGTCAAACATACGCCAGGAGGCTCTAGTGTCGATCGATCGATATGCTCCGCCTTCTAGCTTCGATGCTCGCAGCCATCTGGCTACGGTGGGGTCACGTAGCTTCCCCTGACTTCTCTCTCTGTGGCTTCCCCTACCGTCCCTCATTCTGCACCGCTCGGCGACGCGCGGCGGCGGACTTATTTTTACGAACAATGACTACATCCACACGACGAGCTTTATTCCAATTTTACTAACATCGATGTACTAAAATCGAGTGTAATGCGCGGTGTAAATAGCGTATTATACTTGAATTAACAAAGTACGTGTAAACCGGAGCAAATTATTGAAACCCAAACCTAAGAACACCTAATCCAAGCGGGTACACAACATAAATATTACAATGCTCATTTAATATTCAATCAGTTACGCTAGCGTAGTTGGAAGAGCGACAAGATACGAGGCGGGCTGCGCGCGATCAAGACACGGATTTTTTTTTTTTTTTTTTTTTTTTTTCGTTCTGATTGTCTTTTGGCCAACGATTTCACATATTCACTAATTTTCATACACTTTTTACATTGAACATAGACATTTTTGTATGAAATATGGAATTTTTATTTCCGTTTTATAACATTATAGAAACAAATGTATCTAGGAAGAAAATACAATGCGTGGAATGTTTTGTTGTTTCATTAAACAACGACCGCCAGATATTGCTCAGATAGAAAAATAATATTATGGTGAGCTTGCAGGGATTACAATTTAGGTTATTATTTTCAGTTCTTTTGAGTACTTTGAAATATGATAAAAATCTTGAGGAAAGTAATCGTATTGAAGATGACTTCAATTTTAAATACTAATACCAAAATTTTATCGTCAAATTAGTTTTAAAAATCTATTTCAATATATTTGCCGGGAACAAATATTTTTTTACTCACCACATGGATTCCCTGATTTTTCTGAATACATTAGATGTTTTTCTCAATTTTGAAATTTTTATATTCAAAAATCGAAAAATTGATGCAACGTTGCAAATTTCGGATATGATTCCATAGAGAAATGTCATATTACACGTTTTAATTTTCAAGATCACTGAACAAGCAGTTATTTAAATGCAGTCTGTTATAATACGCAAAAACTGATATTTCGAAATTGAGAGAAAATTCTCAAAAAATCAATGTATTCGGAAAAATCAGGGAATGTCTTTCGTAAGTGAAAAAATAATGTTTCGGTCAATTTGTTGAATAAATTCTTTTTAACCAATTTTTTAATAACTTTTTGGTCTTATTACTATTAAAAATTAATATTATCATTATTTGCAATGAGGCCAGTCTAAGACACAGCGCGTGCAATTATGAAAAGAATGAAAGACTTAAGACAGTATCAAGAGCGTTTGTAACTTATTAATATCGCGGATCATGCAATGATGTCTTTATTGACAAAATTCTACCGATGTATCGGACAAAACGTCTATTCCAGACCGGCAAAACAAGAGTCTGAGGACATTAAACACATACACGTGGGGAGTTCATCAGCCCCTACTCGCAGAGCGAGCGAGATCGCATCATCGAGCTAATCGTGAATGCGCGAGAGATAGCGCCGTCAAGCTGATCGCGATTGCGGGAGATAGCGATAGTCCAATATCATCATTACATCTCAGTACGAGCAGGGGCCAACGCGTGACCTGCTCGTATTAACATGTTGCTCTCTCTCTTATAAAAACTTTTTTCGCTGATTTTTGATATTTTATTTATTGTGTATATCGCAAATTGCATAATGGCAAACAAAAAAAAAATCATGAAGCCGGGGATTGAACTACCGACCTAGCACATACAGAAGCAGCGCCAATTAGCCCAACTTGGATACGTATACTGTTATTATCTTTTTAAGTATAAAAATCGTGTCTCCGCTCGGATTTCGATTTCATTAGATTTGCTTGGTTGGGTTAATTAACTCCTAGTTTACGTAAATATAAAGAAATAATTAAAAAAATAAGTTTGTCTCGACGTAGAGGTCATTAAAATGCAAAAGTATTTGCAATAAATAGCTCTATCTTCGCCGGTATCAGCAATGTACACTCAAACCCCCACTTTACGTCCGTATCGCTCCTGTGCGAGAGAGCGCACCCATCACCCCAGCTGCGAGTGCGGGTAAAATAGCATCATCAATTCGATTCAGTAGGTGGAGCCAACGCAGTTATACAGCCGCTCACGGGTGTTAGTTCTGTACGTGAGCGCACACATGTAAACTCGACGCTAGCGACATCTTACCGTTGGGGTATAATAATAATAAATGATAACATAAAAATGTTAGCTTGTCCTAGGACCCCAACTTTTTTTGAACCAATAGGCCAGTCAAATGGAGACCAAAAAAGGCCTGAAATTCCAATAATTTTGCACTGGATGAAAAAATATGGAAAATGTTCGGGACGGTGCACATAATAAGGACCTCAGTTGTTGGGATTGTAGCACCGCTCGTTTTTGCAAAAAAAAATAAAAACCGTTAAATAATCACATTTTTTCCCGTTTTTGACACTTCCACGGCTGACGCTGCCAAAATGGTGCCAGTTAGGACGAAAATGTATAGGACCAATCTTGTAGAGCATAAAATTTCCTATAAAAAAATTAGTGACGGCACCTATCTATCTATTATAGTTTAGCGACGAGAGCGACCGGAAAAAAAAGCTCGAAAATGCTCCATTTCCACGAAAACCCCAAAAACGCACTTTAGCTGCAAAATTCGGTTTACCCATGATAATTTGTATGAAGAAATCCGCCGATTTTTTTCATGCAATAGAACAATCGAAACAAAAGATTTCATGCCACAAAAAAAAATTTTCTCGCTTTTTCAATTTTTTGAGGTCATTTGTTGCTCATTTTTTTCAGAATTTACATTTTTTCGTAAAACGGGCGTAACTTTTGACCTAATTATTGGACAATGTACAAGTTTTAAGAATCTCTTCGTCTGTAGATGATCTAAAAATGCGATCTCTTGACATGTCGCCGTATATGCAACAGCAGCGCCGTTATTTGCAAGTAAACAAAGGACATTTTGTTTCGGACCGTTTTTAACAATAAACAATTCATTTATTGCAAATTTTTTTGTTTGCTAATTTAACAATATCATTTGAAGAGTGTCTCAGAATTTTCTTTTTTTTCTCAAGGCAGCCATTGTTGTAAAATTGTTATTAACAATTGGAATAAATTAACATTTTTCAACTTTAATGTAGTGTAATTTTTTCTTTTATTTTTCCCTTTACAAATTTCATCATTTAAAAAATTACAAAAAATTTGTTAATGTCGAAATTGGTTTTTGCAATAACAATATGTGTTTATAACAATTTTTTTACAAGCTCGAAATGGATTTTTAAACGATTTTTTCCGCGCTGCACGATGATATTTTTTATTTTCATTCATTTCCGTTATTTATACTATTTGTTAATAACAATTTTGTTATAAAAAATGTCTCAAGAACGATTTTTTTTTTTTTGGTTCTTGTAATTATCCCAAATTTATATCACCGAATAATAATTCCCGAAAAAAATCCTGATATCCGAGCATAAATATGCAAACACCATCATATAATAGCGTCTGTGTGGGTTTTAACGGATACTGCCATGTGGAAAGAATTCTTGAAATAATAGAAACGATCGATCGGTTTATACCTGCTCTCCGAAACGATTCGAACACAATTGGGACATTTTTTTTATGAACGAAATATTTTGGAATATTATTTCCTTAAAGTATATTTCGATTTTTCTAGATAGTTTGAAATGATTCACTTATATTTATATATTATAATCGGTAAAAGCCATGGAAAAACGAAGAAAAATATTTATCAGGATTTTTTTCGGAAATTATTATTCGGTGATATAAATTTGGTATAATTACAAGAACCAAAAAAAAAAAATCATTGTTGAGACATTTTTTATAACAAAATTGTTATTAACAAATAGTATAAATAACGGAAATGAATGAAAATAAAAAATATCATCGTGCAGCGCGGAAAAAATCGTTTAAAAATCCATTTCGAGCTTGTAAAAAAATTGTTATAAACACATATTGTTATTGCAAAAACCAATTTCGACATTAACAAATTTTTTGTAATTTTTTAAATGATGAAATTTGTAAAGGGAAAAATAAAAGAAAAAATTACACTACATCAAAGTTGAAAAATGTTAATTTATTCCAATTGTTAATAACAATTTTACAACAATGGCTGCCTTGAGAAAAAAAAGAAAATTCTGAGACACTCTTCAAATGATATTGTTAAATTAGCAAACAAAAAAATTTGCAATAAATGAATTGTTTATTGTTAAAAACGGTCCAAAACAAAATGTCCTTTGTTTACTTGCAAATAACGGCGCTGCTGTTGCATATACGGCAACATGTCAAGAGATCGCATTTTTAGATCATCTACAGACGAAGAGATCCTAAAAACTTGTACGTTGTCGGATAATTAGGTCAAAAGTTACGCCCGTTTTACGAAAAAATGTAAATTCTGAAAAAAATGAGCAACAAATGACCTCAAAAAATTGAAAAAGCGAGAAAATTTTTTTTTGTGGCATGAAATCTTTTGTTTCGATTATTCTATTGCATGAAAAAAATTGGCGGATTTCTTCATACAAATTATCATGGGTAAACCGAATTTTGCAGCTAAAGTGCGTTTTTGGGGTTTTCGTGGAAATGGAGCATTTTCGAGCTTTTTTTTCCGGTCGCTCTCGCCGCTAAACTAGAATAGATAGATAGGTGCCGTCAGTGACTTTTTTATAGGAAATTTTATGCTCTACAAAATTGGTCCTATACATTTTTGTCCTAACTGGCACCATTTTGGCAGCGTAAGCCGTGGAAGTGTCAAAAACGGGAAAAAATGTGATTATTTAACGGTTTTTATTTTTTTTTGCAAAAACGAGCGGTGCTACAATCCCAACAACTGAGATCCTTATTATGTGCACCGTCCCGAACATTTTCCATATTTTTTCATCCAGTGCAAAATTATTGGAATTTAAAATCGGAATTTGACTGGCCTACAAGCAGGCTATAGGCTTTGTGCTTCTATAGACCTCAATCTTCGTTGGCCATATCTCTCAGTCATTTTTATTTGATATGTAAAGTAAAGGTGTTTTAGGTATCCAAGAGGATGCTTCCTCTGGATATACCTTCCCCATACCCATTGAGCACCTGAAGCTCATCGTTAGACTTTTTTTCGTGCTTTGCATGAATTACGAAAAACGCAAGATAATTGTATAATTATCGTCGATCAAATATTTTGAAATGATAGATTATTTATTTTACAAAGATAATAATGATTGAATAATATGGATATATTGTAGATTGTCTTATTTCTAAGAATAATGATAATACTTTTTATTTAGATTTCAGCAATAGTGGCTAAAATGATGTAAATTTTAAATTATCATTGAATTTTGTTTGGATTGAATAATAGATAAATTTTTTAGTTTATAATTAAAATAATTACTGTTATTTACATAAAGTATTGAAAAAAATATATTTGCATGATAATTGTGCCAGCAATTGCGGACAATTGTTATAATAAAATTGATTACAATCAGTTTGTTCGACTACTTTGCTTCTGTGGACCGTCCTTAGACAAAAAGTCGTGCAATCTCTTTATCTATCTCGATACGCGGAAATGTATACATACATATGCAGATTTATATGAACAGATACAATGTATGCATAAACACACACGGCACACACACCGCCTTAACGGACGCGACAAATTATATACATACACATGTATGTAAATTAACTAATGTGTGTATGTGTCTCTGTGTGCCTCTGTGTGTTTGTTTATACATACATTGTGTATGGTCACACACGCCTAGACGCATACACACACACATGCACACAAATCCATATATATATATATATAGTTCCACAGATTGAGAGAGATAGAGAGAAAACACCAATCTTATTCTACATACGGTTTACAGAAACAAAACAGTCTATATGACTGATTGACGCGATCGTAAGACGTCGCGTTTCACCGTGAAGTTATATAGTTATATTATTGGAGCATACGAATTCTCTCTCCTATCATTCTCTCTCTCTCATTCTCTATGTCTATCATTCTATCTCTCTCTATCATTCTCATTCTCCTATCATTCCCTCTCTCTCTATAATTCTCTCTCTCCATCTCTCTGTATCATTCTCTCTCTCTCTCACTATCATTCTCTCACTATCATTCTCTCACTATCATTCTCTGGCTCTATTATTCTCTCTCTCTCTATCATTCTCTCTCTCTCTATAATTCCCTCTCACTATCATTCTTTCTCTCTATCATTCTCTCTCTCTATCATTCTTTCTCTCTATAATTCTCTCTCTTTATCATTCTCTATCCCTGTCATTCTCTCTTTCTATCATGCCCTCTCTCTCTATCATTCTCTCTTTCTATCATTCCCTCTCTCTTAATCATACTCTCTTTCTATCATTCCCTCTCTCTCTATCATACTCTCTTTCTATCATTCCCTCTCTCTCTGTCATTATCTCTATCATTCTCCTTCACGCCCTCTCTCTCTTGAAAAATTGGGGGGGGGGGGGGGGGTGACGAACGAGTCATTTTCGTCACCGAGATTACACATTCTCGGTGATCGTTGACAACCGCGCTTGACTTCGTGACATTATTTTTTGTTGCACCACCTTTCATATGCCTATCTGTGCCACCGATTTCTGCAAGCCCATGATAGACGTTGTGCACGTCGAGATCATGAATTTCACGTCGGAAACAAGCCTTCGAAAAATTGGCAACAGAGCATTGCTCTTGCTGCCCATCAATTTCTGAAAAGCATGCTTCAGAGATGTTGTTTTCAAACGGATACGTGCTCCGAGATTCGAGCGGGGAAGGTGAACATGCGTTACCTGATACGTGCCTCTCGATCGGTTCGACTTGTTCGGCAGCATAATTTCCAGGTTCTCCAGGTCGATTTTGAGGACGCCGTGGATGAAATTAAATGTTCGTGAATATGTCTGAAGGTACAATAAACTTTGCTTATAATTTCTCAAATCCTCGCAAAAAGTAAAAAAAAACGAATTTCTGGATTGCAATTTGTTATGAGATGAAAGTGAAGCGAGTCGAGCAATACGAGAATTTTGTTCCTTGAAACGGAAGAAAAAGGAAAAAACCGTAACAGCAGTGAGTCTGATATCGCCCTCAGAGATTCTTTGCATCGAGTGATTTCTGTTCGGTCTATTGTTATCAGTTTTTTCTAAATAATAAAATCGAGAGTTTTTCCCCCTATAACCGTATATTGCAGAGAACAAAGTTCTCTTCATATAATGGGCAATTGAAGTGGGACAAAGTATTTTAGGGCGATTTCGGCGGAATTTGGACCAAACCCAAAAAACTAAGAAATTACTTTAGAGGTAATATAATTTTTTTTCATAATAAACATCATTTTATTATGATCAGATGAGAATTGGCCTGGTGCAAAGGTATGGCACGACCACGTGCAAATCGTGGCTATGAGACCACGCAAAACTACCTCAGAATTGATATTGAGACGTTGAAACTCCCTTCGATGGGTATCAGTCAAAAGGACAGCTCGTGGTAATCAAAAAATACCCCTAAAAAATCAACAGTTTAGGTCGCCGTAACTCCGAGAATATCGGCCCATTGCCCGGATACATGGGGGTACCCCAGCTGAGATACTGGCACCCGCCATATTAAAAAAAAAATCAAATAAAAAAAGATTATCAACTGAAAATAAAGTTCATATAAAAATAAAGCCTATATAAATATCAATGTATTGGTATTAATTATTTCCCTCTCTGCTGCTCTAGGCCCCCCCCCCCAATTTCGCAAGAGAGAGAGAGAGAGAATGCTATACATATAAATATATATATATAGAGAGAGAGAGAGAGCGTGACAGAAGCACCGTGCGGGTGGAAAATCTGAAAACATCCTCAACAAGCCTCTAGATATCAAAATTTGCCACAAGTGTGGGAAAAATATGTACATTCCATGCCCCCGATCCAAAATAATCGACCGCAGAATTTATCAAATTTGTTGTACCCCAAGTAGAATGGATGTACAACATGAGATTGATAAATAAGAAAAACCAAACTTGCACAACGATAAATGGAGAAGAAGAAGGGTTGTAATAATCCACAGACTTATTATTTGTCCACATCATACATTCTCTTTTTCCTCGAATGTTAGATGTACTAACACGTACCTGCAGATGCTGTTTAGTCGACGAGAATGAGGACGTTCATTCCGTTTGTTATCTTTGTTTCCCATTTTTCTCACATCACTTTTCACTTATGATATCATTAATCTATTTACGCAATAAAATCTCTTTATAAAAATAATAGTTCTAGAACAATTCGTATGATCTAATAATATAACTATATAACTTCACGGTGAAACGCGCGTCTTACGATCGCGACAATCAGTCATATGTCATGTTTCTGTAAACCGTCTGTAGCATAAGATTGGTGTTTTCTCTGTATCTCTCTCAATCTGCGGAACTATATATATATATATAAATATATATATGGATTTGTGTGCATACGTGTGTGTGTGTGTGCGTGCGTGTATGCCTGGGCGTGTGTGAACATGCACAATGTATGCATGAACCCGACACGCACACACACACGTTAGTTGATTTACATACATGTGTATATATATAATTTGATGTGTCCGTCAGGCGGTGTGTGTGGATGTGTGAGTGTGTGTTTATACATACATTGCACCTGTTCATATAAATCTGCATATGTATGTATACATTTCCGCGTATCAAGAGAGATAAAGAGAATACACGATTTTTTGTGTAAGGACAGTCCACAGAATCAAAGCAGTCGAATAAACTGATTCTAGTCAATTTTATTATAACAATTGTCCGGAATTGCTGGCACAATTATTATGTAAATATAATTCGTTTAATACTTTATGTAAATAACAGTAATTATTTTAATTATAAAGTAAAAAATTTTAGTCGATAAATTATTCATATAATATGTAACTATTATTCAATCTAAACAAAATAAGATAATCTACAACATATCCATATTATTCAATCATTATTATCTTTGTAAAATAATTAATCTATCATTTCATAATATTTGATCGACGATAATTATACAATTATCTTGCGTTTTTCGTAATTCATGCAAAGCACAAAAAAGTCCAACGATGAGCTTCAGGTGCTCGATGGGTATGGGGAAAGTATATGTAAAGTATATCCAGAGAATGCATTCTCTTGGATACCTAATACACCTTTAGTTTACATATAAAATAAAAATGACTAACAATAAGAGACATGGCCTACTGGGGCGGTCTCTCTCTCTCTCTTTCTCGCTGTGGCAAATCGCCTGGGAGACGGAGGGGAGAAGAGCCAAGTGTTTCCGTCTCCCAGGCGTTTTGCCACAGCGAGAAAGAGAGAGAGAGAGACCGCCCCAGTAGGCCATGTCTCTTATTGTTAGTCATTTTTATAATTATCGTCGATCAAATATTTTGAAATGATAGATTATTTATTTTACAAAGATAATAATGATTGAATAATATGGATATATTGTAGATTGTCTTATTTCTAAGAATAATGATAATACTTTTTATTTAGATTTCAGCAATAGTGGCTAAAATAATGTCAATTTTAAATTATAGATTAATTTTGTTTAGATTGAATAATAGTTACATATTATTCGAATAATTTATCGACTAAAATGTTTTAATTTATAATCGAAATAATTACTGTTATTTACATAGAGTATTAAAAAAATTATATTTGCATAATAATTGTGCCAGCAATTCCGGACAATTGTTATAATAAAATTGATGACAATCAGTTTATTCGACTGCTTTGCTTCTGTGGACTGTCCTTGGACAAAAAATCGTGTATTCTCTTTATCTCTCTCGATACGCGGAAATGTATACACGAATATGCAGATTTATATGAACAGATACAATGTATGTATAAACACACACACACACACATCCACACACACCGCCTGACGGACGCACCAAATTATATATATTGTCACGCCGACTTTGAATGGGGGGGGGGGGGGGGGAAATAAGAGAAACACAAAATCGGGTTAACACGAAAATATAAACTCTATTTATTCCTCGATAAAAAGACTATTTAACAAAGACGGAAAATCGCAAATAAAAACAATAAATAATTAAATATAATAATTATTCTCCGGTTGGGCGCCAGCTATTTTTAGGGCATAACTGCCTTTCCACTCTAAGTATGATCGGATATTCTATCCGAGGGATCGTTTAATGAAAGAACTGTAATACACGAGAGTACGCGGGCTAGCTCATACGCTAAGGGGAATACTCTCAGGGGGGGGGGGGGGAAGGTCCGTGGTTCGGCCTCTTTATAATTACCACGGCCGTTTATCACTGGTAGGCTAGTTTTGGCTATTTTCAAACTTAATTTATCGGTGTTGAATTTATTGGGGAAACGCTAATCGCAACTACGACAAAAAGGAAGAAAAATAATTTCGCATAAATTATTGGGGAAAACGTATAAAAAAAAAATTATAACTTTCCAAAATTATCAGGGACTGCAAAAATAACGGTTTTCAAAAGTATCGGGTTTATTGGGGGAGTGGGGAAACGCAAAGAAAAAATATATGACTTATCCAAAAATTTTCGAGGAACGCAAAAAAAAAACAAATTGATCGGTTGTATTGGGGAATGCAAAAACTAAAATAGGAACGAATAAATCTGGGGCTGACTCTACTTATTGTACACCACCACACTGCACGGACTCAATACAGGTCAAAGGGATACACGCACGCAAAATTTATCCGGGATACAATGTACGCGATAACAATTTTTATAAAAATTTCGCCACACTCGAAAATTAAAATTCGGGCTACTTTCTCGTCTCTTCTTTTTATTTCTCGCTTCTTTCCTTTCTCCGTCTCTTTTTCTCTTTCCTCGTGTTCGCCTTCTCTTCCTCTCACTTCTTCTCTTTCCTCGTTTTCGCCTTCTCTTTCTCTCACTCACTCCTGTCCGTTTCGCAATAAACTTTATACAAAAAAAACTCAAACCCAATAATACAAAAAAAAAGGAAGAAAAGAAAACTCGATATAATGAAAAAAAAAACTCCAAATCAAAAATCAAAACTCTCCAACACGCTCTCCACACTCTTCTCACTCTCTCCCTCTCTCTCTCACTTTACAAAAGCTCCAACTTTTACGCTCTACTCAACTCTATACGCTTTCGCCGCTACGCTCGAAGTGAGGTTCTTCCTCTTCACTTTCGACACGAGGCTTGATAAGGGAAGTCAAAGGGCAAGGAAGGGGTTACAGGACTGACGCGTTTCCGATGGGTAGCCATTCATCGATCAGCTCTATCGATTCACGCATGCGAAGTGGTACCTGTCCTGGAGAGCAATTGTTGATTGGCCGGGAATACTGTGGCACACGTGGGGACATTTCTCGCACGTGGGAATTCTCACGGGTCGATATCATCGATCTATACCGCACGCTGTTGCCCTCATTAGCATAGAGAGGGTACTCTCTCGCCCCTCTCTCTCGCTGCGCGTGCTCTGGAATTTGTCCCTTATCGATACGGCAGACGAGTAGAGTGGGCTATTGCCGCGCTCACGAACTGTCTCCTTTTGGTGGCAAATTTAAGTCATATAATTGTCGTGAGCGCGGGATGTTCTCTTGTGACCCTCTCTAGCTGGCAGTGCAGCGTGGGTTTCCTCCTCGGGGATGCTGTTGGTGGTGCGCCTCTTCAGGACTTGCTGATCTTCTTGCTGGGATACGTCAGGGGGTGTGGGGAGGGGAAAAAGGTATTTCGCGGGGGAAAATCGTATGGGTTTTCAGGGGTATACAGGGAATTATTTTGGGTTTTCTTGGGAATTTTTGGGGAAGGCCTTTTCGGTGTCTCTGGGTATCGTGGCGGGTTACTCCATTAACTTACAATTACTATTTACATTATTTTACATTTTGTTACAGGACGTTCCTTAAATTCTAATATCTACTGTGACGTGGCGTCACAAGGAGGCCCGAAAAATAGAGTTTTTTTTAGAATAGTTTTACCGAATCCCCGCGCTCGAAGTCCGCCACCACACTTAACCCCGAGTCATGTGAAGAGTAGAATTTAAGAAATGTAAGATATGTAAATATTAGAATCTAAGAAACGTAATGTAAAATAATATAAATAGTAATTAAAAGTTGATCGAGTAACCCGCCACGACACCGAGACACCGAAGAAGCCTTCCCCAAAATTTCCCAGGAAAACCCTAAAAATTTCCCTGTATACCCCTGAAAAACCCTATGATTTCCCCACGAAATACCTTTTTCCCCTCCCCACACCCCCTGACGTATCCCCAGCAAGGAGCCAGCAAGGAAATCAGCAAGTCCTGGAGAGGCGCACCACCACCAGCATCCCCGAGGAGAAGACCCACGCTGCACTGCCGGCTAAAGAGGGTCACATGAGACCACCTCGCGCTCACGGCAATTATTAGGCTCAAATTTGCCACTCAAAACGCGAGAGACCGTGAGCGCGGCAATAGCCCACTCTACTCGTCTGCCGTATTGATAAGGGACATTCCCGGGCACGCGCAGCGAGAGAGTGGGGCGAGAGAGTACCCTCTCTACAGTGAGGGGCAATTGAAGTGGGACGATGTGTTTTTTGTCGATTTCAGCGAAACTTGAACCGATTTCGAAAAACTAAAAAAGTACTTTCGAGGTAATTCAATTATCGTCCGAATGAAACTAGTTTCATTAAGATCGGATGCGAATTGACCTGGTGCGAAGGTATGGCACGATCAGGTGTAAATCGAGGCTATGCGACCACGCGGAACTACCCCCAGAATTGATATTGAAGTCGTTCAAAGTTCCTTAACGATGGGTATCAGTCAAAAGGGCAGCTCGTGGCGATCAAAAAAGTCCCCTAAAAAAATTCGGTTGGCCTACTCCAGACGGAGCTACACTCCAGGAAGCGATTCTCGGTTTTTGGGGACGTTATCGGTGATTAAGCGAAAACGAGTCGATGGAATCGATTGAAACTTGTTTTGTAATCGTATTTTGTAGTACCCTTACACCTTAAGTGATTTTTTATTATGAAATCTGCTCCTGTCGATGAAATCCAGGTATTACGAGGTTACATTTTCTCATGAATCAACATTTTTCATATTGAAGAACTTTAGTGCCAATATTATAACCTGGTGCATGATAAAGAGGAAGCTTTAACGATTAAAATGGGCATTGATTTAATACCGGAAACTCCCTCTTGTACGCCAAGGAAATCGTTAAAAAGTTAGTAGAAAATCGCGATATCTCGAAAATTCGTTCCCGGGATGCGCGGCTGTGTTTACATGCTTCGCTCTAGGGCCGGGCCTGGGAGGGGGTCCCTACCAGCAGCAGTAGCTGTCGCAGTTAAATTAACTTGGCGATATAAAAATATTTCGTAAGAATGTTTAATAATGAAAAATTAATCATCAATGATCAATAATTAACAAGTAATAATTCAATATTTATTGTTGATTAATTCGATAATTAATAATAAAAAAATACAATAATTATCATTAGATGATTAACGATGGAACATGACAATTAATAATTATTATTAGATAAATAATATTGAAAAATTGAAATTTGTTAATCGTATTTTAAATCAAGAATTCAAAATTGAAAATGCGAAACCCCGAAAAATTTAAAAACATTCCGTATGCAATAACCTTCAAACTATCGCTCAGAAACAAAAACATCTGGGAAACTTTTTGAACCCTCTTTTGATTATCTGAGTGCAGATTTTTTCAAAATAAATATTCAACTTTATTTACAGGTACTTTTTTTTAAACAATAATGAAAAATTAATGATCAATGACTAATAATTAACAAGTAATAATTCAAATAATCAAAAGAGGGTTCAAAAAGTTTCCCAGATGTTTTTGTTTCTGAGCGATAGTTTGAAGGTTATCGCATACGGAATGTTTTTGAATTTTTCGGGGTTTCGCATTTTCAATTTTGAATTCTTGATTTAAAATACGATTAACAAATTTCAATTTTTCAATATTATTTATCTAATAATAATTATTAATTGTCATGTTCTATCGTTAATTATCTAATGATAATTATTGTATTTTTTTTATTATTAATTATCGAATTAATCAACAATAAATATTGAATTATTACTTGTTAATTATTAATCATTGATGATTAATTTTTCATTATGAAACATTCTCACGAAATATTTTTATATCGCCAAGTTAATTTAACTGCGACAGCTGCTGCTGCTGGTGGGGACCCCCTCCCAGGCCCGGCCCTAGAGCGAAGCATGTAAACACAGCCGCGCATCCCGGGAACGAATTTTCGAGATATCGCGATTTTCTACTAACTTTTTAACGATTTCCTTGGCGTACAAGAGGGAGTTTCCGGTATTCAATCAATACCCATTTTAATCCTTAAAGCTTCCTCTTTATTATGCACCAGGTTATAATATTGGCACTAAAGTGCTTCAATATGAAAAATGTTGATTCATGAGAAAATGTAACTTCGTAATACCTGGATTTCATCGACAGGAGCATATTTCATAATAAAAAATCACTTAAGGTGTAAGGGTACTACAAAATACGATTACAAAACAAGTTTCAATCGATTCCATCGACTCGTTTTCGCTTAATCACCGATAACGTCCCTAAAAACCGAGAATCGCTTCCTGGACTGTAGCTCCTTTTGGAGTAGGCGAACCGAAATTTTTTAGGGGACTTTTTTGATCGCCACGAGCTGCCCTTTTGACTGATACCCATCGTTAAGGGACTTTCAACGACTTCAATATCAATTCTGGGGGTAGTTTCGCGTGGTCGCATAGCCTCGATTTACACCTGATCGTGCCATACCTTCGCACCAGGTCAATTCGCATCCGATCTTAATGAAACTAGTTTCATTCGGACGATAATTGAATTACCTCGAAAGTACTTTTTTAGTTTTTCGAAATCGGTTCAAGTTTCGCTGAAATCGACAAAAAACACATCGTCCCACTTCAATTGCCCCTCACTGTATGCTAATGAGGGCAGCAGCGTGCGGTATTGATTGCCATTATCGACCGTGAGAATTTCCACGTGCGAGAGATGGCCCCACGTGTTCCACTGTCTGCAGTTTTCCCGGCCAATCAACTATCGCTCTCCAAGGACCAGCTCGCATGTGCAAATCGATAAGATGATCGATGAATGGCTACCCCTCGGAAATACGTCAGTCCCGTATCCCCTTCCCTGCCCTTTGATTTCCTTTATCAGGCCTCGTGTCGAGTGAGGAGCAAGGAGCCCTCACTTCGAGCGTAGCGTGGAGAGAGAAAGCGTGTGTAGAGAAATTATATTGAGATTGTAGAGAGAAAGCGTGTGTAGAGAAATTATATTGAGATTGTAGAGAAAAGCGTTGTAGAGTGTGAGAGAGAAGGAGAGAGTGAAAAGTTATAATTTAATTTGGAGTTTTAGTTATTATATCGAGTTTTCTTTCTTTTCTTTTTTTTTTGTGAGTTTGAATTATATAGTTTTTTTTTGAGTTATATTTTTTTTTATATAAAGTTTTTTTTTGTGTGAAAAAAAAAAAGGGAAAGGAGAAGAGAGTGAGAAAAGAGAGAGGAAAGAAAAAAGATAAAAAGAAAGGAGAAGAGAGAGAAGTGAAAAGGAGAACCAGAGTGAGTAGAGAGAAATCTGTATTTTCGAGTGTGGCGAAATTTTCACATTTTGCGAACGCGTGCTGGCCACGAGGCGGCCGCCATTTTACCCCGGATAAGTTTTGCGTGCGTGTATCCCCTCGAAGTGTATCGAGCCGTGCAGTGTGGTGGTGTAAAATAATTAGAGTCAGTCCCAAATTTATTTGTTTTTTTCTTCTGCGTTTTCCCCAATAAATCCGATACTTTTGAAAAGTATTATTTTTGCGTTTTCCCAATAAATTCGACCCCGACTAAAAATAGCCAAAACTAGCCTGCCATGAGAAACGACCGTGGTAATAACTAAGAGGCCGAAAAACGGACTTCCCCCCCCACCCCTGAGAGTGTTCCCCTTAGCGTATGAGCTAGCCCGTGTATAAAATTTCCCTGTCGTTGAGAGTTGAAAGGCAGTTATGCCATTAAAATAGCTGGCGCCCAACTGAATTATTATTATTATTATATTTTATTTTATTTTCTTTTTCCTTTTGCGAGTTTCCTTTTTTTTGTAATATATTTTTTTTTTGTGCTTCAAATAAATAGCCTTTATATTTTTCTTGTGCTAACCCGACTTTGCGTTTCCCTTATTCTTCCCCCCCCCCCCATTCAAAGTTGGCGTGACACTACATTTCGCTGGGTAAGTGTGATGGCGGACTTCGAGCGCGGGGATTCGGTACAACTATTCTATAAACTCTATTTTTCGGGGGCTATCTGTGACGCCACGTCACAACTCCCCCCTGCTTAGAGGGGAAGTTCGCCTGACGAACTTCCACTCGTATCTCTTGTTTATCATATATTCATTCCAATGGACGCTACACGTCCCAACAAACCTCAGGGCTTCGGAACAAGGAAAAAGGGGTTTACAATATGATCTGTAAGGGTAGCCGGACTCTCCAGTTCCGAGCGTGGCAAGTGACATGGTGAATTGACGGGGCATCCGTGTACTCCCTCTCGGTGCTCGTTTGGGCGTCGGTTGCTTCCGACGGCTGTCTCTCTCATACTTTATTATCACAGGCTTTTCAGTCTTTTTACTTTAGCTGTCCCCTGGCAGCTATCACAGGTTTTGCTGAAGGAAAGAGGAAGGTTTTACGGAAGACAAATAGTCTGCAATTCGTGGGGGGAATGGGGGGGATTTCGGGAATAATGGGGGGGGGAACACAACTTTCAGGGATGCCTAGGGTTAGAACGGTTGGGGGGGTGTCGAGAAGCACGGGGGATGAGAACGACAATTTTTTTTTTTTTTTTCTGTCAGGGGAACCAAACGTTACTCGTAAAGGGGTTTTAGGGAGACTTTGTGGGAAGGCGGGAGGGTGTTGGGGGAATTTACCGGGGATCCATGTTGCAGGGGCTGGGGCACTGGTGTTTCACGTGCCCTCGGCCGCCGCAGTTCCAGCACTCCACCAGACGTGGCGGGGTGGCTGGGACTCGCGGCGGTCGGGGAGGTGGGGGGAGAGGGGTCGGTTAGCGAGGGGGTGGGGTGGGGGATTTCGGGCCGGGGGAAGATCGGCGGGCTGGGGAAGAAGCGGGGCGGGGTCGGGCCTCGATTTTGTTTGGGCATCCCCGGGCGAGGTGGCCCTTACGGCCACACGCCCAGCATTGGGGATCGGGGTATGGGACTGGGCATGGGGGGGCGGAGGGGGGGAGATTGCCACCGGCGCGGTGGCTGGGGGCAGAGACGAGGGCCTGCGGATGTGGAGGGAGGGGATTTGTCCCGGTGCACGGCTGGTGCCAGGGCGTGGTGGGGAAGCGTGGCGGGGGGGAGGAGTTGGCTCCCCGGAACGGCTTGTTCCGGGGCGGGGTGGGGAGACGGCCCACAGCAATGGGATCTGGCCCCGGGTGCGGGTCGTCCCGGGGCGCGGCGGAGCGACGGGACGGGGGGTTTGGTCCCCGGACCGGCTCGGTCCGAGGCATGGGGAAGAGGCAGCCCAGAGGGACAGGCTTCGCGCCCGGGAACGGCTCGTTCCAGAGCGGGGAGGGAGCTGGGGTTTAGGGGTTGTGATCGGGGTGGGGGGGCTGGGAGGGGGGCTACAGCCGGGGCTGGAGGTGGGGGAGGAAGAGGGGGTGGCGATGGCGGCCAGCGGGGAGCGGCGGAGTGCGGGCCAGTGGAGGGAGACGTAAAGGAAGGGTTGGCGTCGTGGCAGGGGAGGAGATTGTCCTGGGGGGGAGGCTCTTCGGGGGAGTCATCGCGGGAGCCTCGGACGTAATATCCGGGTGTGGGTAGGGACTCCTTCTCGAGGAGGGGGTCTCGTTGGGGAGGCGTGACGGGGGCTTCGCCTCGGGGGAACCGGTATGGCCCTTTGGCCATGCTGCGGTGGCCGCGCCACATCCTGCCGACTCGGCTCTTGTCCTCTTTGTGGTTCCTGTAACACAATTCGGGGATTCTTGTTATCGTCCGCTGCGGATGGCGGCGTATAAGACTTAAGGTCCTTTATATGGACTCTTGGATTCTTTCGGCTATCGGGATCTTCTAATTCATAGATAACCGGGGAAACGACTCGCTTGATTTTATAGGGACCACTATATCGGGGGGCTAATTTCGCGGCGAAGTTTTGGGTTCCCGAGCACAATACGCGGAGCTGGAGATGTCTCTCCGTTCTTTATTATAATACCTGGCCTGTCGCTTGGCGGCTTTCTCCAGGTTTTTGTGAACATAATCGTGTAGGAAGGGAAGTCGTTTCATTCGATTTGTCTAAAGCTTGTTGTCCCCCGGGTTAAAGAGAGGGGGTGAGGAACTCGGGTGTCTCAAACTTTTCGCGGGGAGGGGATTTCGTCCGAAATTTAGGAAAGCGGGTGTCATTTGGGTGGAGGACTGTACGGAGGTATTCATTGCAAAACATAACTCGGGGAGGTGCTCATCCCACTCTCGGTGGTCTTGCTCGATCTACGAGGTAACCATCGTCTTTAAGGTTCGGTTCACTCTCTCCACGGGATTCGCTTGGGCATGGTACGCGCGAATGGTCGTTTGGTGGATGCCGTATTGGGTGAGGTGGCGGGTCATACAGGTATTCACAAACTCGGTTCCGTTATCGGTGAGGAAATGCTGGGGGCATCCCCACCGATTTAAGACTAGGGTCTCCAGAGCAGTCATGATGTTGGGTCCCGTGGCTGGTCGCAGGGCCTTTGCTTCCACAAACTTTGTGAAAAGGTCCTGGAAGACAACCACGTACCGGTTCTGTTTTTTACTCGGGGGGAAGGAACCCATTACATCGGCAGCAACTACACTCCAGGGTCCTTCCGTGGTTCTCTCTCGCATAAGGCCTCCGGGAGCTACCTGGGGAACCTTATGGAGCTGGCAACGGTGACATTTTCCAACATACTTCGCCACATCTTGGTAAGCCCCTGGCCAAAAGAAGGCTTGGATAAGACGATGATACGTCTTATCCACTCCCAAATGGCCGGATTGGGGATTATCGTGGGCGTCTCGAAGGGCTTTCTCGCGGGAATCCAAGGGTAATACTAACTTCCATGCATCCAAATCTCCAAGGGTAGGCTCGACAAGGGAATGGGGCTTGTGGTAATACAATTGGTCGTCCTCGATCTTCCAATTCGGGTATTTCCAGGGGAACTCTCGGATATTGGTCTTCTTTTCCTCATACCACGGGTCGACGGCACTGCCTATTGCCGTTAACGCCGCGATACTGTCCTCGAACATTCGGGAGAGGGCAACCGGCACAACGTGCAGGGTACCCTTTCGGTGGACGATGGTCATGTTTAATGCCTGCATCGGCAGAGCCCATCGAGCCAATCGTCCAGCCGGGTCCCTCAGGTTACTCAGCCATCTCAGGCTGCTGTGGTCGGTGATTACCGTGAAGGACGTGCCCTCGAGGTATGGGCGGAGCTTTTTGGCTGCCCATAGCACTGCGAGGCACTCTTTCTCGGTCACAGTATACTTTCTCTCTTGGGCAGTCATTATTCTACTGGCAAACAGGAGGGGGTGTTCTTCGTCGTGGATTTCTCGGGAAAGCACGACGCCTAGCGCGTAATCGCTAGCGTCGGTTTGGACTGTGAAGGGCAGAGAAAAGTCGGGGCGGGCCAGGATGGGAGTACGGGTAAGCGTGGTACGAAGGGATTCAAACGCGTCCTGTTGCCGGGGACCCCAATTCCAGGGGATGTCCTTGTGGAGAAGCTCTGTCAGGGGAATCTTGTCATGGGCTAGGGTCCCCAGGAATCTCGCATACCAACCCACCATTCCCAGGAATCGGCAGAGTTGCTTCAGATTCTTGGGCGGGGGGGGGGGGGGGGGATACGTAAGGACCGGGGCTATTTTCTCGGGGTCTGCCCGCAGTCCCTCTCGGCCGATTATGTAGCCGAGATATTGGACCTCCGGGCAGAAAAACTCGTTCTTCGCTCGGTTCACCTCCAAACCGGCGTCTCTCAGGGCAGTCAAAACGTACGTCAGGTATTCGTAATGGTCTCCAATGGTCTCTGTTGCTATGATTACGTCGTCAAGGTAAGCGAATACGTGGGGTTCCCATGCGGGGTCTATTAATCTGTCCATTAGTCCTTGAAAAGTCGCGGGGGCATTCGTCAGTCCGAAGGGCATTCGTTGGAACTGGAACAGTCCACGACCAGGGACGGCAAACGCGGTGGCTGGTCGGCTGTTGGGCTTTACTGGGATCTGGAAATACGCTTGACTCAGGTCTAATTTGGAAATGTAACGGGCACGTCGCAGTCCGTCCAGTATCCTGTCCATGTTGGGGAGGGGGTATGCGTCTTTGCGGGTAACCTTCTTGACGTCCCGGTAGTCCACACAGAAGCGATATTTTCCGTTGGGCTTGGGGATTAATACTGGGTTACTTAGCCAGGAACTCGCGGAGGGCTCGATGACTTCTTCCCGAAGCATCTTATCCACCTCTGCCTGGGCAATCTTGAGGAGATATGGGGAAATCCTTCAGGGTTTTTGTCGGATTGGAGGATGCTCTTGTACGTTAATGGAATGCTGGGTCAGGTGCGTCCCAGCATTCCATTGAACCTGGGGAACCGGGGGAATTAATTCTTGCAATTGTTACGTCCGAAGGCGCGCGAAAATTCGAATCAAACGTCGAGCGGTAAACGTTGACTCTATTTATTAATCCTAATCGATATTTAAAAACGATGGATCAATAGGGGAGTAGGAATGTTCGCTGTAAGACCTCGAGAAATCTTGTTAGTTTTGACTAAGTGATTTGAATAGGTTAGTTTCTACTGAATAAAGAAGTATAAGGTCCAACTTTATGCACACAATTGATGTATATTCATTGAAGATAAATGCAATGTGGTTAGTTGAGTACATTCGTTACATTCGTGATCAATTCCGTTAACATTGTAATCATTAACATAAATCGTTTAGTTATCTTATCGGAGAGGTGTCTTTTGATTGTTTGAGCGTTGAATTGGTTTTCACAATCTTTTTATTTATTATAATTATTACGTCGTAATCTATGTTTCTCGGTTTTTAGAAGTCTTTATGTGACTTTATATTTCACTTTGATATTCTTTAACTTGATACTTTGTTTTAACAACGATTCACTCTCTTCTACAGAAGACCCGAAATCGCGGATAGAGTTTAAGTATGTGATAATTTGGAGAAATATATAAGTGTGATCTGCACAGTCCGGCTCACTCTCTTCTACTGAAGACCTGGAGTCGGAGAGCGTGACCGCGTTGATAAAATTTTGGAAAAACTCTGCCAAATATAAAGGCGACTAACTACTACCCGACTCACTCTCTTCTACAGATGACTTGGAGACAGGCAGCGTTACGCCGCGGTGAAGTTCTAAGATGGACTAACTTGCTGAAGGAAAAGCGGGTGGTGTTTTTATAATGGGAAAAGTGGTTGAGTGGGGGACAACTATTACAAATTTGGGCATAGATATGGTAGGCTCATTCCGTCTTTCTCAGAAATTGTGGTGCTTCCTGGAGCGGCAATAAAAATTAGATATTATAGTTTGTCACTCAAGTGACACAGATGCACGAGTGACTTCTAGGGTTACTATTGGTGTTCTTTGCAAAATAACTTATATTGTCGCTCTCTTGGAGAGCGGTCGAATAGACCTATGATCTCTTAGTCGATGAACACGTGTTTTACACAGTACTATGTGTGCAGCTAATATGGCATAGCCATGGGTGTAGGAAAGAAGGGTGATAAGTAGCTCTCCTAGTGAGAATCAGTCGTGAAATGTATTAATATTTTGTATAGTTGGTTGTGATGGCTATGTTGCTGTGGTTTTTCGAGAACGTAGAATATGTGTACGAGTTCTTAGAATTAGCATTAAAATTTCGTCGTACGTGACACCTCCCCACCTAGATTGGTCATCGTCCTCGAGGACTTCAAGATTTATGCATATAATGGATATAAAGACATGAATATGTATAAATGGTGCGTTCTTTAGTAAGTCATATAATTATATAACCCTCTTGTTATTTTATCATTATTATTTCTTTTAATATATATATTTGTAAGTTTTGAGTCAGAGACTTAAAGGAGACTGGATGAGGAAGCGTGGTTGAAATAAACCGACTCGTGTTGTTGCAGTAGTAATCAACTGTAATTACCAGTGGGCTAAGTACATATGTATCTCAAGTATGCGTATTCCCCACGTATTAATTCTGACGTACCTGAATCGACACAAATGTCGGTTTAACAAAGGTTATAGATTTGATTTTACAAATTAATCTCTTAACCGTAATTGCGTGACTGTGTCGTAGCACAGCTTGTCAACGACTGCCCGAGGGTGGCATGCCGTCGTTAACGAGCGTCTCAGTCGCCTGTCTGCTAGTCACATGATCTGCAGGCCAGGCGGCTAAGTTTGAAATGTCGTCAAACTTACATCCCCCCATTCAGACTGTGGGGTCGGATTCTGTGGATCGAGTATACGGAACCAGTTTACTTGCGTGGAATAGGTTTGACTCTTTCTTTTTAAGACCACTGTCGATGATAAAGATTAAATCCGATATTTTCTTTTTTATTCTGTATGGTCAAATTCTAATTGGATCCAGTTTCTTTCTGTTTAATTTGTTGCTATTTTGAATGTACACTAAGTCTCCTTCGTTATATGTTGTCTGAATTTTGTTTTTATCGTAATAGTGTTTGTTTTGTTTGTGGGATTCTTCTGAATTTTTGTATGCTATTTTTCGATTTTCCTCTAAATTTTCTTTATTATTTGAGTTTAACGAGTCTGGTAAAAATGCCGCGTCTTTTCCGATCAGTAGGCATGTGGGTGTGAACCCTGTTGCACTATGAATTGTATTGTTATACTCGTTTAAGCATTCTTGGGCTATTGCGGGCCAAGAACGGTTTCTATTATTGTACATTTTGCATCTTATTCTATTGACCAATGTTTGATTTGTTCTCTCGTTTAGCCCGTTTGAAAAAGCCCAATCACCTGCAGTAAAAACTAATTTTATTCCATTTGATTTCAAATATTGTTTGAACTCATTCGAGTTGATACTCGGGTATTGATCTGCGAATAATGTATCTATTTGATTCTTTTCTTGTATTGGTTGTATTAATCTTATGAAATCGCTCGCTGTCTGGGTTTTTGATGTGGAGATAAATGCAAATCTAGTGAAGTGGTCTATGATTAAGTGTAAGTATTTCTTTGTACTTTTATTGCCTACAAAACCGCCTATTGTGTCTAAGGAGATTATTTCAAACGGTTTTGTGGCCGGACCGAATTGTGATAGTGGAGCTTTGTGATTAGCGATCCTTGATTTGTTTTTTATGCACGTCTCACATGAACGACATAGCAGTTTGATGTGTTTGTGCATATTTTTAAAGTAGACCTTGTGACACATCGTTAAGGTTAACTGTTTAGTACCGATGTGCCCCTGTTTCTCGTGTATGTTTTTAATTAACTTCATACCGAATTTTTCGGATAGCCAAATTTTCTTCTTATTATTCAATATTTTGTAGATAATATTTTCCTCAATCTCGCAATTGTCGTCTGGTGTTAATTGTTTTTGATCGTTAATTATGTCCTCTATCTTTAGCAAATTTACTATTTTTATCACCGAGTTCTCCCAACCATAATCATTTTCATCTAGAACCGGATTTCGCGACAAACTGTCGACTTCTAGATTTCCTTTGCCGGGATTATATTTTATTTCGAAATTAAATTGAGATATACAGGGTGTCCAGATTAAATCTTACACCTAAATTATCTCGAAAAATATTGCTCTGATCAAATTTTGTTTGAAACAAAAGTTTTAGAGTTCAAAGGGGGACGTTCAAAAAAAATATTGTTGAAGGTCGTAAATTCAAAATGGCGACGTTACGATGGCTGACATGTTTTTTTTTAAGGAAACCTAACTTTTTTTTATGACAAAACAATGCATTGCGTTAAAACTAACAACTTTTGTAGGAAACATTTTTCGATTCAGATTGTAGTTTTCATGTTGGAACTCCATTTTTGACTATTTAGCGCTGTCCGGAAGGTACCATAAAAAAGTGTGCATGTATCTGTGTGTGCGTGTCTTAGGTTGCGCGATTGTGGGCATGTTTGTTTTTTTCGCGAAGAAGGAAATGCTTATCGCACGATAAGAAAGTCGGACTTCCCCGGAATAGTCATGACTCCACGACTGTTGCGTGCAGTTTGCCTCACGGGTCACTGTCTTCTACCAGGAGAAATTCACGTCAGCTATTACTCTTGGTCTTCTTTATGGCTTTATTAAGTCTCAGCCGAATTCCCTTGTGCGCTAATTTCTGCATAACATACTTCAGCATTTGTATAGATCACCAGTTGCTGTATGACGATGATATTGGATGAGCTTGCACACCTTTGGCTGCCGATGCTCAAGTATCCTTCCGATGCATCATGAGCGTTTCCTTCAACGTAAAACTCGTCATCGATTTTTTATTTAGTTTGGTCCGCGGGTGCTATTTTATTTCGCACCTACCCTCTGAATCTTCGAAGTTTCGAGAGGGCACTCCCCTATCCGCCACCTGGGGACGCGCCGTGTAGCAGTTTATCTATCTGCCGACGGTGTGTGTGTACAGCGGAGATCAGGAACTGTGGGGCGTCACTCCCACATTTTTAACAACTCAAAACCCTCTCCGCTGTGTGTGTGTGTGTGTGTGTGTGTGTGTGTGACTCGTCACGTTGGCCCTTTTCAAAGATGTTCAAATATTCCACCGTTCATATTCAAACATGCCTGAACTCTTCTCTGGAAGCCATCAACTGTTCGTAAGAGAACATCTCTTGAGATCGCTCCACAGGCAGCTCTTATCCTCTCCTTTATATTTTCTCGTGTTGTTGGAACCTGGCGGTAGACCACATCCTTGAGGTAGCCCCACAAGAAAAAATCAGGAGAGGTAAGATCAGGTGATCTTGGAGGCCAACGGGTGGGACCATTTCGTCCAATCCACCGTCGTCCAAATGCTTCGTTCAAATGATTTCGACCAACCCGAGCCCAATGAGCGGGTGCACCGTCTTGTTGAAACCACATCCGTTGACGTGTGTCGAGGTCAAGATTTTCTAGCAAAATCGGCAGATCATTTTGCAGAAAATCGAGGTAAGGGACAGCTGTTACAGTTCCCTCGAAGAAGTAAGGACCTATTATTTGTCCGTTGATGATGCCGCACCAAACATTCAAACTCCACCGATGCTGATGGTCGATCTGTCTCACTCAATGTGGATTCCGATCCGACCAATACCGAAAATTCCATCGATTCACCTCACCTCGATTGTTGAATGTAGATTCATCAGTAAACATAACGAACCGGAAAAAATCTCTGAGTTGAGCGATTTTTCGTAATGCCCAACGACGAAATTCCATCCTTTGCAACGGGTCAGGATTAGGCGTGTCTTGATGAAATTGAAGCCGATACGGGTGGAGTTTCGCACTCTTTAATACGCTGTGCACCGTGGATTTAGGAAATCCTAGTCGTTCTGCGATCACTCGAACACTGACATGAGGATCAATTGCCACCATGGCTAGGATTGCCATGTTTTGAGCCTCATGCGGCCCATCAAAATCTTCCATGACGTTCG
The DNA here is from genome assembly GCA_963669185.1 of Dyspetes luteomarginatus. NCBI lineage: Eukaryota > Metazoa > Arthropoda > Insecta > Hymenoptera > Ichneumonidae > Dyspetes > Dyspetes luteomarginatus. The sequence continues at coordinate 3,498,253 of OY769911.1, forward strand.
GACGACGTTGGCGATAACGTTTAATCCGCCCTGCTCTCGCTCTTCGTTCGAGTGTACGAATTGTTTGCCGGGATGGGTGACGACGATTGGGAAACTCACGGCGATACAAACTTTCGGCTTGCCAATAATTACCCATACATCTCCCTAAACTGAGGAGCATATCAACAATCTCGTTCGGACTAAAGTCAACCATTTTTATGGGCAGTTTTATAGCTCATCTAGAATATGACTTCACTGAAAATCTTATTTACTTCTATTTCGCTCGACACACGCACCAGCTAACGAAACTTCGCCACTATCCAAAAATAGTAAATATTCAACCAGCAATAAGAAATTTAAATATTTCATCGAAAACAGTATTCAAAGAGTATTATAAAAATGGTTGACTTTAGTCCGAACGAGATTGTTGATATGCTCCTCATTTTAGGGAGATGTATGGGTGGTATTGGCAAGCCGAAAGTTTGTATCGCCGTGAGTTTCCCAATCGTCGTCACCCATCCCGGCAAACAATTCGTACACTCGAACGGAGAGCGAGAGCAGGTCGGATTACCCGTTATCGCCAACGTCGTCCGAACGTCATGGAAGATTTTGATGGCCCGCATGAGGCTCGAAACATGGCAATCCGAATCGCGCAACCTAAAACACGCACACACAGATGCATGCACACTTTTTTATGGTACCTTCCGGACAGCGCTAAATAGTCAAAAATGGAGTTCCAACATGAAAACTACAATCTGAATCGAAAAATGTTTCCTACAAAAGTTGTTAGTTTTAACGCAATGCATTGTTTTGTCATAAAAAAAAGTTAGGTTTCCTCAAAAAAAAACATGTCAGCCATCGTAACGTCGCCATTTTGAATTTGCGACCTTCAACAATATTTTTTTTTGAACGTCCTCCTTCGAACTCTAAAACTTTTGTTTTAAACAAAATTTGATCAGAGCAATATTTTTTGAGATAATTTAGGTGTAAGATTTAATCTGGACACCCTGTATATAGAAGAAAAAGGAAGGAAAAAAAAATTACAAAGAAAAGAAAAAATGTAATTAACTCTATCTTAAACTAAGGCTTAAATTTCCTAAACCCCGTCTCCCTAAGGTTTTCTGTAATCAAAAGAAAAAAAAAGAAAATTTTAGTTTCCCATTTATTTATTGGGCCCATTTTTCTATGTCTGAATCAGAACGTATGGCCTCCGCCCGGATAGATTTCGCCACCTTGATAATCGCGCGGAATTCCGCCGCACGATTGTCCTCGTCCTCCTCCCTCACCGCGATCCGATATGCCCCCCACTCCACAGTGAGGCATATTCCCGACCTATCACCTTCTTCATTTTCAATGGGGTCCATTTCGACGACTACCCCCACTCCTCGAAGAATCTTTCCCACCATCTCAAACAATTTGTTAAGGAAAGCCTCCTTCAACCACCACTCCTCCCTGTGGCACACCCTGATAATTTTCCCGAGGGTCTCGAAACTGACCCAATCCACTCTCACCTTCTCCCTCATTATTACCCAGTGGAGCTGCCCCAACTCCCCTAGCACCCTTTGGGCAGTACTCCCTCTGCAGGGCCTCCTTCAGCAGAGACAATATTCTCGTTGACATTCTGCATTTTCTGTAATAAAGGGGGTCTTGATAAAAAAAAATCTTTTTATGGGCCGACAATATGAGAATGTTTAAGTCGATTAGCGTGCACGACTTTTGTATTCTTTTGAATTTTTATCCTAACATTCTGATTATGCATTACTTCTACTATCTCATGCGGTCCGGTATAGTGATCAACTAATTTACCAACTTTCGGACCTTTCTGCAAAAACACATAATCCCCAACTTCAAAAATCTTTGGGTTAATTTTCTTATCGTATCGTGCTTTCGATTTTTCCTTAGCACCTATCAAATTAGACCTGGCAACATTCTGAACTTCGTGCAATTGTGTAACGAGTTTTACAAGATAATTATCATAGTCAGGCAATTTATCCTCAACACCCAAAGGCTCACTGGACGGTACTCGTGCTAATTTACCGAAAACCAGCGCATAGGGTGTATGTTTGGTACTTTCATGCACATTGGTATTATAATTGAAAATCGCGAGATTTACCCATTCATCCCAATCGTATTCTTTTCCGACATACTGTTTCAAATATTCACCTAACGCGTGGTGGGATCTTTCTAATGAACCATTTGATCGAGGGTGAAAACCGGTAGTGCTAATTTTCTTTATACGAAATATTTTTGCTACTCGACGAATCAATTTCCCTAAAAAGTTTCGACCCTGATCAGTCAAAATTGCTTTAGGGGCTCCAAAAAGAGCAATGAAATTTTGCACCAATGCATTGGCAATTGTTGCCGAGGTAGCATTTGGCAAAGGTATTCCGAGACAAAAGTTTGTCAATTGATCTTGAATAGTTAGAATATATTCATTGTCTTTGGCAGTTTTGGGTAAAGGCCCGACAATATCCATTGCGATTTTGTCAAAAGCCATGCCCGGAGTGTCGGTTATTACCATTGGTTGTTTGATTTTAATTCGAACACATTTCTTTAACTGGCATGGCAAACAATGTTGAATAAAATGTTGAATGTCGATTTTCATTTGCTCCCAATAATAATGTTGCCTAATACGGTTAAAAGTTTTTGTCACACCCCTGTGTCCACCCACAGCGGAGCTGTGCATTTCTTTCATTATATCATCACGGTCATTTTTATTTGCATATTTAATCACTCCATGGCAGACGATTATTTTTACCGCACTTCCTAAAAATCCCAAGCGTAATTCCGAAACTACATTGTCCCATGGAATATTTCCTAAAGTGTCTGCTTTTGCGATGCTAACACTTTGCACTTTTAAATTGTCCATTAACTCTCGAAAACTGGCTATAACGTCTTTTATATGGCCTAGGATTAGCGCCATCCCTTCTCCAGAATCGTCACCGACAGGTAGAGCCACATGATACCTGTTTCCTCGCTTCACTACACTGGCTTTGCCCAGCTGTAAGTCCGGAAAGTACGGCAGCTCACTTCGGTCACTCAATTTTTGCGAACCTGAGTCGAACGGTTCTCCTCGGATATTCAAAAAGTAGGACAAGGTGTCCTTTCGAATGAAGAAAAGGTCTCGCGACTGGATAATATTTCCCTGCAAAACCCTTTCACTCGTTATTCTGGGTGACCTTTTAATTTTGTCACAATCTTCATTTCCGTCTGATTCGATCGATGATTCCTCATCATCGTCTTCGGATTCTCGCAGTTGAATTTTCTTCTTTGGTTTTTTATATGATAATAATTCATCTTCGTCGGATTCTTCACCTTCATGAACGTCCTTGAATTCATCTTCTTCTTCCTGAATGTCTTGAAATTCATCTTCTTTTTCTTGGATGTCTTGAAATTCATCTTCTTCTTCTTGGATGTCCTTTTTCCCACGGTCCTTTGGGAATTTTGGTTCGACTTGAAGTTTTGATTGGCTTCATGTTAACATTTTACTGTTGGTTGTTGGAGGCTGTATAACTTCAGTATCCGGCTTATTGGATGGTAAAACGTTTACTTTCTTACTCTGCTTCTTTTTACTCATATCGGATGGTAATTTTCCATAATCGTTAATTTCCAGAAACTCGTCTTCTTTCTTCTCTTCATTTTCTTCCGCACAATCCAATTCGTACAAGGTCAAAGATTTTCTCCATTGTTCTTCAGGGTCATCTTTCTCGACTGGGAATTCTTCATCACTATTCCCATCTCCACTATCCTCATCTCGTTCCAATAATCGCTGAATCTCTTCGTCAGTCAACTTTTTCCTTCCCGTGATATTTATTACAAATATTTCACCTTCCGTGGTATCCTCTCTATTTTCTACCGGGTTTCTTGATAATGCGTCCGCATTAACGTTGGTTTTCCCCGCTTTATATACGACTTTATATTCATACTCAGATAATTTTAATCGCCAACGAAGACCACGTGCGTTTCCGTCTTTGCACGTTTTGAACCAAATTAGGGGTTTATGGTCAGTGACCAATGTAAGTTTTTTTCCATAGAGATATGGTCTGAAGTGTAAAACGCTATAAACGATTGCCAAAGCCTCTTTTTCATAGGTATCGTATCGCGTTTCGGGGCTATTCAATGTACGAGAAGCGTATGCTATTGGTCTATCTTTATTAATTTTACCTTGAGACAAAATTCCTCCTATGGCATAGCCTGAGGCATCTGTAGTAACAATAAAAGGCTTTGAAAAATCTGGAAATATTAAAACTGGTTCTGTACAAAGTTTCTCTTTTAATTCTTGAAAACTTTCTTCCTGTGTAATGTCCCATAAGAAGGGCTCATCATTCTTCAAAAGGGTGGTTAATGGCTTGGCTAGCCGAGAGTATCTTCAATAAATCGTTTGTAATAACCGGTGAGACCCAAAAATTGACGAATATTTTTCACATTTTCGGCCTTGGAAATCCACGAACGGCCTCTAATTTTTTCGGGTCTGGTTTCAACCCTTCTTCTCCAATAACATGACCCAAATAAACTACTTCTTTCTTCAAAAATTCACATTTATCAGGTTGCAAAGATAGATTGGCTTTTCGTAGGCGCTCGAAAAGCCTCAAACACTCGTCGGTATGCTCGTCTAAGGTTTTTGCATAAATTACTATATCGTCCAAATATACGAATAACTCGCGTCCCTGTAATCCCATTAATATCATATCCATGGCACGTTGAAAGGTGGGAGGGGCATTTTTCAACCCCATAGGCATACGTACATATTCATAATGTCCATGTGTGGTATGCGCGGTTTTGTGACAATCATCAGGATGCATTTTAATCTGATAAAATCCGGATGCTAAATCGAATACTGAGGAATAGCGTGCCCCGCCCAATTAATCCAAAATATCTGTGATATTTGGCAACGGGTATGCATCGCCTATTGTTTTTTCATTGAGTTGTCGAAAGTCGAGCACCATTCTCCAACGAGGATTTCCCTGTGAGTCAACCTTTTTTGGCACGACCCAAACAGGTGTGTTGTATGGAGACTCAGACTCTCGGATTAGGCCGGCTTCTAATAATTCTTCTACCTGCCTACGTATTTCTTCTTTATGAATGACTGGAAAACGGTACTGTTTAGAATTTACTGGCAAATTATCTGTGGTTAGAATTCGATGTGCTAATACGTCGGTGGCACTTGATATTTCGCCCGGAAGATGGAATCTATCCGCAGCATCGCTAATCAAACTTTTTATTATCAAAATTTCTGAATCTAAATGGTCTAAACGAAGCAATTTCATAACTCCTTCCGATCGAGTTACATCAAAATTTTGAGATCCTATTGCGAAACAATCCACATTCATCATAAAATTTATGCCCATGCTTAGGACAGAATTTGGTTGCAATATTGGTACTGATTTTTCAAGACTTTCTCTATGAACGATTACATTGTCCTACAGGAATCAAACTATCACTGGAATCACCCTCTCTTGGGGCTATTACTACTGGAATAGAATCACGAATCTCGTTATTATTTTGTGGCTGCGATATGCTCACCTCTTCACCGGAAATGACTTCTATATTATTAAAATGGAGTGGAGCCTTTCCCGTCCTTGGGCTTTTCTCCGAAAAACATTGAAGTGGAGCCTTTCCCGTCCTTGGGGTTTTCTCCGAAAAACATTAAAGTGGAGCATTTCCCGTCCTTGGGGTTTTCTCCGAAAAACATTGAAGTGAACTCGTCATTCCGTTTGAGTTTCTCACTTTCTCACCATTGAAATAACTTAACTCGATATTTCTTTTGATTCCTTTCGCGACATGAATTTTCTTCACCTCAAACTTCACCTCCGATTATGAAATTTACACCATATTCTGTCGATCCCTTGACAGAACTTTCTTTACTTAACTCGTTTTTTAAAATTGACTCATCATTAATTTCCGATTCTCGTGGAGGACTTGATAAAAGAGTAACAACTGGTATTTCTATCTCGATTTTTTGGTCTCGCTCATTGGTCACTGGGAAGTACGCTTTCCCCTTCTCATTCCTCATGAGTCCCTTACCTAGCACTACTCCTTCCTCCGTTCCAAGGGGTGGCAAATAGCCCTCACTAACCTCATCATTCTTAATGCGTACGTAAAAAAGTCTTGTCGTTTTAGGTGGAAAAATCATACTTTCTCGAGTATGGAATGGAACTTTTGTTCCACGGACTTCAAAAAGATTGTTTTCATAATCTATTTTTGCAAAATTATCGCGAAAATATTCCGAAGAAAGAATTCCTGATTGACTAATGGGGAAGCTATTTGGGACAATATGAAAGGTTGTCTCTCTCCCCAATGTCTTTACTTCTACATAACCCAAAGTATGTACTATGTTTTGAGTTATTCCCCTGAGTCTCAAAACTTGATCACGAAGAACAGGTGCATTGGAATTTAAACATTGTTCCTTCAAAACATTTTTACTTGCGCCAGAATCCAGCATCAGTATAATACTCTCACTCAAATCCTTGCCGTTCAACAAGATTGTTGGAGCCATTACATCATCAGCAGGTCGCGACAAAAAGATATCAATTATTCTTGGTGGGTTATTTCTGGGATCGTATGAATTGTGAGGGTCGGGTACGCTCTCATGTCGGCCTGTGCCTGGGCACCCGGTCCCGGCAGGCCATACCCGTTTCCCTGGTGCACCTGACGCCTTTCGTTACTGCGCTTCCGCTGCTCGCACTCTTCAAGCACGTGCCCGGGCTGTTTGCAATAACGACAGAGCTCAGGCGAAGGATTTGAATGCGCCGCCTGCGCATAGGAATTCGGGCCGGTCGCATTGGCGTTTGGAAACGGCCTTGGACCCGGAATCCCTTGATTTGCCTGATTGAAATTTTTAAAAGAGCAATTTGTGCCGTAATGTCCCCATCCATTACACTTAAAACATTGAACTCCTGGAGTATGCATTTGACTCGGGTTTGGTATATTGGGTGTAGATTTTTCGGGATATCGTCTTGTTTCAACGGGATTTAAATTTTTACGACACTTCTCTGGAAAATGACCGATGCCTCCACAAAGGCGACAGGGGATGGAAAAACATCTGTTCATTGAATGTCCCCTTTTATTGCAATATTGACAAACAGTTAATCCGTCGACTGCTGTCGTGCTAACAATAGGACCTGGAGCTCTCGAAACTACCCTACCTTTTTGCTCTTCAATTTTCCCTGGCTCAAAATAGTTAATACTTACCTTTTTCTCGGTTTTTTCGGGGGCACGCGATTTTGACAAGTCACCTCCTCTTAGCCTATTTGCGTCGGCGAGCTGGCGTTCTATTGCCTTTGCTCTGTTAACCGCGTCACTAAGGGATGCATCGTTGTCAATCATTCGCTGCTCAATCTCCGGTTTCAAACCTCTCTTTAAGATTTTTATGGCCATTTTTTCCACCTTCAACTTATCCTCAATACCAACCGGATTCCCATTCTCGGCACTAGTTGCTTCTAATATTCTTTCTGCATAATATCGGATACGATCAACGAAATCGTCTACACTGTCAATATGTTTTTGGTAACTATTTCCGAGTTCTGTCATTAATTGATATACGTCTTTTGGAGGATCGTATGTATCGCGAAGATAATCAACATATTCTTTAATCGACCGGAAACTGATTTTTGAGATTTTATTCCAAATTGCGGAAGGTAATTTTACTATTACGAGATCTAACAGATGGTTGTCAATCTCACCACCGCTTATAGTACTGGCTTGTTCTACACCGGCAATATAACGTCCCAATGAAGTTCGTTTCCCATCAAAATCGGGCACAATTTTTAAAACTTCCCTTAAAGTCGCGAAATTCGCGGGATCGAGCTTTTTCTTATCATCAGGAGGAGCCATTGTAGTATTTTGAGAATTTCCTTTATATTTAATCAAATTTTGATTTTTTTGAATCGTTCTTTGAGATATTTCCAACGAGTCACTACTTGATTTTAATGGAACAATAACGGGAGAAATTTTAACTGGAAAGAAAGTTAAACTTAAATTTTTTTCAGATAAGGGTGTTTTTGAATCGTTGATAATACCCTTTGCAGAAGGCGATTGTACAGGGTCATTCAATTTTTTTATTGAAACAAATTTATCGGATTTTCTTCTCCCTAATTCTAAATGAGCTTTAATTATCGCCTGATCATTAATTGAAAATGTTTTTTGGAATACTTCATTGGATACGATGTCAAATTCAGGGTTTTCTTTTTCAGTTTGCGATTTATCGACCCGAGAACACGTATTTTCTTCGGAGTCGGATCGGATTCATCTTCGGATATCAAAGCAGATAAATTTTCGATTTTTGAGAATTCGGTTTCTATTGTGGACTTTTCAGAAATAATTTTTTCCGAAAAAGAATCATCTTTAACATCCGGAAGGGGTATAGATGCACTCAAAAAAGACGGACCCTCTTCTTCAAGGGGTATATTTAAATTCGACTGGGATTCACGATTTTCACCTGAAATACTGGGATTCTCTAAATTTTCCGAACTATCTTGATTTTTTTCGGTTCGAGGTTTTCTTACTACGGGATACTCTTTCAAAATTTCATCATCTAATTTTATTTTGGAACGAGTTCCCTTACTCATTGAAAATTAGGGTCATCGACCCCTCCTACCAGTGGACACCTGGACTTACCTTCGTCCACCCTCTTCTCGATGTTATTAAATTTTTGCATAAAATTTACACAGGCATAAAAATGGTTTTTGCATATAAAAGAAAGAGATGCGCATGCGCTTAAAATTAAAACATGCAATAAAACAGAATCAATTCTAAATCACAAAATACACTCCGGATCCCGGACGAGCCCCCAAAATTTGTTACGTCCTGACTTGCTACTTTTCCATCTCGGTCAAGGAAAGCAAGCTCTCCCTTTACACGTTCTCGAAGAAAGCGCATTGGTCAGAGTGTTGCCCTGTTTCGAGCCTAACCTTGCGGAAAAAAACTCAGGATGGGCGGGAGCGTATTGTGATTTAATTTATAAAAGGGGATAGAATTCGATTTTTATTGTCAAGAAAAATTGTCAATAATGAAATTTAAGTAATATTTCTCTGACATTAAAATTGCAAAACTGTTTTTATTTAATTACAGCGCCAGCGAAAATCCCTTATGGAAATGATCGCGTCGCTATTGTAATTATAAAGATATATGAATAATTACACGTCAGAGGACGAGAAATAATCAAGAAAATTACTTAAAAATAAATTTGAACAAAACAAGAAAATTTTAAGGGGATGAATTTGCGCAAAAAAAATATGGGGAAGATGATGTAAATCTTCATGTAATTATTTATTTCGGGTATTCATTTCTATCGCAATTGTAGAATCCACGCTAATATCGACGAATGAATTATGCGGGGTCGGGGGAGGAGTCAACACAGGGGTTCCACAAGGACAGAATAGCATAATTCCCAGGCTTAAAACCAGAAGAAATATGACTATCATTACCCCAACAGCAAAACGAATTTGAAGATCCTCCATAATGGAAGGAGAAAATAATGACTCGTAAACGAAAAGAAAAACGTAAAAATCGCGTTAAACCCAATATATGACAATATAGTCCGCGCGAAACACAGCTGTGAATTTACGGTCGGTTGGGGAGATAGGGGAAGGACGGTTTGGAGGCCGAGTCAAGGCCTCTATTAAGATGACCGGCGACGAACCGTCTATGGATACGAGAGTAGAGTCATTGGGGGTCATTGACCTTCGAGCAAATTTTATGGGTCGAAATTTTGAGCAGATGTGATTTTGAAATGGGTCACGGTGCACCAACCAACTCCCGAAAAGAAAAATATTTCACTAACACTGTGTAACGGGGTCTAGACAATTTCCCACGCCCACGAAAGGCAACAAATAAGAGAAAGAATGAACACGAGTCCTACGGCCATACTCCCAATTAATATTATTACGTAAAGGTCTTCCATTTTTAATTGTTCTTCACGATAAATTAAATAATGATTGAAATTGAGACCCGTCTATTTTCATAATAACTTTCCACAAAGTTAGAGGTTTTTAATAAATTAACCGGATGTTTAGAATTTTGATTGAAATTAAACGAGGGTTAAAGAAAATGATTTTAATGATTTTAATTGGTTTTCCTGATTAATCGGAAAATTCGGATTAATTAGACGCGGCACTCGGAATATTTTTATTCGTACCCGCCAAACGATTTTTAAATTTCAGCGAAACATTCTTTTCTGAATGTGAAGTATTTATTCGGTCGCACTTTATCATTTTGAAGATAAATCACTTACGAGTTTTCGTTTTGAGCAAATGGATTAAAGATTTTTAGAAAACAAAGGAAATTAATTCCAACGCGAAGAATTACGATACGCATATTGAAAATAAAATGAGATGAAACGATGACGGAAAAATTTTGAACAAAAGGGGAACTCTTGATACGCGGGTGGAGTTTCCTAATAGACAACGCTAGCCCTCAGGCCTGTAACGCCGGAGGCTCTCGTCCGAGACTCGGTAACGCACACTGATTTTATTTTTCGAGATGTCATGCTTGCAAAAATAAAATAAATACTTTAATTGTACTTACTCGGTGGAGGAGGTGGTAGTGAACCAGAACTCTTGAAGATGACGATGATAATGATGATGATGATGACGATGATGATGATGATGATGGAAACGGTGAAAATTGAATCAGGTGAGGGTTGATGAATAATTTGGGTCGACACGAAAGTTCACTTATTGTAGGTTTATTTATTTAATTCACGAATGTTTTCTTGTGATTTAAATTGTTTCGAGGATAAAATGATAGTTTATTAATGAAAACACACACACAGAATTTTTGATAAAAGATGGAGAAAAAAATAGCGAAACTTAAAACTGTTAATAAACTGACAAAACTGACTCAAACTAAAAACTGAACTGTGACTAAAAACTCAAAACTAAAACTGACTGTCTAACTGTAACAAAAAACTGACACTCTGCTCCAAACTAAAACTGTGACTCTGAACTAAAAACAAAAACTGTCTCTCCCGGGCCTCTGACCCCTAATTATATAAGCTGTCGTTTAGAAAAAAGTGGGGTATGACCCCTCGGACGCTTTACACCCCGCACGCCTTTGCCTATGCGTCGGATTATCGCCCCTCATGTCTCGATACAATGAATTTTGGAGAGTTGTTTCTTACATAATAATTATTGAATTTGAATTGGAATTAACATTATCTTATTTCTACTCATTCATTTATCCATTCTTACACAAAAATAAATTCGCAAATCCCATTATTTTGGGTATTTGCGCTGATTTCGTAAAAGGTTACGCATGCGCATTGTAGCGTGACTTTTCTCTCTGCCTATTCATCTCCCTCGCTCTTCATTCATCGCCGTATCCTTCGTACTCTCTCACTCTTCTCTCGATCTTCGCATCATTCGTTCCCTTGTTTCGGAGGCGCGTGCGCTAGCTAGGCCCCTCCGTAGGGACTCTCTCTACCCTCTCTCCTACATACTCCTGTCCTCTCCTTACTCGTGCTTTTCTTCCTTCTTCCTCATGTATCTTTTCCTATCCTGTCCTTTCTTTTCGCTCCATTTCTTTTTTCTTAATGACGCAAGATTTTTCTGTATCATTCAATCCATGTACAATCCATACTTCTGCAACTGTTATTAATGATTCAGATTAATAACATGATTCAAATGGATTTGAAGGTTTATATAAATTAATTTAATGAGTGACAAACTTTAGCTTTGGTTGAATTACTTTTGATTGAATCGATTATTGAATTTATGATTAATCTGGTTTTTATTTATTTTGTTTTGAAATGGATAATTTGATAAACCGTTTAAGTTAAATAATCGGGTTATCTCCTGTAAAAATTGATTGATTCATTCCATGCATTTCGAAATTCACACGAGATCGTATTTATTCATTAGTGATTTTACTATAAAAGATATGAAATCGCAACATCATAAATGCTTTGTCGGGGTGTCTTAATTGGACCATCGTATACTCGTGATCTCGATTCGTTTGGTTATAATTTCCTCTCCTCCATAGAGAGCGTTCCCACGAGCCTCGCATGGAGCGTTTCCGAGCGGACCCGATAGAATTGTAGGGGAGGCTCTCATTGGTTATGGGGGTGCGAGTGAGGTGACCAGCCTTGGAGTTGAAAAATAGGCTTTGAGTATTGGAGGAAAAAGGACGCATGGCTTTGTCTGCCATCGCCTTCCTTTGTCGAAAACGAATTTTAGTGCTGGAATTTTCTATGTTTACAGGACGATGTCACGTGTCACTCTCACCAACCGTTCGTACTGGTAAATACCATCGATTTGTTCCGGTGACGGAAAATTATGCGCACGTGAACTCGACCATGTTTCGTACTTCCTTTCTTATTCCTTGAGAATTGTCGGATTTGACAATCTCTATGAGAAAAGGAAATCCCGAAAGTCGCAGGACGTAACACCCTCGTACAGGACTTTCCCATCGTACCCGAGCGATACAATTTGACCTGGCCCTCGTACAGCACTTTCCCAGAGATAAAATTTAACTTGGCCCGCGTACAGCCCTTTCCCATCGTACCTGATCGTACCCGAGCGATAAAATTTGACCTAACTCCCGTACAGCACTTTCCAATCGTACCTGAGCGATCAAATTTAACCTGGCCCCCGTACAGCACTTTTCCATCGTACCTGAGCAGTACACTTTGACATGGCCCTCGTACAGCACTTCCACATAGTACTTCAGTAATAAAACTTGACCTGGCCGCCGTACAGCACTTTCCGATCGTACTTGAGCGATAAAACTTGACCTGGCCCTCGTACAGCACTTTCCCATTGTACCCGAGCGATAAAATTTAACCTCGCGGTCGTACAGCATTTTCCCATCGTACCTGAGCAATAAACTTTGATCGTACCCTTTCCCATCGTACTTGAATGATAACTTTTGACTTGGCCGTCGGACAGCACTTTCCCATCGTACCTGAGCGATAAAACTTGACCTGGCCCACGTACAGCACTTTCCCATTACACCTCAGCGATAAAATTTAAGCGGCCCCCATACAGCACTTGAGTACTTTAGTACTTGAGTGATAAACTTTGACCCGGCCCTCGTACAGCACTTTCCCATCGTACTTGAGTAATAAAACTTGACCTGGCCCCCCTACAGCACTTTCCCATCGTACCTGAGCGATAAAATTTAACCTGGCCCCCGTACAGCACTTGAGTACTTGAGAGTAGTATACGGTGCGCTATGGCGATACCCACTCCTACCCCACTCCTATCCCCACTCTTCGGGTCTAGTCGGACCGTGTTGAGTGTGGGGGTAAGTGCCCCCACACACGCATACACAAATGTTTTGAATCATTCAAACACTGGCGCAGGCGCTGGCGATTCGGTAGCGCATGCCCCTCCGCAATGAGCTCGCTGCCGAGATCGGCCCCCCGGATATTCAGCCGTACCCAGAGGGAGCTATTTTCAAGTACTTTTATACAGATATGAGCCGTCGCAATAACACCCAGTGTTACGTCACTCATGTATCTCTGTACCGAGCACGACCATTCGGCGTCGAATGGCTGCGCGGCCCATATACCGCAGTGGATTGCGGTGATTGGTGTTCGACAAAAACCTTCCTCCAGATGATAAATCTGCGATCTATCGCAAAAAGCCGAGCAGCCATCGTCCAGTAACCAAATCTCGGCATAGCCCGTACTATCGATATCGATAATTCTGCATCGCCTTACGGTCGCGCTCGAACCAACAGCGCAAAACGCCCCGGCAGCGAGCTCTTCATCGCCAAGGAGCGTACCACTATTATTATCAATTGTCACGCCAACTGGAATGGGGGGAGGGGGAAAATAAGGGAAACGCAAAGTCGGGTGATCACACAAAAAAAATAAAGACTATTTATTATTTAACACAATAAAAGATTATAAAAGAAAAAGACTAAAACGAAAATCGCAAAAAAACTAAATAACTAAATATTAAGACTAATAATTATTCTCCGCTTGGGCGCCAGTTATTTTTGAGGCCTTGACTCAAAGGTAAGAGGTACGCGGGCTAGCTCGTTGATGAGGGGAACTACTCTCAGGGGGGGGGGGGGCAAGGTCCGTGGTTCGGCCTCTTAATAATTACCACGACCGTTTCTTATTACAGGTTACTTTCTCGGTTATTTTTCCTTTTCTCGGACTTTACGGGGAAGACGCGATATTCGCTTGGGGGGGGGGGGGGGGGGAATCGCTACGAAAAGAGGGAACAAAAAGGCAAAGCAGAGCAAAAAGTAAATTAAAATAATAAAAAAAAAATTATAACTGTTAAAAATGAGCTGCAGAAGGGTCGGGGAGAACGCGGGGAACGCAAAACGAATAATGTCGGGATGAAGCTACCTGTTGCACCACCACACGGCACGGACTCGATACAGTTTGAGGGACCACGCGCACGCAAAAATCTTAACTGGGAGACAATGGCGACCCGCCTCGTGGCCGGTACGCAAGAACAATCTTTTACACAAATTTCGCCACACTGGAACAATAAAAAAAAATTCGGCTACTCACTTTCGTTTTATCTCTCGCCGCTTCTTTATCCCTTCTCGTTCTCTTTCTTTCCGTTTTCTCTCTTTTATTTCTCCTTCTTCGTCTCTTTCTCTTTTTCGCCTGTCCCTTTCTCTCTCCTTCACTCACTCCTGTCCGTCTCACAATAAACTTTATACAAAAAAAAAAGAAAACCAAAGCGCAGTAATACAAAAAAAAAAAGGAAGAAAGAAAACTCAATAACCAAAAAAAAAAGCAAAACTCCAAATTAAACTCAAAACTCTCCCACACTTTTCTCCACACTCTTCTCACTCTCTCCTCCTATTTCTCACTCTACAAAATCTCCCACTCTTACGCTCTACACACTCTATAAATTTCTCTCTACGCTATCGCTTCCACCGCTATGCTCGAAGTGAGCTTCTTTTTCGTCTTCTTGGCCACGAGGCTCGGAAAAGGAAATCGAAGGGTAGGGAAGGGGATACGGGACTGACGTATTTCCGATGGGTATCCAATCATCGGAAATCTGCATTAATTTGCGCCTGTGAACTGGTCCTTGTCCTGGAGAGCGATAGTTGATTGGCCGGGAAAACTGTAGATAGAGGAACACGTGGGGCCATCTCTCGCACGTGGGAATTCTCGCTGTCGATATCGGCAATCAATACCGCACGCTGCTGCCCTCATTAGCATAGAGAGGGTACTCTCTCGCCCCACTCTCTCGCTGCGCGTGCTCGGGAATGTCCCTTATCGACACGGCAGACGAGAAGAGTGGGCTATTGCCGCGCTCACGGTCTCTTTCTTTTTCGTGACAAATTTGAGCCTAAATATTGCCGTGAGCGCGGGATGGTCCTTTGTGACCCTCTCTAGCCGGGCAGTACAGCGTGGGTTCCTTTCCTCGGGGATGCTGGTGATGGTGCCTCTCCAGGACTTGCTGGTCTTCTTGCGCTGGGCTCCTTGGTGGGGATACGTCAGGGGGTGTGGGGAGGGGAAAAAGGTATTTCGTGAGGAAATCATAGGGTTTTTCAGGGGTAGACAGGGAAATTGTTAGGGTTTTCTTGGGAAATTTTAGGGAAGGCCTCTTCGGTGGCTCGGTGTCATGGCGGTTTGCTTAATTTACTTATAAATAGTATTTACATCGTTTTTCTTACATTCTAATATTTACATATGTTACATCACTTACGTTCTACTCTGTACATTACTCGGGGTTACGTGTGGTGGTGGACTCCGAGCGCGGGGATTCGGTAAACTATATAAAAAAAAAATCTATTCTTCGGGGGATTCTGTGACGCCACGTCACACAATATAATACGCCATCATTGACAGCGTATTGTCAATGTGCAGATGTTTTATCACCGTCGGACGTAGCCACATATTCGTCGGGCTGTCGGCGTTAATAATTTCGACCGGCACGTCCTCGTTCCCGAACCACGCAAAATCCAGAGATTTTACAACGCTTTCCATGTTTATTTTTCTTTTCACACGCGATTGAAAATCGAAATTGATGTGGCGCGTTATGACGGCAAGAGAATACTGAGGCTGATTCTTTGCTCTGCCATCGTCGAGATGCGATGATCGGTCGAATAGCAGCATCAGCAAAATTGCACGTGCCCATATTAATGAGTAGTATACGGTGCGCTATGGCGACCCCCACTCCTATCCCCACTCTTCGGGCCTGGTCGGACCGTGTTGAGTGTGGGTGGGAGTGGGGGTAAGTGCTCCCTCTCCTACCTGCGCTCTTCGTGATTGGTCGTCGGTCCACGGCGAGTGGGGGCGGCGAGGAGTGGGTGGGAGTGGGGGGAGTGGGTGGGAGAAGGTGGTGAGGTGTCGCCATAGCGCACCGTGTGTTATTATAATTATCAAAATAATGTGAATTATTCGGATATTCATAATAATTACTTTTTTATTTTTATTTGATAAAATACATTTTTACATTGAATACAGGTTAGAGTGTACAATATTTATATGCTAATTACCCCCATAGGATTTATATTGCGTTAGGCAAAAAATGGCTTAGATAGCACTGCATTTTTTTGACATTTTGTAGAGCACAATGATATATTATACAGGTGTGATGGTGGTTTCGTTGGCGGCCATGCCATGGGCACACTACGGCCAGAGGCGATGGATCGGCGGTTGATGGAAAATGTTGATTGTTGTCTAGGTTTATGAACCGTAGCTTGGTGGCCTCTTCCAAGAATTCGACAGCTTGATAGCCTCTCGAGTATAGGAGAGTGTATCCGACCGCATTAGCTGTTTTAAATAATTCTTTACGCAGATTATCGATGCTGGTGTTGCCCTCGGTCCAATGAATACCATAATCGTTCTCCGTTTTCCACTCATTTTCCAAACGTACGCCTGGTGGTAATTCACTGATATGGTAAGGCGGGGCGACCAGCCACCCTGCTAGGCATCGTGGTTTTTGTATCGCACCAACAACTACTTCTTTTGGCAGAAATTTGCCATTTTTATCTTTGAAGTGTTGAATATCGAAAACGAGATCACACCCGCGCATATTGTAGCACCCACGAACACGGATCACACTCAACTGCTGCTGCCGCTGTGATATTACACTGGGGCTGGTTTGAATTCCAGATTATTGAATCGACCACCCAGATATTGCATGTACAGGTTGTCAGCGTGTGCGGTAGCTACCATTTGCTGGAACAGGGCATCATCTTCTTCGAAGGCTTTGACGAATCTCACCGGTAGGAAACACGTGAATTCGTTGTCCACATCACTGGTAATTCTGTTGCCCCGTGTTGTTCGCGCTGTTCTCATGTTGGTAATTTTGTAGTCCTTGCCGAGCTCCAATTCGGTCAGTTTTTTGACGGGTAGGAATTGCGTCAATTTGCTCACTCTATTGATTCGTGAAAAATCCATCGCGGAGTTCGAGCGTTCTTAGCTGATGTGTTAAAAAATTCAAGTCAGATCGTGCGCGTATTAGCACTTTAATGTCGTTGATGTCTTGCAAGAGTCTTTCTACTCGGTTTTTCAACGCGCGGCGCTTTCTTTGTATAGAAAAAGACCGAATTGTAGATTTGGATGAGTTTCGTTGACGACGAATGACAAATGACGACTGACTATCTAGCTAGCCCAACGGTGCGCGGCTTATTTTTTGACACCTGCCCCCCTCTTGATGTCTCTTTTTCGAAGTAGCAGCTGACTCACCATCACATGACGGCATCTCGAGACTGAGTCAAAATGGATATACTGTCAGTAGCATTGAACGCGCGCGCGCGAAACCTAAGACTTACAGTCAACAGTATTGCACGTGTGCGAAACCTAAGCTCACAGTCAGCTGTATTGCACGTCTACGAAACCTGAGATCTAAAACATATCACCACCCCAAATGATTTCTGTTGAAAGCAATGAGTCAGACAAAATATGTACATTTTTTAAAACGTTTATTGGCCCATAATTAGCGAGAGCGAGAACAGCAGTGCTGTATACAATGTAGATGCTTATTTCTATACCCCCCACCAGTTTCATATTGGAAACTACACCCGGAGATTTGCTGCGCTTATCGATATACGCATTATAATACTCATCCACTATTTTATCGTTTCGCTGCAAATCATCCGAAAATACGCATCTAAAGCGGTGAATACCGAAACCAGTAGCCATGTAATGAAGAAACATAACACAATACTGTCCGCAACATTGTGAATTCGGGCCTTGAAGCTGCGTTGCGTTGCAGCGGAAGAGTCTGCAGTTTCTTCGGAGACGAGCGAGATGCTGCGGAATGAGTGGTGGTAGTCCGTAACTGTCGAAGAACCATCCGTGTCCATTTCGATCGACGTACCGGCAGACCGAGCACCTTGTTTCAAGAGCGGTATTATACGGCGAAAGAGGCCCCCTAGGAAACTTCCGATGCCGTGACCTCGTTGATTCGGTGAGCCAATATACACATGGCTGATACCCCCATAACCTGTTCGAGCACCACCACCACCTCCCGTTTGCATATCAAAATATTCGTCATAGTAATCCATTTTAGAGCAGTTCAAGTTAATCTGTACGTTTGAACTGTAACGTCACCGTTAGCGTCCCGTACTCGAATGGTATCGGCTCGCCAAATTCATCCCTTATATCAATGGTTAATGTTTGAAAACTAGTACGTAATAGAGGAACATAGCGTGGTGGTGAGAAACTTCTTATTTTCACAGACCCGTAATTACGGTTATCAGCGGCAGCGGCGGGTACAACGCGTAGCAAAGGCGTGTGCACGTCGCCAGTGATATAGGGTTCACCGATATCAGTATAAACGTACATCATATCGGGTGTCCCATTGGCTATATTGGCGGGTCTCTGAGCAGCGTATTTTCTCTGAACTACTACCCCTTCCTCAGCTTGAGTGAATCCTAAAACCTTGCTCAGCACGTCGGAGAAGTAGAAGGAGTGCTCCAGGTTCTTACATGATTCACAGATACGCGTCACCGTCACATAGCCGTTGTGAGCGTAATGAAATTTCAGGTGACCCGCAACACATGGTATTTCGTTAATAGTCTCGAGTAATGTTTCTATACTATGATATACGCCGGGCGGCACGCAGATACGATCTTCCTTATAGTCGATGTCTGCATCAACGCCCGGTATTGTAATGTTCGTTACGATATTAATGACGTTCCGCTTACCCTCGAAAGGTACATGCAAAATTGTCATGGGTATGTGTATTTCCGCTAAAGAAACGGCCCAGCTGCCATGGAGAGACACACATTGCGGTGAATGAGTGGTATACCGTGTTGTCACATTATCGGGATAATAACTCATACTAATGTTGCTGGGTAAAACAATGTAAAACTCGTCCTTCATTTTTATCGGCCGTTTCTCTTAGTCTTCTTCGTTTGCACTCTCGATAACTCAGCTTCATAAAATATACCATCAATGTCCTCACCGTGGAGATCACGCAGGATGTATATCACGGGGCAAATACTGTGTGATACACGGTGAATGCTAAATAGCTCGCTGCTCCATCCACCCTCGTAACCTTTTGCGAAGGCTGCCTTCGCGCTACTGATACGTACGATGTCGCCCACATTGTATTTAGGAGAGCAATGCTCGGTTCTCTTGTAGCGCTGCATCAGGTTATGCCGAGCCCTCGCGGTTGTAGCGAGCGTCACAGAGGCAGGAGCCATTTTTCTACGCTATGCGTAGAATGGTTGTAGGCCGAAACGATGTTCTGCAGAACGTCAAGGTAACGTTTTTGTCCAGAATACGTGAAATAACGCCACATTCTTTCTTTCAGCGTTCTATTGAATCTCTCGACAATAGCCGCTTTTATATCGGGGTTTCTCGCAACACGAAACTAAATATTTTTTTTCTTTAAGAGGGTCTGAAATATAGCGCCGATAAATTCTTTACCCTTGTCGGTCTGTAGGAAAACGGGCAATCGAGCGTCACTATTTTTTTTAGATAAAATGAGCTCAAACGCTTTAGCCACAGATGCAGCGGTCTCGTCGCGTAAAGGCTGAACCCATGCAAATTAACTAAGAACATCTATAACGACGAGGAGATAAACATAGCCATCATTATAAGCCTTAATCGAGCGAAGATCTACGAGATCAGCCTCCCAAAAATCATCAATGTTCCGTACGTTATAAAAACGCCGCTGAAAGCGATGACGCACGGGCCTGTGTTTTGTGTAACCATCCTGTGCTTCAAGCCAATGCAGCGCCTTTATCTTGGAAATTTTCTTCTGACGCGCCTGGTGTAACAATTTGGTAGCGTTTGAAAACGATGCTTCATGGATTGGATTAAAGTACACTTTTCCTAAGGTTTTCATGATTATAATTTTAGGTTAGCCCAGGTTACACGTCTTTTCTTATTATAATAACCACTGCCTCTCTGACGGGGGCTATCTGCCTGTGGCGCCGGTGATCTGTTGTCACGACTACTGGAAAACGATGACTGGCTCATTTCGCCTGTTCCCTCGCTGCCTGTACTGCTATCGTCGATCTGCGATTGTCGCAGTGTTGAGCTAGCTCTTGACTCCATCCACAACTCTTCATTACCAATGAATTTTCGCGGCATCTGCATCGTTCTCAGAAAATTGGCAAAGGCACTGCGCCCCGCTGGTTTAGGTATTTTCCGCGCCCTCATGGCGTCATTAACGAGATCAACAATATTTGAATCCTTGATTGGTTTTCCGCCGACCGACACGACCCCGGCAGAATCCCAAGAAAAATTAGCCCGTGGTGCGTCACGTAACCGGAGAAGTAGCAGTTTCGCTTTAATGCGAAATTTGGCCGGTATACTCTCGATGATGACGGAATCGTTCATGTCATTACAGGTTTCTTTTTTATCGCAACCAGGCTCTACAGTATATTTATTCTTCATAAGCGCGCGGTAGTGCTGAGCTCTCTTGTCATCGACGAAATGGAGATAACGTTGTAGTATAGTCAAGTATGCAGCCCGCTTTTCCCTCTCATCCTTGTATGCATTAGATTTCAAAATTTCATTCATCTCTGTATTCAATCTAGTTAGCGTAGCATCAATTCCTTGCGTTGGGTGCGTTTGAGGCGTAGCCGTGCTAAACGCTGGCTGATTATGACTTTGTGAACCCAGCTGCGATGGATGGTCCTCTGGTACGAGTACCATTTTTCTTGCGCGCTCCATTATCCACGGCCACTAATCAAATTCGATAGAACAGTGCCTAGTATTGGTGCTAGTAAGAGCGGTAGAAACCCACCGCTCTGAACAACGAATCGTTTCTTACTCTTCCAGCAGCCTTT
This sequence comes from Dyspetes luteomarginatus, assembly GCA_963669185.1. Lineage (NCBI taxonomy): Eukaryota > Metazoa > Arthropoda > Insecta > Hymenoptera > Ichneumonidae > Dyspetes > Dyspetes luteomarginatus. Next base: position 3,519,403 of record OY769911.1, read on the forward strand.
TTTTAGGCTGAACGACGCAGAACGGGGGCGTACCGACGTAATTTTTTTCTTTGATCGGCCATCAGAGCCACGTTGCCGCAAAGAACGTTCAAGGCGCACTCACAAATACAGCGGATGATACCCGGGTCTGCCTTACGCAAAATAGCCTCGCGCTGCTCCTTATTGAGATGCTGAAGAGCTCGCAATATTGCAACGTGCTTCTTGCAGAGCGGTGAACCACCTCGCGCCATTACGCGTGTGGAACTGTCGATCGTCTAGATGTATCACTTCTTTTAACTTCTTTTGTACAGTGGAGTCTTCGGGATAGCGCTACCCTTAAGAATGCGCCACGCACACTGGCAAATACAATGAGTTGTGCTTGAATTTGATTTGCGCGAGTCAAACTCTCTTCGTATCGTGCTGGTTTGTTGAAACGCGCTTAATATGACGATGCATTTATCGTAACGCGACGATCCTTTAGACGGCATTACATGCGCTGAACTGGCAATTCGCCAGCACTGCAGCTGCTTTTCAACTTTTTTCGCGGTACGTACACAAAATGATGAGGATCGTCGGGAAAAATTCCCCGTGCGAAATCTACAGTTATCAGGTGTTGATTGTTTTAAATCGAGCAACAAATAACCATGAGGCTTGGACGTTGCATCGTGATAGGCCTCCTGTAAAAAGCGCGGGTTTTCCGGATATACCTGGCGTGCGAGATGCTGTATTTGAGCACGATCACGAGGATTTTTGAAAACGACGATATAGCTGGCATTCAGCGAAATATCTCGTTGTCCGTGTCCTTGATGGAATGAGTTTGGGTGATAAAAACAACGCTCAGATTTTTATGATGGCCACCTTTGGTGAAAAGATCTATAACGCTATTGTTCGATGCCTCACGCATCAAATCGTCGATTATTATGAGTTTTGCACGGGGGTCGTTTGCATAATCGGCACTCTGCAGTAGGCCTTCATGAAACTCTATCGACGTATCATACTCCGAGTATGCATGCTGCCACTCGGAATAATCGAAAATAATTCTCTCGAATGGCTCACTGCTCATACCCGAAATAAACTTCAAAAACTTTTTTACAAAGTACGTTTTGCCGCAGTCGGTGGGGCCGCAGATCATCGAGGTCCAGGGATGTTTCCACCACGTGTCCATCTGTACGAATGAGTAAATGTTTATACAACAGGGCAAGATAAACGGTTCGAACAGCCGGAATATGTATAAACCTCTTATTGTACAATAACAGCATAAATATTTTACATTATTTACATTTAGATGAAATAGTCTATTCTCCCCTGTAGCCATATGGGAGCGAGCCGTATTCACCGCAACGTCTTCATTTGACGCTCGACGGTTTACATTTCTTTTTGTCTGCACGCGTGACAACATGATGAAATGGCATACGGCGTATAGCGTCGTATTGCAGCTCGATAGGTTCCACCTTGTCGTCAACTATATAGGAGCGTATTGTGCTATAATTAATCGATTGACTGTTTGCGAAATGGAGCGTTATACCTTTGACGTTGCAAACCTCGCTTTCAGCACCGTCGGGACCGCTGATTATGAATGAATAGAATTTTGGTCCTCCGGAAACGAAAGATTTGATATAACACTCCGGATCCAGCTCGTCTGTAAGATCTCCTAAAAGTTGACCTGTTGGCGGCTCGTATTCAGTAGGGCTATTCTTCGTCACGTAAATAACTGAATCGGTGTCGCAGTACAACGCGCGCCTATCTAAGCGCTCTAGATAACTATAAAGTTTCAATCGAGCCTGAGCTGTTGTATACGCGGCGATTACAGAATTCGCTATACCTGACGAGGTTACGACATCGTCTTTTTTTATGTAGCTGACATACAATATCTCATGGTTTACAGGTAAGATACCGGTGATTTCGTACTCGGCATTAGTCAATATTTCCAGGAGCTCTGCACGCGTCGAAACTATAACCGTTTGCCGGAGATTTTCGCGCTGCCCAAACTTTCCCCAAAAAGAGTTGAGACATAATTTAGCTACTTGACGCAATCCGGGGTTTTTCGCTATTGCCTCACGACGCAGTTGGACACCCTCTGAACGCTCGAAATCTGCGACGTATTGTTCTTGCGCATCGCCGTTATCCAAACACCCCGTAGGCCAGCCGCTAGCTTCTTGTTTAATTTTCAGGAATGTGTTTATATATTCGGTAAAATGGCCACCAGACAGTGTATCACGATTGTATTGCGTTACCGCGTATTGCCAAATTTCTTCTACGCGAATCACTTTGTAGCCGCACGATACAGCTTTTCGCAACTCATCGACTACCCACGTACCATTGACCACACGCTCTGCAGGATTTTCATGCTCACATTCATCTTGACTCATGCGCTCGCAGCAGCTACGACATAGAGCGAATAACAAACGCTGATGCATACGCACCGGTAGCACCGGATGATAGAGATTTCGCGGCAGTAGAGTACGGTACCTATACGCCAACCCCTTATACGTGGGGCTCGGAAGTGCGGGGTAGTCTGGGTCAAGCGTGTTATACGCCTATCCCTTATACACGGGGTGTCCCCCTCAGGTATATTTCGGGGCCTGGAGCTGTTTTTAGGGGTGGGGGTAAATTCCGGTGCGGTGAAGCTGACTCGGTGGAGGAGTCATTTTCACGAGGGCCCGTTGTGGCCGCCGTCCCCGACCACCACCCAGCAAATTTTGCGGGTATAATAGCTGAGGGTTGATATTGTGTGTGCGAGAAAGGTTTTCCCGGGGGTAGCCACCTAGCGATATGTTTTGGAAGGATAGGGGGAGGTGGGTGGTGTAGGTGGTTGAGATAGGGATCGTGGGAGGAGAGGAGGGGGTAGCGGTGGAGATTTTGCACCTGTCTCTCTCTCTCTCTCTGAAGGGGCCCCATCGTGAGGAGCTGCGTAGGGGGAAGGTATCAGGTGTTACGCCCGAAGGCGCGCGAAAATTCGAATCAAACGTCGAGCGGTAAACGTTGACTCTATTTATTAATCCTAATCGATATTTTAAACGATGGATCAATAGGGGAGTGGGAATGTTCACTGTAAGACCTCGAGAGATCTTGTTAGTTTCGACTAGGTGATTTGAATAGGTTAGTTTCTACTGAATAAAGAAGTACAAGGTCCAACTTTATGCACACAATTGAGATATATTTATTGAATATAAATGCAATGTGGTTAGTTGAGTACATTCGTTACATTCGTGACCAATTCCGTTAACATTGTAATCATTAATATAAATCGTTTAGTTACCTTATCGGAGAGGTGTCTTTCGTTTGTTTGAGCGTCGAATTGGTTTTTACAATCCTTCTTATTTATTATAATTATTACGTCGTAATCTATGTTCTCGATTTTCAGAAGTCTTTATATGACTTTATATTTCACTTTTGATATTGTTTGACTTGATACTTTTATAACTTTATAATTCACCTTTAATATAGGCTTGATACTTTATTTTGATAACGATTCACTCTCTTCTACAGAAGACCTGGAGACAGGCAGCGTTATGCCGCGGTGAAGTTCTGAGATGGACTAACTTACTGAAGGAAAAGCGGGTGGTGTTTTTATAATGGGAAAAGTGGTTAAGTGGGGGACAACTATTACAAATTTGGGCATAGATATGGTAGGCTCATTTCGTCTTTCTCAGAAATTGTGGTGCTTCCTGGAGCGGCAATAAAAATTAGATATTATAGTTTGTCACTCAAATGACACAGATGCGCGAGTGACTTCTAGGGTTACTATTGGTATTCTTCCCAAAATAACTTTTATTGTCGCTCTCTTGGAGAGCAGTCGAATAGACCTATGATCTCTTGGTCGATGAACACGTGTTTTACACATTACTATGTGTGCAGCTAATATGGCATAGCCGTGGGTGTGAGAAAGAAAAGTGATAACAGTAGCTCTCCTACTGAGAATGAGTCGTGACTGTATTATTTTTGTATAATCGGTTGTGATGGTTATGTTGCTGTAGGTTTTTGTTTTGAGAACGCAGAATATGGGTACGAGTTCTTAGAATTAACATTAAAATTTCGTCGTACATGACACCTCCCCACCTAGATTGGTCATCGTCCTCGAGGACTTCAAGATTTATGCATATAATGGATATAGAGACATGAATATGTATAAATGGTGCGTTCTTTAGTAGGTCATATAATTATATTACCCTCTTGTAATTTTATCATTATTATTTCCTTTAATATATATATATATATATATTTTTGTATGCACAATGTAGAGTAAATCACCCGACAGATAAAGGATAAACACACCGTATGTATATCTTTAAATATACATCCATATATTTTTCCCTCTTTCCCTTTTCTTTTGGACAGTTGATTGGATTGGGGATTACTGCAAAGTGATGTGGAAATTTTACTTTCATAAAATGAGGAGATCATAGTGTAAGATATAATGCGTACTTTTATACGCATATAACTTCGATATCGATACGAATTTGGGCGCTACGATCGTCCGAATTCGTAGAAATGTTGTGACGTGCGCATCGAACGATGGAGAAGGAGAGAAAGACGAGTGATATACAGAGTCGTTAACGTTCTCGCGAAAGGGACAGTCGTGCCCAGGCGATATGTATCAAACGAAATATGTACAATAAACGAAACATAGCCATCTCTGATTTTATACAGTAATCCTGTATGTAGTATATTATACCCCCCCTCACAATTCAGAAGTGGGATTTACCGTAAAGTGAGTTATATACGTAAAGTGATCGCGAGATGTGCGGGAACGTTAACAAAAAAAGAAAATATATATATGTCTATAGCTGTGTGCGTGAAAAAATATAGTTATATATATAGCTGTGTGCTGAAAAAATGTATATGTCTATAGCTGTGTGCGTGAAAAATATAGGTATATATATAGCTGTGTGCTGAAAAAATGTATATGTCTATAGCTGTGTGCGTGAAAAAATATAGATATATATATAGCTGTGTGCTGAAAATATGTATATATCTATAGAAAATATGCATATACATATGTCTACAGCTGTGTGCTGTCGTCGAGAAAAATCGTGAAAGAGCTGTGTGCTATCACGTTGGGAACGCTTTTTCCTACCAAGTATTCTGCGAAAAAAAAAACTGTGCGAAGTTTTCTATCGAATTCTATGGCAAAGTAATATCGGGAGTTCGCGAGTAATATACGGAATCCGAATATCAGTGTATCAAATATTCGAGCCGAGAGAGTCGACCGTGTGTGTGTGTAGACTCTTCATGTACAGTGGTGTGTCATGCGTGTCCGAGGTAGTCAACCGTGACCACTTGCTATTATACGAGACGTTTTTGTTCATAACATTACCGAGAATAATTCGTGTGATACAAAAGAGACATAGAAATAAGAACTTTACGACTCGCGCGTGTGTATGAACGTGTTTTCGTACTCTATATGTTCTCGATCATATTGTACGTGAAAAATAATATAGACAGTTTGGCTCGCAAATAATTCGAGCAAGTGATCGTTGATCGTTCGTGTGGTGTTCGATCGTTGTGTGTGTGTATCGGTTTAACGTTTATACGGTTGTACGACGAATTTAAAATCATGGATCCGAGCAGCCTCACCGTCGCCGTTCTTAAGGACGTGCTTTTAAAAAATAATTTAAAGACGACGGGAAGTAAAGCGGAGCTTGTGACTCGTTTGCTAGAATTCGATCCGTCGAGTAAGTGGATGGACGATTTGGAGGCAGTGGGCGGTACCATGTATACAGGTGAAATTATCAACACCATTAACGAGGAAACGCGTGAAAATTCACGAACGAACATCGCATTCTCGGTGGGGAACGAATGTGAAATTCTTCAAAAAGAGTTGGAGTTAGCACGTAGAGAGTCGACATTAACGTTACGAGAGCTCGAACTCGTGAAACGTGAAAATGAGTTTTTGCGGTTACAATCTCACACGGAGCAACGTCCATCGAACACCACACTGTCATTGAATCCTCTCGAACAGTTCGATGTGATGACACGAAATCAACGACGGCCTGAGTTAAATGTCACACAGGTGCGTGATCTACTCGCGGATTTTGATGGGAAAAGTGACAATTACCAAAACTGGGAAAAACAGGTTCGATTGTTGGTAGCGACGTATAGTTTGGATGGGAACGTGACCAGAATTTTAATAGCGTCGAAGCTAAAAGGCAAAGCTCAAAGATGGTTTCATTCGAAGCCTGACTTCATTGAGATGAATGTGGAATCGCTCCTGAGCGAGATGAAGTCAATGTTTAGCGCCTCTGTCGACCGTGTGACTCGTCGTCGTCAGTTCGAGACAAGAGTTTGGAGAGCTGATGAAACGTTCAACGATTACGCACACGAAAAAATTATTCTGGCAAATAAGGTTCCTGTTGATGAGGAAGAAATCGTCGAACATATGATCGAGGGTATACCCGTCGCGAGTATGAGGAATCAGGCTCGCATGCAACGATTCAATACTGTCGACGAGCTCATCCGAGGGTTTGAAAAAATCTCCATACGCTTCGACCGGAAATCGTCACCGTCGAAGCGTGATGGAAATGATTCCAAACCGACAGTCAATCATCACAAGAAAACGGAAACTGATGACCAGCGAAGAGTTATACGATGTTACAATTGCAGCACGACAGGCCACCTCGCTGCCGTGTGCAAACAACCACAAAAGGAAAGGTCATGCTTCAAGTGTAAGGGGACCGGCCATTTTATGAAAAATTGCCCGTCGAATTCGTCACCTCAAGATACGAAAAAACAAGAAGTACACAACATCGAGAAAATACAAGAGGACGAGGGATTTTGGAAAATCGTCGAACTCCAGTTCAACGAGCCGGAAGAATCGCGTTGCGTTACGCTCGAGGTTTTGTTCGATACCGGTTGCCCTATAAGCTTCGTGAAGATGGCGATGGTTCCTTCTGTGGTAACGTACAAATGTTGTGAATTGTCTAACAAGTATAGTGGAATAAATAACACGCAACTCGACGTTAGGGGTATCGTATCGGTTGACTTGACGATTGACGGTATTACGCGACAGAATATACAGTTACACGTTGTTCCAAACGAAACGATGCGCAGCGCCGCAGTTATTGGACGTGACACACTACAAATTTTCGGTATGAGACTTACGATTCCAGCGAACACACTTGCAGTCGATACAGCGGTAAGAGAAATAATGAACATTGATATTGAAAGCGCGAATGAAACGATCGTTCCGTTAGATATAAACCCGAATATGTCGTCAGATATTTGTAAAGCTGTTTGTACAATTTTCGAAAACGACTATGTGAAACCAGAGCGTCCGAAGGTTCCGAAGGTTCAAGCGAAACTAACCTTAACATTGAAAGATTCAAATCCTTTTCACTACGCACCGCGTCGTTTGTCATTTGCTGAAAAGGATACGTTGCGCGAGATTTTAGATAAACTGCTCGCGAAAGGTGTCATTCGGCGTAGCGATTCCGATTATGCCTCACCCATAGTGCTCGTGAAAAAGAAATCCGGAGAGCTTAGGCTTTGTATCGACTATCGAACGCTCAATAAAATTATTGCACGCGACAATTATCCTTTGCCCTTGATCGAGGATCTGATAGACGCTCTGGGCGAAAAACGATTTTTCAGTCTACTTGATTTGCGAGACGGGTTTCATCACATAGCGGTAGCCGAGGAGTCTAGAAAGTACACCGCGTTTGTAACCCCTCTCGGTCAGTTCGAGTATTGCAAGATGCCTTTTGGCCTAAAGACAGCTCCATCGAAATTTCAGAGATACGTCAATGACGTGTCAGTAGATCTTATTAAATCCGGACAAATAATCGCGTACATGGACGATTTTCTAATCGCGACCAGAACCATTGAGGAACACCTAGAAGTGTTGAGGAAAACGCTCACGTTACTCGTCGAGAATAAACTCGAGCTCCGCGTTGACAAATGCAAATTTTTACAGACCGAGATAAATTATCTAGGGTATCACGTATCCGAAAAAGGCGTTAGCCCTACGAGCGAGGGGGTCGCAGCCATAGCACATTTTTCGGTACCACGCAATGTTCGTGACGTACAGTCGTTCCTTGGTATGTGTTCATACTTTCGTAAATTTGTGCAAGGCTTCTCGATCATCGCGGCTCCATTATACGAATTATTGAAAAAGAATATTGACTTCAAGTTCGGTAAAGAAGAGCTTGAGTCGTTTGAGATGCTTAAAAATAAGCTTATGAGCGCTCCAGTGATTGCTATTTACAGTCCCCGTGACGAGACAGAACTGCATACAGATGCAAGTTCTCTCGGGTTTGGTGCGATATTGTTCCAACGTAAACACGATAAACAGTTGCATCCTGTTTTGTATTTCTCAAAACGAGCGTCCGAGGCAGAGAGTAAACTGCACAGTTTCGAGTTAGAAACACTCGCGATTATTTACGCCTTGCGCAGATTTCGGGTCTATCTCCATGGAATTAAATTCAAGGTGGTTACGGACTGCAACTCCGTCGCTCTAACGCTAAGAAAAAAAGAAGTAAACCCTCGAGTAGCCCGGTGGGCGTTGGAGATGGAAGACTTCGACTATCAAATCGAGCATCGAAGCGGCAATCGTATGAAACATGTCGACGCGTTAAGTCGAGGACACAATTTTGTTCACGTAATCGAAGATATTTCGATGGAGCTCAATCTCGCTTTAGGTCAAAATAAAGATCCGAAAATCGTAGCGATCAAAAATAGACTCGAGAAATCGGAAGATAGCCTTTTTGAGATGAGAAACGGTGTTGTTTACCGAAAAAAAGACGATAGAATAAGATTTTATGTACCGGCGTCTATGGAGAGTAGTGTTGTTCGACGGTACCACGACGATATGGGGCACATGAGTCTGGAAAAGGTGTGTACCGTTATCAAGCAAAATTATTGGTTTCCTAAAATGACCGACAAAGTCAAAGCACACGTGAGAGACTGCCTCAAGTGCCTAGCATTCTCACCCTCTACGGGAAAATTCGAAGGTATGCTGCAAAATGTACCAAAAGGAGACACGCCTTTTCAAGTGATACACATCGATCACTGTGGTCCCGTCGAGAAGCACCGACTCAAACAACACATACTTGTAGTGATAGACGCGTTTACGAAGTTTACAAAATTATACGCCGTAAAGTGGACGACGTCTAAAGAAACGATTTTTTGTTTAGCACAGTATTTTGCGAATTACAGTAGACCCCGAGTGTTAGTGTCTGATCGAGGCAGCTGTTTTACGTCAGCAGAGTTTCAGGAGTTTGTACGAGATAACAATATTCGACACGTATTAATATCAACCGCGTCTCCTTGGGCCAATGGACAAGTCGAACGAGTAAATCGCGTCTTGAGTCCAATGATCGCGAAACTGACCGATAGTTCCTCTGGGAAATATTGGTATCGAACTCTTGTAGAAGTAGAACACGCGTTAAACAATACGGTCCACAAAACGACAAAAGAAACTCCGAGCAAGCTGTTATTTGGCGTAAGACAGCGTGGCGAGATCGTAGATGGCGTGAGCGATTTTCTCGATGACAGCCTGCCGGCTGAACCCCGTGACTTAGAAGCAGTTAGGTCGAAAGCAGCAGACAATATTATTAGAAGTCAGATCTACAACAAGACAAATGTCGACAAGCACCGAAAAGAACCGCATGAGTACAAAGAAGGAGATTATGTTATGGTCAAGAATTTTGAAAGTACTCCAGGCGTGTCAAAAAAGTTGATATCGCGCTTTAAAGGACCATACGTCGTTAAAAAATGTCTCCGTTTCGGACGGTATGTTGTCGGCGATGTAGAAAACTGTCCGGTCACTCAGCGGCCTTACGAGGGCGTCTGGGAGGCTGGAAATATGAAACTCTGGCGCGAATCGATAAGCGAAACAGATGAGTCGTAAAAAGGCGGTGACCGTGTCTAGGTTGGTAAGCGTAGATTAAGTATAAAGTTAAGACAAATGTACAGTTTTGACCACGAATTTTTATTTTTTATTATGTTTATCTTATAATAAGATATTATCGTTGCGAAGTTGTCCGAGACGGACAAGATGCCAGGATGGCCGAATGTAAGATATAATGCGTACTTTTATACGCATATAACTTCGATATCGATACGAATTTGGGCGCTACGATCGTCCGAATTCGTAGAAATGTTGTGACGTGCGCATCGAATGATGGAGAAGGAGAGAAAGACGAGTGATATACAGAGTCGTTAACGTTCTCGCGAAAGGGACAGTCGTGCCCAGGCGATATGTATCAAACGAAATATGTACAATAAACGAAACATAGCCATCTCTGATTTTATACAGTAATCCTGTATGTAGTATATTATACCCCCCCTCACAATAGCCGAATCTACATATCCTAATTGTTTTTATGAAGGATGACCGATGGAATTAATTGGTTGGCATAATTCCAGCCAATTTCATGAGAGAGTGTATTCTCTACGATTTTTCCTATTATAGGAAATTGTCGGCCAAGCATATATGTATATATGTATAATTTTATATATATACCGCTATTGGTGTAAAATGGTCATTCCTTCTTTCGTAATTATTCCTCTGAACAACGTCAGTAGGCTGAATAGGATTTAAGTGATTGCGGCCGGCTCCTATTATGATTACTTCACATCATCTGATTATAAGAGTGCAGTATACAGGAAAATAGTGCTAAGAGTGGATCAGAAAGGTGGTTTTGGAAAGGATATGTCTAATGACTTACTCCCATCGTGTAGCGATTGACTTAAATTTGAGAATTAAATTTGGTTGACCATTAACATATTCATTACTCTAGAACCAATATTTTTATTATAGTCGTTATGGGGTAAATGTTCGTTATAACCTAATTTTTAGTCCCTAGGGTTATTTCAGAGAGCACACATATGATATAATAATAGTTTTTTTTTGTGTGTACGCATCTTATCCTGTCAAAGAGGTTTGTGTTGTAGCGGCCATGAAGAAGGTGGGTTGTGGACGCGGATTTGGAACGTCGTAGATGACTTCGTCGTTTTGCCTATAGCTGTTACTGTGATGATCCTCTGGTGGTTCATTGTTGGTGGACGGTTGCTTTCGCAGCATGTGGATGAGTAGTATTGGCAGATCTCGTGGCATATAGACTACGAATGCTATCGCCAATCCTATGATTCCCCAAAATGTCATGGTCGTAACTTCGTCTCGGTGTAGATTTTCTCGCTTATGGGTCGAAAGTTCCATAAGTTCTTGTTGTATTTCCTTCAGGCTGGTGTCATATGGTGGTATTCCCAGCTCGCCTTTAATAAAGACCATCGGAGCAGAGCGAGATGATGATCTTCTTGGATCTTGGAGTGGCTCGTAGGAGGTGATGTCTGGAACTAGAAGTTCCAATGAATCCAAATGGAGCGCTCCGTCGTGGGTTTGGTTACCGAAGTTCTTCAGTCAGTGTAGATATGTGAGGTTTCGGTCGATCTCGTTCGTTCAATGGGTTAGGACTTCTTGTATGAGCTTCCGACAGCATGACTTCTTCCAAGCAAGAAGGTGATGAGGAAAATGAGCATTGTTGGACTTGAATTTCTGAAAGTTCTTATTGGAGATATTAGTCACATTCATATATTTACAGTTCATTCCTTAAAAGGTTTTAGTTTATCCAGATGTTTCACGATGCGTTTCCTACTCTCGGTTTCCAATACAGCGTTGTGGTTGGCGAGGATTTCTGTGATAATATATGGGCCGATATAGTGGCTGTCGAACTTACCCTTTCGAGGCTCCTTCAACACGTAGGCCATATCTCCGGGTTTAAAATTCGCGGTGTGAAGTCTCCTATCGTAATATTGTTTAGAACGATGTTTAGATTTAGTAAGGGATTTGGAAGCGAGTTGGCGCATTTCGTCTAATCGGGAAGTAAGATCGCATAAATAGTCTCCATAGGTTTCCGTTTTTTCGGTAGTAGAAAAGGAGCTAGGAATTCGCGCAGGTTTACCGTATATTAATTCAAATGGGGTAAAATTAGATGATTCATGAACTGATGTGTTGTAAGAAAACATTGCGAAAGGAACAAGTTTGTCCCAATCTTCATATTTATCAATGTAGTGTTTAATAAATTCGGCGAGTACTATGTGGCTTCTTTCTAAAGATCCATTCGTTTGTGGGTGGTAACCGGAAGTCGTAACTTGTTTAATTTTAAATATTTTCGCGAGGTGATAAAATACGAGTCCAACGAAGGATCTACCTTGGTCACTCAAAATTATACGCGGGGTTCCAAAATGGATAATGACGTTTCGAGCTAAAGCATCGGCTATCGTTTCGGCTTTTGTATCAGGAATTGGTGCGGCGATGCAATATTTGGTCAAATTATCCTGAATAGTTAGTATGTGTCGGTTCCCAGTCGGAGTTATTGGCAATGGTCCTACTGTATCTATGGATATTTTATCGAATGGTTCTGCGGGAGTATCTGTAATTATCATTGGTTCACGTGTCTTTATCCGCGTTAGTTTTTGTTCCTGGCACTCGGGACACGTTCTTACGTATTCAGTAACTTCACCTTTGAGATTTGGCCAATAAAATCGTTCGCGGATACGTCGGTATGTTTTTGTGATCCCTTTGTGTCCGCCTACTAAACTTTCGTGATATTCAGAAATTATTTCGCATCTTATTTCTTCGGCTGGAATTACTACGTTTCCTTGGCAGATAATAATGGTATTCGTTTAAACACTCTTGAAGTATTTCTGTGATGAAAGAATGACTAAAATCTTCTAACATATCACCGGGTTTTGAAATGCGTAAGGATTTTATTTTGTATCTCTGAATGACATCTTTGACTGTATGAAGCACCTCCTTAAGGTCTTGAATAGAAAATGTTTCAAAGTGTTTATTTTTCAAAACTGCGCTCAAGATTTTATGACTGCCTTTCGTCGTTACTAACACTTGTTTACGTTTAGGCTTTTTCCACTTTAGATCATGTGCGCAAATTTTATCGGTTTCAATTAATAATCGCGATATCATCGTAGTGAGTTCGCAATCAGCGGAAATAAAATGCAAATAATTTCCTTTATAATAGGTCAGATTTTCATTGGTTGTATTAACCTGTACATTGTTAGTGCACGGTTTCATATTGGGATAGTAAATTCCTGGCGGTATTGTATTTGACACTATGGTGGGTTGTCTTTGCGTAAGAATATTTTCGTTTTCTGTTTCGTCATCGTCTAAGTTTTCGATAGTAGGTTGTGGCGTATTGATAACTAAAGGTTCTTTTGATGCGTAAGTTTCTTCATCACTGCTCGATTCTAATATAGTGGGTACAGCGGGGGTCGATCTTCCTGCGGGATGTCTGAAAGTAATAGCTGTTTCGTGGTCATGTTGTGTCTCGTTATCTGCATCTTCAAATTCTGTAGTATCGTCAGTTTGTGTGCCAGAGTTTTTGCGCAAATTTTGATTTCCTTGAGTAGTGTCCCACCAGTATTGCTCTCGTTCGTTACTAGACGATTGGTCAGTTGTTATTTCTACTATGTTTTTATTATTTGTTTGTGTTGGCAAATTATCGGACTTAGTGGGTACTTCTTCTATGTCGAGATCTTCATCGATATCGAATGCAAATTTTAACGCGTTTGTAGATCGCTTGAGTGGCAAATGAGTTGAAGTATTAGGACGTTCTTGTGGCATTTTACGCTTTGCAGCGAGGCTTGGAAATGCACTGTTTCGAGCGCGTGCGACTGGGGGTGGTTGTGTAGAGTCTGAAGAGCTCACAGCTCGTTGTTGTCTTTGCGTTGCCGTCTGTGTTCGTAGAGGTTGTGTGGGCTTTACTACTGTGGGAGGTTTTGAAATTTCCCTGCGATTTCTTAACCTCTCAGCAATGGTAGCTCCCGGAAGATGGCTTTCTTCGAGGAGTGTGGATAATGGAGTATGTCTACTAGCTGCTGCTCGGCTACGTGTTACTATTGGATTTGAGGATGTAGCGCTACGCGGTGTAACCTTTACCGTTGCTTTCTTTGATGCTGAAGATATCGGTAATACGGTAACGTCTGGTGTGACGGGATTTCGTGAGAGGGCATCGGCGTTTGAATTAAGCCTTCCGGGCTTGTAAACGAATGTATATTCATATTCGTGTAATCTAATTCTCCAACGAATTAGTTTTTGAACCGGTAATTTTACTGAATCGATCCACCTGAGTGGTTCATGGTCGCTAACGAGTGTAAAATGTCTTCCATATAGATATGGTCGGAAATGTAAAATTGCGTATACGGTCGCTAGGCATTCCTTTTCTGTTGTTCCATAGTTCTTTTCAGCCGGATTTAATAACCTAGACATATATGCTACTGGTTTATCCTCGCCAATTTTTCCTTGGCTTAACACGGCACCGATCGCGTGGTTCGAGGCGTCAGTCGTCAAAATGAACGGTTCGTTAAAATTTGGATATTGTAAGATTGGTGTGGAACACAATGCTTTCTTTAAATTATCAAAACCCTTTTGTTGTTCTGGACCCCAATTAAATTCAGTCCCCTTTTTTAATAAATTCGTCAAGGGTTTTGCTTCACTGGAGAAGTTTTCTATGAATCTTCGATAATAACCAGCTAGACCGAGAAATTGTCTGATATTCGTAACAGTTTTGGGAACCGGGAATTTATCAACGGCTTCCGTCTTTTTTGGATCGGGGCGAACTCCACCGTCGCCGATGACGTGTCCAAGATAAATAACTTCTGTATTTAAAAATTCACACTTATCTGGTTGTAAAGAGAGTTTTGCGTTACTGAGTCTGTCAAAAAGTCTGCGAACTTTAGTGCGGTGTTCTTCTAGAGAAGAGGCAAAGACAACTATATCGTCCAGATAAACGAATAGTTCAGTGTCTTGTAAGCCAAGAAGAACTTTATCCATCAATCGTTGAAATGTCGCGGGTGCGTTTTTAAGACCAAAAGGCATTCTTACGTATTCATAATGTCCGTTAGGGGTGCTAAAAGCAGTCTTTTGTCTGTCTTTTGGGTCCATTTCGATTTGATGAAATCCGCTTGCCAAATCAAAGGTTGAAAAATATTTTGCGCCACCGAGTCTATCGAGGATTTCTATTATATTAGGCAGTGGATAAGCGTCGCTTATTGTTTTCTCATTTAATGCACGAAAATCTATTACCATTCTCCATCGCTTGTTTCCTTTCGAATCAGGTTTCTTTGGAACAATCCATAAGGGTGAATTATAGGGGGATGATGAGTCTACAATTACTTCATCTCTGAGGAGCTTTTTAATTTGTTGGTTGATTTCACCTTTATGAACGGGAGGATATCTATATTGTCGTATTGTAATAGGTAGTTCGTCGGTCGTAGGAATTGTATGTTTGATTAATGGTGTAGCAGGTAACCTATCACCAGGTAAATGAAATAGATGTGGATATTCCGTAACGAGGTCTAAAACATGTTGTCTTTCTTCCGAGTTTAGATGGTCTAGACGAAGGCTATTGTTAATTCTTTGATTTCTGTCAATATCGTGATCCTGTATGTCACTGTCTGTGTCTTGTTCGAAGAAGTCTTCTGAAGTGTCGTAATAATCAAATGGTATTAATTCTTGCGGGGGTATTTCTATCTGTGCGTCATTTTCATATGCGTTTACGGCGTGTACGTAGCATGTACCGTCGTGATTCGTTACTAAAGCGTTTCCGATAAAGATGTGTTCAGGGGTTTCTATACGCGGGAGGTATCCGGTTTTTAAATCTGTATTCATGAGTTTAATCGGCACTTTAACGCGAGTGCGGCCCCTAAGTATGAATAAGCTTGAACTGTCATTATTTTGGGGAATTTCTCGAGGCATGTTAACGGGATTAGAATATTCGTTATCGTGATTTTCGAACGGGATTGGTGTAATTGGTTTGGAGGATGTTACCACGGTATTATGGTGAAAGGATATTTCTGCCTTTTCGTTCATTAAAAAGTCTATGCCAATTATTCCGTCCGCGGGTATCACTGTATTTTCCATTAACACTTGGAATTTTTCGGGTCTTTCAAAAAACGTTAATTCTGTCGAACCTACAGTTGAAATCTTTTCTGGTGTTATTCCCGATATAGTTAAAGAATCATGACCGGCAATTACACGTTTTAGTGCTTGGATCTTAATTATATTAATGTCAGCGCCAGTATCTACTAGGAAACGGCCGTAACCCTTTTCGAGTTCAGGTGCTCGAAGTGTAATTATTGGGGATCGTCCCTGTCCTTGCGTCCATCTAATATATCTCCTGCCGTAAGGAATTTCACTGTTGAGGGACGCGTGTTTAAAAGATCGCTCGTCGATGCGTCCGTTCGGCGGGCGTCTTGCGAGTTTATAGACTCCGTATTATTGTTGGGGCGCGGAGAGACGGGTCGTGCTTCGTTAAATTCTTCGCGAGAGTATTTTTCACGTTTATGAAACGGATCACGTTGGTTGGGGTATGGAGAGTAGAATTCCGTGGATTGCGGAAAATAAGGATAATGCATTGGAGGCATATATGGGTAAGACGGTGGAGGTGGAAAATGATTATTTGGCGGGTAATTATAATAATTTCCGCGGGGTTGATTTCGATTAAATTGTTGACGTGGATAATTATCAGAATTGACTCTATTTTCTCGAGGAGGGGTAGAGTCGCGTTGGAAGATTCTTCCGAAATTTGAATTTCTATTTCCAAAATTTCTATATTCTTGGTTTTCGGAGGAGACACGACGCGGTTCGATTCCCGACGGGTGTTGCTGCGTTTGATCTGACTGGGTGTAGCGTAGTGAATTTGAATTTCTGGCATTTGCGCCTTGCATATCTCTTTCTATTCTTTGGACGACTTTAAATGCTTCTTCTATCGTTTGAGGATCTTGAACGCTGATGGCGTATAACAGATCGTCTGATAGTCCTCTTTTAAATGATTCTAATACTAAACCGTCAAGCATCGGTAGCATTTGGGTAGTTTCTGCTTCACTGAATTTATCTTTAAGAGCAGCTATTGCGCTCGTTCTCAATTGTTTTATTCTTGTATAATAATCTAACACTGTTTCATCGCGTCTTAGCCTGACGGCTTGAATTTCGGCACAAAAATAAGGGTATGATTTCTTTGGTGCGAAATATTCTTTTAATGCGTTTGATAGATCTTCGATTGATGCAATTTGTTTATCGGTGACTGCGTCACGAGCTGTTTCTTTTAATTTAGAGCAAACTCCTTTGAAGAAGGAATGGCGAAGACCTTCAGGCACGAAAGTATAACCGTTTTCAACGTCTTGAATAAAAGCTTTAAGTGGCATATTTTTACCATTAAAATTAGGCACATGAAGCAATGCTTGTTGAAGTGCCATACATTTCCCCATGCTCGTAAGCATAGCATCAGTAATATTTTGATGATGGGTAATATTTGCAATATCGTTTTCCATTTTTATTTATTTTTATAATATATTTATTTTTTTCGTTTTATAATTTTCACTGAATCACTTTATCACTAGTCTGAAAGAAACGTTCAGCGTATCCCACCGCTGTCACCAAAAATTTTCTGTTACGTCCGAAGGCGCGCGAAAATTCGAATCAAACGTCGAGCGGTAAACGTTGACTCTATTTATTAATCCTAATCGATATTTTAAACGATGGATCAATAGGGGAGTGGGAATGTTCACTGTAAGACCTCGAGAGATCTTGTTAGTTTCGACTAGGTGATTTGAATAGGTTAGTTTCTACTGAATAAAGAAGTACAAGGTCCAACTTTATGCACACAATTGAGATATATTTATTGAATATAAATGCAATGTGGTTAGTTGAGTACATTCGTTACATTCGTGATCAATTCCGTTAACATTGTAATCATTAATATAAATCGTTTAGTTACCTTATCGGAGAGGTGTCTTTCGTTTGTTTGAGCGTCGAATTGGTTTTTACAATCCTTCTTATTTATTATAATTATTACGTCGTAATCTATGTTCTCGATTTTCAGAAGTCTTTATATGACTTTATATTTCACTTTTGATATTGTTTGACTTGATACTTTTATAACTTTATAATTCACCTTTAATATAGGCTTGATACTTTATTTTGATAACGATTCACTCTCTTCTACAGAAGACCCGAAATCGTGGACAGAGTATAAGTATATAATGATTTGAGAAATATAGAAGTGTGATCTTGACACTCCTGCTAAATATAAAGGCGACTAACTACTACCCGACTCACTCTCTTCTACAGAAGACCTGGAGACAGGCAGCGTTATGCCGCGGTGAAGTTCTGAGATGGACTAACTTATTGAAGGAAAAGCGGGTGGTGTTTTTATAATGGGAAAAGTGGTTAAGTGGGGGACAACTATTACAAATTTGGGCATAGATATGGTAGGCT
This sequence comes from Dyspetes luteomarginatus, assembly GCA_963669185.1. Lineage (NCBI taxonomy): Eukaryota > Metazoa > Arthropoda > Insecta > Hymenoptera > Ichneumonidae > Dyspetes > Dyspetes luteomarginatus. The sequence goes on from OY769911.1 coordinate 3,537,614, forward strand.
CATTTCGTCTTTCTCAGAAATTGTGGTGCTTCCTGGAGCGGCAATAAAAATTAGATATTATAGTTTGTCACTCAAATGACACAGATGCGCGAGTGACTTCTAGGGTTACTATTGGTATTCTTCCCAAAATAACTTTTATTGTCGCTCTCTTGGAGAGCAGTCGAATAGACCTATGATCTCTTGGTCGATGAACACGTGTTTTACACATTACTATGCGTGCAGCTAATATGGCATAGCCGTGGGTGTGAGAAAGAAAAGTGATAACAGTAGCTCTCCTACTGAGAATGAGTCGTGACTGTATTATTTTTGTATAATCGGTTGTGATGGTTATGTTGCTGTAGGTTTTTGTTTTGAGAACGCAGAATATGGGTACGAGTTCTTAGAATTAACATTAAAATTTCGTCGTACGTGACACAGGGTTGTAGGATGGCGAGAGAGTGTTGAGATGGCCTGTAGGATAATAAAAAAGGCAGGTAGCTGCGGAAGGCTAAATATTTTGAAAAATACTTACTATGGGTAAATGAAAAAACCCCCGATGAGCGTAGGAAAGACAAAATACCAACGATGAGACCTCCTCGATGCTTATGCTATCCTGGTATACGCAGAAGTATACCAGGGTTATTGAATAAATAATTCGCGGGGAAAGGAGAGGGGTTTGTGGGGTGCAATAATTTGACGAGCATTTTTTTGTGTTTATAAAAATATCAAAATTTATTCTTAAAAATAATGATACAATTGTAGCTCAAGCTGCGGGCTACCTCGGCTCATCGTGGGTGCACGGGTAGCTAGGATATCCCGTGCACTTACAGAAATCAGCGATTTTCTGAGCCGAGGTATTGAAGAGGTCACCCGTATTTACGTCCTCGTACGATGGTGTCGACGTAAATACGGATGTTTGCTCTGGAGGTCCATCGCCATTAAGTTGCGTAGATGTACCCAGCGCTGGCCATTCCTCGAAGCTGACGTCCGGGTGTTCGCCAGATGCTGATGGCCCCGAACGGACACCGCTGTCAAGGCTCTCCATACGTGGACTTTCAAGTAGAGTGAAAGTCTCGTCGAAGAGCCCTGGCTCAATGTCCATTGCATCAGCCTCGAGGAGGATCGAATCATCGGGCAACCCCAATGATACTGTATCTGTAACAGCAAACAATACAATTAAAATACATGTACGGGCATACAAAAATATTTTTGATTCCACAAAATAAAAATACTTACATAAAGGTGCCGATGTCGCAGACAAATAATCCTTGTACAGGTGCCTCACGACAGTCTGCTTTTGATGGCCGCGTGCGCTGACGATACCCCAGGCCATTTCGAGATATGTCCGATCCCGACGGAAAACGTCGTCTGTGTTCATCACGCCGATATGTCGTGATGATACATCATTTAATAAATCACATATGGCCTGGTTGATATCAGGCAGCAGTGAAAATATCGTGGGCCGTTTTCTTTTGTATAGGGCCAGTACTGGTGACCCTCCATCCCCGTATATCATGCAGTACTCCAGTACTCGCATGAATACACCGAATGCCTGGGCGTTGCTATTTTTCTCCATTTTTTTGGATTTGACTTGATTACTAAGGAGGTGTTGGCTGGTGAAATTTTCACGGCAAACTGTTGAGACGTGACAGCACCCTCACCCAGCAAAGCTCTTTTTCTTTTAACTACCCCCGGAAAAGTTTGACACCCCCACCACAACTATTGTGAACTGTTTTTCTTTTAACTGCCCCCTCCACTACTCTTGCTGCGTTTTTCTGCTCATTATAGACAATTTTCACCGCCTTGACAATATACTGACCGGCGATATAGTATATAGACCCTTGAAGACAAAGCATCTTCGGATAGCACGTACATAAGAAATAATTGGAATATAGAGTATATAGTAATGTAGAAGACACGCGCCCGCAACCCCCAAACAAAATATGCAATGTCACATATCGTGTAAACACATCTCCTGTTCTCGTATTGAAATGGCATTAAATATATGCTCGAGATCAACTGTTAGCAGTTCATAACAGATCATTCGCCGTTTACCATACTCGAGCATTTCAGCCTCATCAGTAGGGCAACACATTTCTTTCAAAAATCTTTTATGCAGCCGAAATTGTTCATCATTTACTTTTTGAAAACCTGCTTTTCGTATGGCTTTCCGTCTTATCGGACCCCAATCTTTACGGATTGACTCCATACTAATTTCCTCTATGAGTAGAGCTCTCTACACTTATTTGTGAGTATTTCATGATCCCGAGCGATTATTACTCTTTCATCAACGCACGGTGCGACCGATCGTAATCCATAGTAGCTTGTTTGCTGCATGATGAGAGAAGGCGCGGTCAGCTTTTGTTTTTTAGAGTTGAATGCAGCATTCCTTCTGAGCTCACTGGGACTAGATGGTTTTATGAATTCTAAAGCAACAGCTTTCTCGTTATACACTGTTGTAAAAGATATCTTCTGTCTGCCGATAGGATTCAGACCTTGCGGGCAATTTTTTTCTGTTTGTGCAGGGTCCTCGAACCATGGTGTAATAATAGTCATACGCTCACGTAGTTCATACCACTCATTAGGCGATAGAGTAATGGCACCGCCATACTGGTTTGTGAATTTTATCACAGTTACAAAGGGCTCGCCATTCACAGACTCTAACCCAATAGTAATCTTTTTGCTCGATGATTTATTTAAATTGTAGGTCGTTGCTAGTAGTAAAGCATTGTTAGGGGCGTAGTAATTAGCAGCGTGTTCACTAGAAACCCCGTTGCTCGAGACTTTCTGCGTATTTACGTCACGGTTCCATTCCATTGTTGAATAACTTTTTTTTATAACGTCACGGTGGGATGAAGAGCACGAGCCACTGTCGGAAAACGGTGTAATAAACTCTGGGTCTTTTCGGCGCCTTTTATAGTCAGGGGGGCAGTATATGATCACCCCCACGGAAGAGAGGGGAGTTGGGAGGCTAGAGTGGGGCCTCCACCGCGTAGGCGTGTTTAGAGGGTAAGGAGGGGGTAAGAAAATACAGTGTGGACAAATACAATTTTTATGACTGTCTAGACGTTTTCTATAAATATATACTCCTCTATACCCGATGATGTAAATTTTAAAATTTATTATCCTTTGACATCGCTGCCGGCGCCGTTAGTGGCACAACTGTCATTGGGCTAGGTCTAGACGGTGTATACTCCTGGTCGCATTGTTCTCTCCTTTTCCAAGGATTTCTTCACGGCAGAAAAAATGTACCCCATGAAAGACCTTTAAATTTTATGACCCTTTATCATCAGCTGGTGGCGCCGCTAATGTCTACCGTAGGGTGGATTGTTTTTCTTTCTCACGGATTCTCCAAGGCCAAAGATACATCTCGAGCAGATTTTTTTTAAATTCGTCCCAACCGTTTGATTTAGATCTAGACGGTGTATACTACTGGTAGCATTGTTCTCTTCTTCTCCAAGGATTTCTTCATCACGGAAGGAAATGCCTCCAGGAAAACCTTTTAAATTTTATGACCCTTGGTCACTAGGGCCGGTTCAGCCTATGCATACTCCTGGATGGATTGTTTTTCTTTTTCAAGGATTCTTCAAATCAGAAGATACATCTCAAGCAGATTTATGAAATGTATGTTATACCGATGCGCGGGGGTGATGATCAGCGCCAGCCGCTGCTTTCAGCTTTAACCAGAATTTCTGAGATAGGAATTAGACCTCGCTAGTGTGTTGCTAATTTATGCCTACAGGTGTCTAATGCTTGTGGCTAGATGGCGCAGTGGGGGGGGGGGTGTAGAGCAAGGGTTTTAAAGGTTTCAAAATCCTTTAAGTTCAATGTTTTCTTCAGAAGTGCAGTCTTTATACTCCGAGTCTTCAGTCAGTCACAAGTATAAAGTGCATCGCTATACATTTTGAGTTTCATCTCAGGGCCATCATTTTGTGCAGCGTGTGTTGATAGTGTTTATTTTTATCGTGCGTTTTTTGATAGTGTTTATTTTTTATCGTGTACAGACAGTGTAATTTTTATTGTGCGTGATATAACAAGTGAAAATGGAAGTTGTCACGTTTATAGCAGTTTTTGCTAGAGTTGTGGCATTTCTACGGGCTAGAGGCAGGACGGTACCGCCTCGGATATCGGCGTATCTAAAAAATCGTACACTGAGGTTGCTTCCTATCGAAGCATTCAGACGAAAATTTAGATCTTTAATGGATTCAGTGAGTACCGGTGACATAGGTGTCATGTATCACAAGGGTGTGTTTCGCGGCTGCCCGGATTTACTCGTAATCGCGTGGGGAGTGATACAGTCGCGCAATCATACCCGTATGACCCCTGTCACCGGACTACGAAGCGAATACGAGAGGATACTAGGTAATTATCACTGTAGCTACATTTCTATTCTTCGCTGGTGCATGCCTGTGTGAATATTATATATATATATATATATTATCACGCCCTTACTTACCAAGGGGGGGGGGGGGTCAGGGAGAATGAATAATAGGGGCGTAAAAAAAAATAATAAGATTTATTGATAATAGCGGCGATGCCACGTTAGAGAGTATCAGAGTAACGCAATTATCGCAAACAATCAAAAATCAGAATAAAGGAGATGTCGCGGATAATCGAAATCGAGAGAAGACCGCAAATAATCGAAAATAAGGAAAATATTACAAGTAATCAACTAAAGGAATGTTCGCAAATAATCAAAATAAAGGGGGTGTCGCAGACAATCAAAATGGAGAAATTATCGCAGATAATCGAAAACCGGGCCAGTATCGCAAACAATCCGCTAAAGAAAATATCGCAAATAATCCAAATAAAGGGGATGTCGCAGATAATCGAAATAGAGAAAATCCCGCATATAATCGAAAATAAGGAAAATATCGCAAGTAACCAAATAATAAAATATCGCGAACAATCACTATAGGGGGGGTGTCGCCGATAATCAAAATGGAGAAATTATCGCAACTACTCGAAAATAAAGAAAATATCGCAAATAATCAGAAATAACGAAAATATCGCAAATAATCAACTAAAGAAAATATCGCAACGATCAAACTAAAGGGGATGTCGCAGATAACCACGATCGAGAAATTATCGCAAGCAATCGAAAATACAGAAAATATCGCACGTAATCAAACTAAAGGGATGATCGCAAATAACCACGATCGAGAAATTATCGCAAATAATCGAAAATACAGAAGGTGTCGCAAGTAATCAAACTAAAGAAAATATCGCAAATAATCAAAAATAACGAAAATAGCGCAAATAATCCACTAAAGAAAATATCGCAAGTAATCAAACTAGAGGAGATATCGCAAATAGTCAAAAATAAAGAAAATATCGCAAATAATCAACTAAAGGAAATATTGCAAATAATCTAACTAGAGGGGATGTCGCAGATAACCGTAATAGAGAAAGTATCGCAAATAATCGAAAATAAAGAAAATATCGCCGACAATCAAACTAAAGGAAAGATCGCGAATAATGAAAAACACAGAAAATGTCGCAAATACTCAAAAATAATGAAAATATCGCAGATGCTCAAAAATACAGAAGATCGCAAATAATCAAAAATACAGAAAATATCGCAAATAATCAAGCTCGAAGAAAATATCGCAAATAGTCCGAAATACAGAAAATATCGCAAATAATCAAGCTCAAAAAAAAATATCGCAAATAATCAAAAATACAGGAAATATCGCAAATAATCAAGCTCAAAGAAAATATCGCAAATAGTCAAAAATCCAGGAAATACCGCAAATAATCAAGCTCAAAGAGAATATCGCAAATAGTCAAAAATACAGAAAATATCGCAAATAATCAAGTTCAAAGAAGATCTCGCAAATAGTCAAAATAAAGAGAATAAGGGAAATTATAATATGATATTTGGACGGGCTACGGGGAAAGATTTTAAACGGGATAGTTCGCACGCACAGATCCCGTCGACTCGGGCAAACGCAAAATCAAAATATGCTCGGCCTTGGGCGCCAGTTATTTTTCGTTAGGCATAACTGCCTGTTGTACCCTCATTATTTGCGAGTACGCTATAGATCGTTTCTCGCTACGCTCTCGTCGCGATCTACCGGCTAGCTTATGGGCACGGGGGGGGGGTCTCAGGGGGTGGTTCTCGTCCGTCGCAACGGCCTCTTAGTTATTACCCCTGCGCGGGGGGGGGGGGGGGGGGGTGCGAGAATCACTGACTTGAGTTTTTAGCAAGAATTATCACAAAAAACTTTAACAAACTAAACTGAATTCTCTGAATTGTTTAACAAGAACAAAGAAAAAATTAGCTCTAATAAATCTAACAAAAAAAAAGAAACGAGGGGGAGTACGGGGAGGGAATGGTCACCGCGGCACACGTCGAATGTCACACACGACAAAGGGAAATGGGTCGCGAACTGCAATGGCGTTCACCGGCAACACGTGTTGCCGGCTTTATCGTATTACACAAAAACAAATCTCGCGGTACTGAGGCTGTACTCACTTTTCTCCTCTTCTCTTCTCGTCTTAGCTCGCTTCCTCGTCTCGTCTTTATCTCGTCTTTTCCGCCTTCCTTTTCCTTCAATTTCTCACACTTTCTACTTTCCTTTCGCTATGCTTATTCCTATTACAATTTTTACTCTCTCCTCACGTCTGTTCTTTTCTACACGCTCGCTCGAAGTGTCTCCAATATGGCGACACTTCGGAGGTCTCGTCGCGGGAGGAGGGGAAGGTGGGGGGGGAGGGAAGGGGATATCGATGGCTAGGTCGTCTCTATCGATGGCTGTGGTTTCCATCGATGGCTGGGTCTCGTTCGTGTGATTGGTGGCTCGTGGCAGGTCTCGGTCTCGTATTGGTGCTTTCTCTTCGGAGGCTCGGGGATTGGCGGGCAGCGAGAGGGCCGCTTCTCACTGCTGTGCGGGCGCGCGATAGATCCCGCGACGCTGCCCTCTCCAGGGATCTCATTACTGTCGGTAATTAGCTGTCCGGCCGGTGCTGCCCTCACGCGGCCTCAGGGCGAATTGAGGTCCCTTCCAGCCTACGAGGGGCAGCCGAAGGGGGCCGGCAGTCTCGAGCTGTCACTTGGTGTAGTGCGTTATTATCTTTGCGATGTGTCGTTTTTGTTTTTTTTTTCTTTTTTCCGGGAAGTGGCCCAAAAGGGCTTACAGGTTGTCGGTGGAGAGGTCCCTGGGATGAAGTGCTGGACGGCGACCCTCTACAGCCCGGCCTCAGCCCCGTCCTCTCAAAATCCTCGGCGAAGAGGGCTCTGAAGGTCTCGCTGACATTTGAGGTTAGGGGAGACGTTGAACATTAGGGAAAAGAAAGGTAAGAAATGGGGATGGGAATTGTTTCTTGGGGAAGGTCGGCGGGGTCTAACAGGGAGAGAAGGGTGGTTATTGACCTCGCTGGATCCTTATTTTCTAAGCGCTCTTAAACTAATTAACATTTTGTTTGTCTTTTTAGGTTAGGTCGTGTGCCGCGGCGCTTCGAGCGAGCTGCCCTATATTATTATTTATTCGTATTTGTGGCCGCGTGTCACAATATATATATATATATATATACTGAAAGAGTCATTCTTAATTACTTACCTTGTTCACAGCTGAAATAAGTCTATCACCGCCTCAACCACCAGCCACCAGTGAGGGGTGTACTGATACACACACCAGAGGTCAGTTATTCTTTATATAAATTCAATTATTTTATGATTCATGAATAATATTTTTAATTCTTCAATTTTTAATTTCCCATTTATTTCCATTTGTATAGACGCCAGTAGTAGCGATATGTGGGCTGATTTCGACGAGACGGCCATTCTCGAGGTTGTTGGTAATTTAGAGAATTTCCAGGATGACGATTTTACCGGTAAGACATTTTTGTCTTGTATTATTTTTATCATTCTTCTGATTATTATTACCCATACTAATATTAATTGTTTTCTCCATTTCAGAATCAATGGATCCGAATGAGCCGCTTATAAGCACTCACGGCTTAAGGTTAAACAGCGAGGAGAAGCTGCAGCAGGGTAGTGGTGCGGCGAGCCGTCTGTCACCAGTTGAACCGATCGCTGGCCCATCCAGTGCGGTTATAGACGCAGCAAATCACAGATCGACTCAGCAGAATTTACCGGAAACTTCACAGACTCCAGCTTATCAGGGTGAGTCGAAAATTTCGCGACTGTCTGAAACGAAACGTTTTTTCCCCAAATTCCATGCGTCAGGGTCGGTATTAGAATTTAAGGTCCGCGAGCCTACAACCGGGAGTAACCCCATTGAGTGGTTGGAAGCCGCATGCCGTGAAATTCACACGCTTCTCGTGACTGGTAGTGAAGGAGCCGATGTCATAGGGTTGACCTTGAGTTCTAATAGTTTTACACGTGGTCCTGCAGGTATGTCGTTTCGCTTGATCAGAGACTTTTCTTTCGAGGATTTATTCGGTTTAATATCCAGTATAGCTCAAAGCTCAGCATCATTCTCGATAGATGAGTCTTTATCAATAGCAAGTACGGTGATAACGATGCCTGTAGGAAGCGCGCGGCCAAAACCGCTAACGGTGGGTGATTGCTCGAAGCGCTCTATTCTATTTATAAAAAATCGCGACAATCTGTGCCTGCCCCGAGCGATTGTAGCAGGTCGAATATATGTAGAACGGGGGGTTGCTCGAGAGGGAGTTCTCCATGACCGGTGGATCTCTGTACAGAGATCAGCCGGTTGGATGCAGCGTGAGATGGCTAAAGAGCTGACGAACGCTGCTGGAGTCAACATCCCTCAAACAGGGTGTGGAATGGCTGAGCTGACAGCGTTTCAACGTTTTCTGACACACGAAAAGATTGCCATCGTTGTATTCGATTTCGCTACTTTCGGCTCCGCGGCTCCACCCTTTTTTGACGGTACGACCACCGTATTAAACAATGTCGTGGAGGTAAAACATACGATCTACCTTCTGTATGATCAAGACGCGAGACACTTTGATGTCATTTTGAAACTCGCTACAGCCGCGGGAAACCGATTCTTCTGCGTCCCTTGTGGAAAATCATACGATCGTGCTGTGGGTCATCGCTGTCCTCAAAAGTGCCCCAGCTGCATGTCAAGTCCACCGTGCGATGCAAACGAAGGAAATATTCGTTGCGAGCATTGTAGACGATTCTTTCGAGGAGTAGAATGCCTCGAGAATCATCGTGCAGTGGGGTCACATGGGCCGAGAACAATCTTATGCGAGATGTTACGCAACTGTCCTGTGTGTTTTAAACAAATTTATAAAGAGGATAAAAAACATGAGTGCGGTAAATTTTATTGTCAGGCGTGTAAAGAGAGCTGCCCTGACAACCATCGTTGTTTCATAGCGCCCGCGAAACCGATGCGAATAACCGCCAACCGGGCCGTGTTTATTTTTTATGATTTTGAGACTCAATAGGAAGTCGTAGTGGAAGGGACGAGAGATGTAAATATTCACATCCCAAATTTGTGTATAAGTCAGCAACGGTGTACAAAATGCATCGATGACAACGATGATGATGACCGGTGTGACTTATGTACAAGTGAGGAGCGTGAGAATATTTTCCATGATGCTCCTGTAGAGAAGCTCGTAGAATTCGCTATGAAACCGCGAAAAGGTGTGAGTGAGGTTATATGCATAGCACATAACTCCAAGGGTTTTGACGCTCAATTCATTCTCCGATATCTCGTCGAAAAAGACTCCCGGAATCCTCCAAAACTTATAATGAATGGCACGAGTATTATGATGATGGTGGTAAAGGGAGTAAAATTCATTGACAGTTTAAATTACTTTCACATGCCTCTCAGCGCTCTCCCAAAAGCTTTTGGTTTAGGTGAGAATATTTTTAAGGGCGTGTTTCCACACCTCTTTAATAAAAAATGTAACGAACATTACATAGGACAGCTGCCTCCTCTCGAAGATTATTCTCCCGACACGATGAGTATCAAAAATCGTAAAGAATTCTTACAGTGGTACAACGAAGCGAAAGAATCGGGATATCAATTCGACTTTCAAAAAGAAATCGTAGATTAATGCCGAAGCGATGTAGTAATTTTAAGACGAGCGTGTGCGGTTTTTAGACAAATTTTTATTTCACGCGGGAATGTTTGTCCATTTACGGAGGCTGTAACTATAGCGTCAGCATGTAATAAAGTATATCGTAGGAATTTTTTGGAAAAAAATAAAATCGGAGTTGTTCCGAGAAATGGCTACCGCAGAGCAGACCGTCAATCTGATATAGCAATCGAATGGTTATTGTGGTGTGAACACCATTACGGTACGGACATCACTCATGCAGGTAGAGGTAGAGAGCATAAGCTACCTGATGGTACACCTGTCGATGGTTACTTTGAATCAGCCGATGGAACTCGTAATGTTTTACAATTTCATGGGTGCTTCTTTTACGGTTGTGACAAGTGCTATAGTGATCTCCGTACACGAGAAAAAGTATGGCACGGTAGTACATTCAATGATCGCTTCTCTAGAACCCAGATCATCTCTGAACGAATTCGATCTTATGGCTACACTCTCCACGAAATGTGGGAGTGTGAATATATAAAAATAAAAAACGCAAATCCTGCGATTACAGCCTTCATAAACGGTCATCCTATCCTGACGAATAAACCGCTCAACCCTCGTGACGCGTTTTTTGGTGGTCGTACGGGATTGCCCGTACGACCGAAGTTACCACGCAGTTACAGACTCTGAAAAAATTCATTACGTGGACGTTTGCTCATTATATCCATATATTTCAAAAACCGGGAAGTTTCCCATCGGCCATCCTAAAGTCTACACCGACGATAACTGCCGTGCATTAACTGGGTCTGATTACAATCTAACCAATGTTGAAGGGCTTGTACGCTGTAGAGTCGTACCGCCACGAAATCTCTACCATCCTGTACTACCAATTCGCATGCACGGTCGTCTAATGTTTTCATTATGTCGCCGTTGCTGTGAAGAAATGGTACAGGATAATTGCCCTCACAATGATGAAGCCGACCGAGCTCTCGAGGGTACTTGGGTCTCTTGCGAGCTCGTAAAAGCTATAGAGAAGGGGTATAAAATAACGAAAATTTATGAGATCTGGCAGTACGAGATAGAGCAGTACAATCCCTCCACAGGTGCTACTGGTCTTTTCGGTGATTACATAAAGTTATGGTTGAAAATCAAGCAGGAGGCTAGCGGGTGGCCAGCTAATTGTACAACCGACATCGAGAAGGCCGATTTTATAGCTCGGTATTACGAAGCCGAGGGGGTACAATTAGACCCAGAATGCATCGCTAAAAACCCAGGACTCAGAGCTGTAGCAAAACTCTGTCTAAACTGTTTTTGGGGTAAGTTTGGACAGAGAGAAAATTTGCCTAGAACTGAAGTGGTAACTTCGCGTCAGAGAATTCTCGAGTTTCTATCCGATCGTTCTTGCCGGGTACACAAGATTATTCACGTTAATGACGATGTTATGTATGTTTCCTGGGATAACACTTCGGAGAGTGTTGACGTAAACCCCAATACAAGTGTTGTCATTGCAGCATACACAACAGCTCAAGCGCGTTTAAAATTGTATACTTTCTTAGAGCGATTGGATAGACGGGTTCTCTATTACGATACAGACTCGTGTATATATATAAGTACGGGAGTTGAAAACGAGTATCACCCACCTTTAGGAGATCTCTTGGGCGACCTGACCGACGAGCTCGAATGCTATGGGAAGGGAACCTATATAAAACGTTTCGTTTCTGGTGTTACGTCCTGCGACTTTCGGGATTTCCTTTTCTCATGGAGATTGTCAAATCCGACAATTCTCAAGGAATAAGAAAGGAAGTACTAAACATGGTCGAGTTCACGTGCGCATAATTTTCAGTCACCGAAACGAATCGAAGGCTCGCCTAAACGGCGACGGCTATCGCTGCTAATACTAACAATCGTCAATCGTCGGAAAGGAAACATATAGATGCTAGCTGGAAATCCTTGGCGATAGCTTCGGGTTTCTCGGCGCATGGAGAGTCTCACAGCCCAGCATGAGATCAAGCATCGAAATTTTCTAAACAGCGCGTGACACTACCACCCGCGTGCGCACACATGTACGAGTGAGTAAAACTGTGGCCCGCACTAATACTATTGTGCGAGGGGCCACGTGCTCGAATGAACTGGCGCCCCAATATCAATGGTCCCACAAATGTATGTGTGCATGAGTGAACGCATATGACGCACCAGCATCCTATGACAATATGACAGAGTGAATTCCCGAAAGTTGCATAAAGACGAATAATAATTAAGGATAGATTCAAGTATGATCACGAGTACCTGGGTCAGGCCATCAACAATCGTTACTTTTATATAATTTAAGGGTATGAAAGTGGGCATGAAAATTTCACACAAGTTCAAATAATATTTCCTTCTTTTAAAACATTAAATGCAAACTTATAACAACAATCATCACCTAAAATCGTGGTGATTCTTTTCCACGAACATATACAGTATATCGTCACTATCGTTGACGATTAAGGATGTTTAGACGGGAACTTGAGGACCATTATCCAAAAGGAGTTCGGAGAAATCATATTTACATTTAAATAATTTTCGAAGCGAGTAACGAGAGACCGATTTCAACAGCGTGGACAAAGAATAAGACCACGTGACATCGTCCTGTAAACATAGAAAATTCCAGCACCAGAATTCGTTTTCGACAAAGGAAGGCGATGGCAGGCAAAGCCATGCGTCCTTTTTCCTCCAATACTCAAAGCCCATTTTTCAACTCCAAGACTGGTCATCTCACTCGCACCCCCATAACCAATGAGAACCTCCCCTACAATTCGATCGGGTCCGCTTGGAAACGCTCCATGCGAGGCTCGTGGGTACGCTCTCTACGGAGTAAGGGAAATTATAACCAAATGAATCGAGATCACGAGTATACGATGGTCCAATTAAGACACCCCGACAAAGCATTTATGATGTTGCGATTTCATATATTTTATAGTAAAATCACTAATGAACAAATACGAACTCGTGTGAATTTCGAATTGCATGGAGTGAATGAATCAATTTTTTACAGGAGATGACCCGATTATTTAACTTAAACGGTTTATCAAATTATCTATTTCAAAACAAAATAAATAAAATCCAAATTAATCATAAATTCAATAATCAATTCAATCAAAAGTAATTCAACCAAAGCTAAAGTTTATCACTCGTTAAATTAATTTATGTAAACCTTTAAATCCATTTGAATCATGTTATTAATCAATAAAATGGAATATCAGTTATTAGAAATACATAATAGTAATTACATTCCTCTGTAAAAATCTAAATCATTAATAATAATTGTGGAAGTATGGACTGTACATGGATTGAATGATACAGAAAAATCTTGCATCATCCAAAAGAAAGAAATGGAGCGAAAAGAAAGGACAGGATAGGAAAAGATACATGAGGAAGTAGGAAGGAACGCATGAGTAAGGAGAGGATAGAGCGGATAGGAGTATGTAGGAGAGAGGGTAGAGAGAGTCCCTACGGAGGGGCCTCGCTAGCGCACGCGCCTCCGAAACAAGGGAACGAATGATGCGAAGAACGAGAGAAGAGTGAGAGAGTACGAAGGATACGGAGATGAATGAAGAGCGAGGGAGATGAATAGGCGGAGAGAAAAGTCACGCTACAACGCGCATGCGTAACCTTTTATGAAATCAGCGCAAATACCCAAAATAATGGGATTTGCAAATTTATTTTTGTGTAAGAATGGATGAATGAATGAGTAAAAATAAGATAATGTTAATACCAATAAAAATTCAATAATTATTCATGTAGGAAACAACTCTTCCAAAATTCATTGTATCGAGACATGAGGGGCGGTAAGCCCACGCATAGGCAAGGGCGTGCGGGGTGTAAAGCGTCCGAGGGGTCATACCCCACTTTTTCCTAACGGACAGCTTATATAATTAGGGGTCAGAGGCCCGGGAGAGTCAGTTTAAGTTCAGTTCAGTTTAAGTTCAGTTCAGTTTAAGTTCAGGTCAGTTCAAGTTCAGTTCAGTTTAAGTTCAGGTCAGTTTAAGTTCAGTTCAGTTTAAGTTCAGTTCAAGTTTAAGTTTTTGTTGCAGTTTTGAAGTTCGAGTCCAAGTCCAGTTTTCAGAGTCACTTTACTTTCAGTTTTCAATTTGCGAGTTTTAGTTTTCACGGAGTCAGTTTTTAGTTTTCAGTTTACAGTTCAGTTTGTTTGAGTCAGTTTTTTTTTTTCATTTATTAACAGTTTTAAGCTTCGTATTATAATTTTCTCTTTTCCACCTTATCAAAAGTTCTGTGCGAGTGTTTTAATTCACAAGGAAACATTCGTGAATAAAATTAATAAACTTATAATAAGTGAACTGTCGTGTTGAATCAATTATTCTTCGCACCTTCACCTATCACCGTTTTCATCATCATCATCATCATCGTCGTCATCATCTTCATCATTATCACCGTCATCTTTAAGTGTCCTGCTTAAAAACCACCACCACCACCGAGTAAGTACAATTAAAGAGTTTATCTTATTTTTTTTTTTGCAAGCATGATATCTTTAAAGATAAAATCAGTGTGCGTCACCGTGTCTCGGACGAGAGCCTCCGGTGTTACGGGCTTGAGGGCTAACGTTGTCTATTAGGAAACTCCACCCGCGTATCAAGAGTTTCCCTTTTGCTCGAAATTTTTCCGTCATCGTTTCATCTCATTTTATTTTCAATATGAGTGTCGTAATTCTCCGCGTTGGAATTAATTTCCTTTGTTTTCTAAAAATCTATGATCCATTTGCTTAAAATGAAAACTCGTAAGTTTTACCTTCAAAATAATAAAGTGCGACCGAATAAATAATCCTCATCCAGGAAACAATGTTCGCTGAAATCTAAAAATCGTTTGGCGGGTACGAATAAAATATTCCGAGTGCCGTGTGTAATTAATCTGAATTTTCCAATTAATCGGGAGAACCAATTAAAATCATTAAAATCATTTCCTTCAACTCTCGTTTAACTTCAATTAAAATTCTAAACATCCGGTTACTTTATTCAAAACCTCTAAATTTATGGAAAGTATTTATGAAAAATAAACGGGTTTCAATTTCAATCATTATTTAATTTATCGTGAAGAATAATTAAAAATGGAAGATCTTTACGTAATAATATTAATAGGGAGTATGGCCGTAGGACTCGTGTTCATTCTTTCTCTTATTTGTTGCCTTTCGTGCGCGTGGGAAATTGTCGACCCCGTTACACAGTGTTAGTGAAATATTTTTCTTTTCGGGAGTCAGTCGGTGCACCGTGACACATTCTAAAATGAGAGCTGTTCGAAATTTCGACCCATAAAAATTTGCTCGAAGGTCAATGACCCCCAATGACTCTACTCTCGTATCCATAGACGTCGCCGGTCATCTTAATAGAGGCCTTGACTCGGCCTCCAAACCGTCCTTCCCCCCGTCTCCCCAACCGACCGTAAGTTCACAGCTGTGATTCCCGCGGACTATATTGTCATATATTGGGTTTAACGTGATTTTTACGTTTTCCTTTCGTTTACGAGTCATTGTGTTTTTTTCCTTCCATTATGGAGGATCTTCAAATTCGTTTTGCCGTTGGGGTAATGATAGTCATATTTCTTCTGGTTTTAAGCCTGGAGATTATGCTATTCTGTCCTTGTGGAACCCCCGTGTTGACTCCTCCCCCGACCCCGCATAATTCATTCGTCGATATCAGCGTGGATTCTACAATTGCGATAGAAATGAATACTCGAAATAAATAATTACATGAAGATTTACATCATCTCCCCCACATTTTCTTTGCGCAAATTCTTTCCCTTAAAATTTTCTTGTTTTGTTCAAATTCATTTTTAACAAATTTTCTTGATTATTTCTCGTCCTCTGACGTGTAACTTTATAATTACAAGAGCGACGCGATAATTTCTAGAAGGGATTTTCGCTGGCGCTGTAATTAAATAAAAACAGTTTTACAATCTAAATGTCACGTAATTTCAAGATGAGAAATATTAATTAAATTTCATTATTGACAATTTTCTTGACAAGTTAAAATCGAATTCTACCCCCTTTCATAAATTAAATCACAATACGCTCCCGCCCATCCTGAGTTTTTTTCCGCAAGGTTAGGCTCGAAACAGGGCAACACTCTGACCAATGCGCTTTCTCCGAGAACGTGTAAAGGGAGAGCTTGCTTTCCTTGACCGAGATGGAAAAGTAGCAAGTCAGGACGTAACACTGGCGGTCCGAAATTTTACGGCTACGTGATACAGACTAGCGATAATAAAAGCATTGAAGTCTGTAAGGTCAAAGGTATAAACTTAAATTACTCAACGAGTAAAAAGATTAATTTTGATTCGATCTGTGAGCTGGTGGTAGACGGCGAGACCGCAATCAACTTAGAATTTAGAGCCATTCATCGTACCGCTTTTCACCAGGTCGTAACGCGCACCGACAAAAAAACATGTAAGCCGGTGCTCGTTAAAAGGCGACGGTGGGGCGCGTACGACTCACTACCTTATGGCTACGTAGAGTAATTAACGTATAAGCATAGTTTTGTAAATATTATTGACAATGAAAATAAAAATATATTTCTGAATGTAAATAGAAAAATATTTCTGTTTGTAAATAAAAAAATATTTTTCTGATTGTAAATAAATAAAAAATATTTTTATTGTAAATAAATAAAAAATATTTTTATTGTAAATAAATAAATAAAAATTTATTGTAAATGAAAATTTGTTTTGGTGAGTAGAGCAGCCACCGTGTAAATAAAAAAAATAAACTATATGGCTGATTGTAAGTACAAAAATGATTTTTCCATTTAAAACTGTTGTACAACGAAAATGAATAAATATTTTTCTATCATGAATCATTATTTTGAACCAAGAAAAAAGTTGTATATTAATTCGTAACACTACCCTACAAGATCATTAGTCAATATGGACCCGCGATGGAAACATCCTTGGACGTCGATGATCTGTGGGCCCACTGGCTGCGGAAAGACGTACTTTGTAAAAAAGTTTTTAAAAAATATTTCGTGTATGGCCAGCGTTCAGTTTGCTCGAATAATCTTTTATTATTCAGAATGGCAAAGTGGCTACACTGAGTATGGTCGAAATGTAGAGTTTTTAGAAGGGTTACCTCAGAACTCTGACTTTACCGGCGACAGTAGACCAAAACTCATAGTCATTGATGATTTGATGCGTGAATCCTCTAATAATGCAGTCGTAGACTTGTTTACGAAAGGTAGTCATCATAAAAATATCAGTGTGATGTTCATCTCCCAAAATATTTTTCATCAAGGCCGCGGTCAGAGAGATATCTCTCTTAATACCAATTATATAGTGGTATTTAAAAATCCTCGAGATCGAGCTCAAATTTCACACCTGTCGAGGCAGATATACCCGGAGGATCCGAAATTTTTACAAGAGGCTTATCATGATGCAACATCCAAACCCCACGGTTATTTATTACTAGATCTGAAACAAGACACACCAGATAACTGTCGTTTCCGTACTTGTATTTTCCCAGACGATCCCCATAATTTTGTTTACGTACCTAAGCGGGGTAATACGCTGCATGAGAAAAAGTATAAAATGAGGAATATATAACTCATTACATCATTCGGGTTCCTGCTATGGCTCCATCAACAACGGCTATAGCTTCTATTGGGCGGAAAAATACGATTTTACTACACGCCTTGTGCTATTTAAACAAACAGCAACGGAAATTTGTTTTACAATCCATTGATAAGTGTACCGTTCGATGTATATGTGAATGTGCCCTGAACACTCTACGTGGCGTGGTTCCTTTAAAAAAGAGTGAAAGAGTACGCCTGTCAAAATATAAAAACATCTTGCGAAAGTTGGCAAATAAATCCGGCAACTGGAAAGCAAAGAAACGTGTAATTCTGCAAAAAGGTGGTGGTTTTTTACTGCCTCTGTTATTATCTATCATTGGAAGTGTGTTATCGAGCATTATATCCCGCAACTAGAAATAAGAAAAAATGCATCACGCCAAGAAGATGGTTTTAATACCTGAAGATGCTGTTGGGAAAGTACACCACGGTGTCGTACGGGGCCCACATGATCTTGACACCGTTCAAACACCTGGTACTACATTAAGTAGATTAGATACTGAAATGAGTGAATACTCCGGTCGGTAACACCCGGAAATGAGCGTGAGAAGTGGAAGTTATATCAGCAAGTTCTGCAGCGTTATCGTTTTTTCACGGAAGATAATCAAAAAGTTGCTGAAGCTAGTGGTGGACTATCTAGTGACAAAAATAATGAGTACACTGATCGAACAGGTGATTCTACGATAATAGCAACAGTACCAAAATGTTATAAAAAACAAGCGGAACAATTACTGAATTATATTCATACAAAATCCGACAGTACACTGCTGTGGGATAAATACGGTGTAGTTAGTATTAATGGAGAGAAAATAAAAAACTCAAATATAATAGATTTGGTCAATGACGCTGTGAGAGCTAGAAAAACAGTGAAGGCTATAGGTCGAGCTCAGTTTGGTCGCGAACTCCAACGGATAGGTGTTCCTCGTGAATTTGTTGGGAATCCTCACTTATGGGTGGATCCTTCTGCATCATCAACACCGCGGCCTGGTGTAATTAATGATAACACCAGCAATAATAGCATGAATCTTGACTCTTCAAACGAATCGACCCAAAATTACCACACCCTAGGAGCTACATCTACTACATCGAGGAATAGGAGTCGGAACACACCTACTAATGAAGCCTTGAAATCTTGGGTAAAGCACAATCTGTCATGAATTCATTAGAAAAGATTTATTATGACCCATCGCACACCGCCGGTTATGCTGGTGCTCCACAATTAATTGAAGCTGGTAAAAAAGAGTCTATACCACCTGGAGAAGTTACTAAATGGTTGAGAGCTCAGGATACCTATACACTGCATCGGCCGATACGACGAAAATTTCCCCGAAGACACTACGTAGTGAATAATATTGACGATGTTTGGGAGGCTGATCTCGTGGATCTGCGCTCTCTCAAAGATCATAATGATGGATTTATCTATTAGTTGTTATCGATGTTCTTAGTAAATTCGCTTGGGTTGAGGTATTACGAGATAAAACATGTGCCACAGTAACAGAAGGCTTCACACGTCTGCTTGAAAGGAGTAATGGTCGGTGTCCTGTATGGCTCCAGACTGATAAAGGAAAAGAATTTGTTGGAAGCATTTTACAAAAATTTTTGGGTAGTAGGGGAATACGTTTTCGGGTAGCTCGTAGTCCTGATGTCAAGGCTGCTGTTGTAGAGCGTTTCAACAGAACTTTAAAGGAACGCATGTGGCGCTATTTTACACATCAGAATACACGGCGTTATATCGATGTACTACAATCAATAGTTGAGGCATATAATATGATAAAACACTCTACGACAAAGATGCAGCCTGCAGTCGTCACATTGTACAACGCTGCAATAGCTCGAGAAAATATGGAGAAACGTTTCAAACCATGTATAAGATCAGCTAAATACAAGTTCGGGACCCTTGTACGTATCAGTAAATCAAAGACCGCCTTTGAGAAAGGTTATGAAGTGCGCTGGAGTGAAGAAATATTCAAGATACATAGGATTCTTACAAATAGACAACCACCCGTGTATGAACTAGCCGACCTAGAGGGTGAAGTGATTGACGGTTTTTTCTATGAAGAGGAGTTGAGCGTTGTGGAAAAGAATATCAAGGAAGCAGAATTTATAATTGATCAAATTCTCAAGACCAAAGGGAGAGGGCATAATAAAAAATATTTTGTTAGTTGGAGAGGATACCCCGAAAAATTCAATTCTTGGGTCTCAGCTGCAAACGTTCTAAAAAAGTGATAAAATGAGAGATCAATTTCACTTAATTTTGCCCAGTAATAGCAGTATGAAATATTACCCTGATAATACAGTAACACACTTTATAACACAACTACCGAATACATTGAAGTTGCCTGGCGAGTGGGCTGTAGCCTTAACAGAGATTCAATTTCCACGTACTTTTATGAACGTAGAACACGGAATGGTCACATAACAGCACAAAGCATTTTTGTTCAACAACCTGTTAAAAATGATGTGAAAAAGAAAACACCGGTTACTCTAAAGAGTCCTGCAAAAATACTCCGACAAATTAATATTCCACCTGGATTGTATACATCCATGCACGCCTTAATTAAAAATATAAATAATGCCACAGTTTTGAAAGAACATATTTACATGGAGTATAATGAAGAGCGATCCATGGTGAGCGTTAAAGCCGCAGGTGGTGGATGTAATAAAAAAATATGTCAACGCTCCAATATAATTTCATTCAGTGACACGTTTTCTAAAATTTTTGGTTTCAAACCTGACACTGTAATTGATATACATGAACAATCGACATATAACGCTGACTTTCCGGCAAGTCTTACCCACGGACTCCCTGATAAATTGTTTTTATATACGGATATATGTGATAGTTATGTAACGGGCGACGTTCAAACACCCCTTTTACGTATTATACCCGTAGACACCACGAATTATGTGTATGGATCCACGCAGACAAAATCGTTCTCACCGCCAAATTATATACCGCTTTTACGCTCGGAGTTCAATACAATTGATATAGATATAAGGACTGGCACGGATAATCCTGTACCATTCCAGAGTGGGACTCTGACCGTTACATTACACTTTAAGAGGATTCGTTAAAATGACAATGGAGCATTATATTCAGCACTACGATAATCAGGTGGGTGGGGGGATCGATAGGGTATTTGTTGGGAGTCCTTATCAACGCGGCCATGGTCTTGGCAGTTTTCTGAGCGGATTATTTCGACGAGCTTTACCATTACTAACTCGTGGTGCGCGCGTAGTCGGAAAAGAAGCGCTGCACACAGGAATGAATATAATAGGTGATGTTGCTCATAATACACCATTTAAAGAAGCGTTCAGGACGCGCGTCACCGAGGGTGGGAGAAATCTTAAACGGAAAGCGGAAGAGACGCTCGATAGCTTGATGAAAGGGTCAGGATATAAAATGAGTAGTCATCAGCCGCAGCATCATTCATTGTTCGGCCATACAGCTTCACACATCGGCTTACCTGCATTCACCGCGTTTAAAGCTATTAAAGCTAGAAGTTCTGAACGATCAACGAGGAAGAAAAAGAAGAGGAGCAATAAAAAAGTTGTAAAATCACTTAAAGGAAAAAACAAAAATAATAAAAAAAAAAGAAAATCTGCAAAGACGTCTAAGAAAAAAGTAGCAAGTAAGATTCGAGGTACGAAAGTTGTCAAGCGTAAAAAGCGTACCGCTGCTGATATATTTGGATAATTATTCAATAATTTTTTAGTTTTATATTTTTAATTAAGAGTTAAATTTTAAAAGTGTGGAAAAATGTCTTTTTTACATTCTCATTCTTGTGAGTGCTTGAAATCAGAGCTGGACTTGTTTACCTTACCACCAACTCAGACGAGCATCGAAGGCTCTCAAGGCATACATTATAAACCTATATCCTCACTCACTGATGAGGCTCCCATTGAATTTGTTGTACCGGGGCATGGCGATGAATATATCGATTTAGCACATACAATGCTCAGTATCCGCGTACAGTTAAAACCTCGCTCCGGCGACGCTGTTCTAACCGATAAAGTAGGGCCTGTTAACAATCTGTTACACTCTTTATTCAATCAAGTAGACGTGTCATTCAATCAAAAACTTGTATCCCCATCGAATAATGCTTATGCATATAGAGCATATATCGAAACATTGCTGACCTATAAGGAGTCAACAAAAAAAAGTCATCTTGGCGCTAGCATGTGGATAGATGATATACTAGGCTATTTTGATGAGCTACCTCAGGCAACTACAGAGGGTCAAACACTCACTAAAAACCCAAACTCAGGTCTGAGGACTCGTCAGGCTATGATGCTAAATGGTTGTATGGTAGATCTTCGAGGCTATCTTCATTCAGATATATTTAATCAGGAAAATTTTTTACTCAATGGTGTTGAATTACGTCTTCGGCTAGTACGTTCAAGAGATACATTTTGCCTTATGGATGATAGTGCCAAGGATTATACCGTGCATATTACTGATGCGAGTCTTATCGTACGACGTGTTAAAATTAGTCCGGGAATTTTACTGGCTCATGCAAAGGCTCTAAGCAAGGGTACTGCTAAATATCCCTTTACGAGAGTTGAGGTAAAATCATTTACAATACATAGCGGCGTTCATGGGGAGACACTCGATAATGTTATACTAGGGCAGCTGCCGAAAAGAATTGTTCTTGGCTTCGTTGATAATAAAGCATTCAATGGTGATAGAAAACTAAAACCCTTCAATTTTCAACATTTTGATATAAACTATCTATCGCTTTACGTAGATGGTGTGCAGATTCCCAGCAAGCCTTTACAACCAGATTTTACTAATAATTTATATATTGACGCATTTCACACTCTGGTCTCGCGTACTGGTATACAATGGGATGACGATAGCTGTGGGATTGATAGAGCCGGTTACCCTAATGGCCACTGCTTATTCTGTTTCGACTAAACCCCAGACCTTTCAGCAGCTCGGACGGGCCATTGGAATCTTGTACGTCATGGTAGCCTCCGTATAGAGGTTCGTTTCAAAAATGCATTGTCAAAAATTATAAATTGCATTGTATACACAGAATTTGACAATGTAATAGAAATCGACGCCTCGCGACAGGTCATTGTAGATTTTTCAGGTTAACATTACGGCGCTACTTTTTAGTATAATTGTGTCTGGAAACTTGTAGAGCGTGTCGCTCCAGAAATCTGAGTAGATAGCTTTTTACTATAGGGAGCAGCCATTTTCTACACAGCCCCCCACTCCTCTAAAGCTTAGCTATATTTTTTAGACATAAGAGTTAGTGATGTAAGATCTACAGTGTTAGCCGACACCTCGAGAGTAAAAGACGTGCCATCGTACCACTGTTTGAAGTTTATATACCGTGGTCAGATAGAAATTGTTTTGAATACTCAGACCAATGGATTGCGTAATTGATATCCAAGGTTTTGCGGATAAGGAAGACTGGTTTACGCCAAAGGAGGTTGCGGTTATTTCTCTTGATCATAAATATATCGCCCACTGGGTGGTAGCTCCAACATGTATTTTCACGGATTTGCCTAAAGCGATTCGTAATAAGAACAATTGGGTAACTCAATATCATCACGGGTTTGAGTGGTTCGAAGGTTATATACCTCTTCGTCAATTGCATGCGAATCTCAGGGATATTGCCAGAAATGCTGGAAAAATTTACACACGAGGTCTCGACAAAGCAGTCTATCTACAGAACGTTATGGCCCGTGAGATAAAAAATCTTGAGGACTCAGCTTGTCCACCTTTCAAAGATTTACCAGAATCCTCCATGACATGTCTACCCCACGGTCTCATAAAACGAGCGAGTCTCAAATGTGCTCTGAATAATGTGGCTCGGCTGAGGAAATGGATTCTTCGTGATGTGATACCTATGGATACACGGATTCCTTTAAATGTACAGATCATAAATAAGCCCGAGACCGACGTACAGGATCGTACTCGAGAGTCAGCACGCCTTACGACACCTATAGCAACACCACCAAGGGAATGTTACTCACCGGTTGTTACTCACCAAAGAATGAATACGATCCAGATTGGCCAGGCATTACGAGGTTTCCCCCGATCGTGTCGAGAGGTGTTCATCCAGCGGATCAAATACCAACTCTACTGACGAGACCGACTGCTCTAGTTGTGAATACTGATGATCACACAAGAGCAGGCAGCCATTGGGTTGCCATCTACATCGACGGGCATGGGCATGGATCATACTTCGACAGCTACGGTGTTCCACCGCTTTTACCTAGCTTTATCAGCTGCTTGCGAAAAAATTGCACCATCTACCAATGGAATACGCAGCAAGTGCAGAGCTTCTCTTCAGATGTGTGTGGCCAGTTTTGTATTATGTTCCTTTACCATATGCACACCGGGGGATCTCTACTACAATTCAGGGCTATTTTCACCAGCAATTTACAACGAAACGATCGCCTCGTAGCTGGCTTTTACAAATGTCTGACAAAACTTTTACGTGATACTCCTCGGAGCACAGCCGCCCATCGCGGCAGTACGTTATTTGGCGGAGGTGTCGGCCCTGGAACATGTGTTCAATATTGTAACGCTAGATTTAATTATTTTTAAGCTTAGTGGGGTTTATCGCAGCTTGAGCTACAATTGTATCATTATTTTTAAGAATAAATTTTGATATTTTTATAAACACAAAAAAATGCTCGTCAAATTATTTATGCACGCACCCAACAAACCCCTCTCCTTTCCCCGCGAATTATTTATTCAATAACCCTGGTATACTTCTGCGTATACCAGGATAGCATAAGCATCGAGGAGGTCTCATCGTTGGTATTTTGTCTTTCCTACGCTCATCGGGGGTTTTTTCATTTACCCATAGTAAGTATTTTTCAAAATATTTAGCCTTCCGCAGCTACCTGCCTTTTTTATTATCCTACAGGCCATCTCAACACTCTCTCGCCATCCTACAACCCTGATACCTTCCCCCTACGCAGCTCCTCACGATGGGGCCCCTTCAGAGAGAGAGAGAGAGACAGGTGCAAAATCTCCACCGCTACCCCCTCCTCTCCTCCCACGATCCCTATCTCAACCACCTACACCACCCACCTCCCCCTATCCTTCCAAAACATATCGCTAGGTGGCTACCCCCGGGAAAACCTTTCTCGCACACACAATATCAACCCTCAGCTATTATACCCGCAAAATTTGTTGGGTGGTGGTCGGGGACGGCGGCCACAACGGGCCCTCGTGAAAATGACTCCTCCACCGAGTCAGCTTCACCGCACCGGAATTTACCCCCACCCCTAAAAACAGCTCCAGGCCCCGAAATATACCTGAGGGGGACACCCCGTGTATAAGGGATAGGCGTATAACACGCTTGACCCAGACTACCCCGCACTTCCGAGCCCCATGTATAAGGGGTTGGCGTATAGGTACCGTACTCTACTGCCGCGAAATCTCTATCATCCGGTGCTACCGGTGCGTATGCATCAGCGTTTGTTATTCGCTCTATGTCGTAGCTGCTGCGAGCGCATGAGTCAAGATGAATGTGAGCATGAAAATCCTGCAGAGCGTGTGGTCAATGGTACGTGGGTAGTCGATGAGTTGCGAAAAGCTGTATCGTGCGGCTACAAAGTGATTCGCGTAGAAGAAATTTGGCAATACGCGGTAACGCAATACAATCGTGATACACTGTCTGGTGGCCATTTTACCGAATATATAAACACATTCCTGAAAATTAAACAAGAAGCTAGCGGCTGGCCTACGGGGTGTTTGGATAACGGCGATGCGCAAGAACAATACGTCGCAGATTTCGAGCGTTCAGAGGGTGTCCAACTGCGTCGTGAGGCAATAGCGAAAAACCCCGGATTGCGTCAAGTAGCTAAATTATGTCTCAACTCTTTTTGGGGAAAGTTTGGGCAGCGCGAAAATCTCCGGCAAACGGTTATAGTTTCGACGCGTGCAGAGCTCCTGGAAATATTGACTAATGCCGAGTACGAAATCACCGGTATCTTACCTGTAAACCATGAGATATTGTATGTCAGCTACATAAAAAAAGACGATGTCGTAACCCCGTCAGGTATAGCGAATTCTGTAATCGCCGCGTATACAACAGCTCAGGCTCGATTGAAACTTTATAGTTATCTAGAGCGCTTAGATAGGCGCGCGTTGTACTGCGACACCGATTCAGTTATTTACGTGACGAAGAATAGCCCTGCTGAATACGAGCCGCCAACAGGTCAACTTTTAGGAGATCTTACAGACGAGCTGGATCCGGAGTGTTATATCAAATCTTTCGTTTCCGGAGGACCAAAATTCTATTCATTCATAATCAGCGGTCCCGACGGTGCTGAAAGCGAGGTTTGCAAAGTCAAAGGTATAACGCTCCATTTCGCAAACAGTCAATCGATTAATTATAGCACAATACGCTCCTATATAGTTGACGACAAGGTGGAACCTATCGAGCTGCAATACGACGCTATACGCCGTATGCCATTTCATCATGTTGTCACGCGTGCAGACAAAAAGAAATGTAAACCGTCGAGCGTCAAATGAAGACGTTGCGGTGAATACGGCTCGCTCCCATATGGCTACAGGGGAGAATAGACTATTTCATCTAAATGTAAATAATGTAAAATATTTATGCTGTTATTGTACAATAAGAGGTTTATACATATTCCGGCTGTTCGAACCGTTTATCTTGCCCTGTTGTATAGACATTTACTCATTCGTACAGATGGACACGTGGTGGAAACATCCCTGGACCTCGATGATCTGCGGCCCCACCGACTGCGGCAAAACGTACTTTGTAAAAAAGTTTTTGAAGTTTATTTCGGGTATGAGCAGTGAGCCATTCGAGAGAATTATTTTCGATTATTCCGAGTGGCAGCATGCATACTCGGAGTATGATACGTCGATAGAGTTTCATGAAGGCCTACTGCAGAGTGCCGATTATGCAAACGACCCCCGTGCAAAACTCATAATAATCGACGATTTGATGCGTGAGGCATCGAACAATAGCGTTATAGATCTTTTCACCAAAGGTGGCCATCATAAAAATCTGAGCGTTGTTTTTATCACCCAAACTCATTCCATCAAGGACACGGACAACGAGATATTTCGCTGAATGCCAGCTATATCGTCGTTTTCAAAAATCCTCGTGATCGTGCTCAAATACAGCATCTCGCACGCCAGGTATATCCGGAAAACCCGCGCTTTTTACAGGAGGCCTATCACGATGCAACGTCCAAGCCTCATGGTTATTTGTT
This sequence comes from Dyspetes luteomarginatus, assembly GCA_963669185.1. Classification (NCBI taxonomy): domain Eukaryota; kingdom Metazoa; phylum Arthropoda; class Insecta; order Hymenoptera; family Ichneumonidae; genus Dyspetes; species Dyspetes luteomarginatus. Next base: position 3,564,403 of record OY769911.1, read on the forward strand.
GCTCGATTTAAAACAATCAACACCTGATAACTGTAGATTTCGCACGGGGAATTTTTCCCGACGATCCTCATCATTTTGTGTACGTACCGCGAAAAAAGTTGAAAAGCAGCTGCAGTGCTGGCGAATTGCCAGTTCAGCGCATGTAATGCCGTCTAAAGGATCGTCGCGTTACGATAAATGCATCGTCATATTAAGCGCGTTTCAACAAACCAGCACGATACGAAGAGAGTTTGACTCGCGCAAATCAAATTCAAGCACAACTCATTGTATTTGCCAGTGTGCGTGGCGCATTCTTAAGGGTAGCGCTATCCCGAAGACTCCACTGTACAAAAGAAGTTAAAAGAAGTGATACATCTAGACGATCGACAGTTCCACACGCGTAATGGCGCGAGGTGGTTCACCGCTCTGCAAGAAGCACGTTGCAATATTGCGAGCTCTTCAGCATCTCAATAAGGAGCAGCACGAGGCTATTTTGCGTAAGGCAGACCCGGGTATCATCCGCTGTATTTGTGAGTGCGCCTTGAACGTTCTTTGCGGCAACGTGGCTCTGATGGCCGATCAAAGAAAAAAATTACGTCGGTACGCCCCCGTTCTGCGTCGTTCAGCCTCAAAAAAGGCTGTTGGAAGAGTAAGAAACGATTCGTTGTTCAGAGCGGTGGGTTTCTACCGCTCTTACTAGCACCAATACTAGGCACTGTTCTATCGAATTTGATTAGTGGCCGTGGATAATGGAGCGCGCAAGAAAAATGGTACTCGTACCAGAGGAACATCTATCGCAGCTGGGTTCACAAAGTCATAATCAGCCAGCGTTTAGCACGGCTACGCCTCAAACGCACCCAACGCAAGGAATTGATGCTACGCTAACTAGATTGAATACAGAGATGAATGAAATTTTGAAATCTAATGCATACAAGGATGAGAGGGAAAAGCGGGCTGCATACTTGACTATACTACAACGTTATCTCCATTTCGTCGATGACAAGAGAGCTCAGCACTACCGCGCGCTTATGAAGAATAAATATACTGTAGAGCCTGGTTGCGATAAAAAAGAAACCTGTAATGACATGAACGATTCCGTCATCATCGAGAGTATACCGGCCAAATTTCGCATTAAAGCGAAACTGCTACTTCTCCGGTTACGTGACGCACCACGGGCTAATTTTTCTTGGGATTCTGCCGGGGTCGTGTCGGTCGGCGGAAAACCAATCAAGGATTCAAATATTGTTGATCTCGTTAATACGCCATGAGGGCGCGGAAAATACCTAAACCAGCGGGGCGCAATGCCTTTGCCAATTTTCTGAGAACGATGCAGACGCCGCGAAAATTCATTGGTAATGAGGAGTTGTGGATGGAGTCAAGAGCTAGCTCAACACTGCGACAATCGTAGATCGACGATAGCAGTACAGGCAGCGAGGGAACTATATTGTCATATATTGGGTTTAACGCGATTTTTACGTTTTTCCTTTCATTTACGAGTCATTATTTTCTCCTTCCATTATGGAGGATCTTCAAATTCGTTTTGCTGTTGGGGTAATGATAGTCATATTTCTTCTGGTTTTAAGCCTGGGAATTATGCTATTCTGTCCTTGTGGAACCCCTGTGTTGACTCCTCCCCCGACCCCGCATAATTCATTCGTCGATATCAGCGTGGATTCTACGATTGCGATAGAAATGAATACCCGTAATATATAATTACATGAAGATTTGCGTCATCTTCCCCACATTTTCTTTGAGCAAATTCTTACCCTTAAAATTTTCTTGCTTTGTTCAAATTCATTTTTCACAAATTTTCTCGATTATTTCTCGTCCTCTGACGTGTAACTATTCATATATCTTTATAATTACAAGAGCGACGCGATCATTTCCAGAAGAGATTTTCGCTGGCGCTGTAATTAAATAAAAACAGTTTTACAATTTCAATGTCACGTAATTTCAAGACGAGAAATATTAATTAAATTTCATTATTGACAATTTTTCTTGACAATTAAAATCGAATTCCATCCCCTTTCAATAAATTAAATCACAATACGCTCCCGCCCATCCTGAGTTTTTTTCCGCAAGGTTAGGCTCGAAACAGGGCAACACTCTGACCAATGCGCTTTCTCCGAGAACGTGTAAAGGGAGAGCTTGCTTTCCTTGACCGAGATGGAAAAGTAGCAAGTCAGGACGTAACACCCCCGTACAGCACTTTTCCATCGTACCTGAGCAATAAACTTCGACCTGGCCCTCGTAGAGGACTTCCCATCGTACCCGACCGATAAAATTTGACCTGGCCCTCGTACAGCACTTTCCCAGAGATAAAATTTAACTTGGTCACCGTACAGCCCTTTTCCATCGTACCTGAGTGCAATACTTTGACCTGGCCCTCGTAGAGCACTTTCCCATCGTACCTAATTAATAAACTTCGACCGGGCCCTCGTACAGCACTTTCCCATCGTACTTCAGCAATAAAACTTGACCTGGCCCCCGTACAGCACTTTTCCATCGTACCTGAGCAATAAACTTTGACCTGGCCCTCGTACAGGAATTTCCCATCGTACCCGAGCGATAAAATTTGACCTGGCCCTCGTACAGCATTTTCCCAGAGATAAAATTTAACTTGGCCCCCGTGCAGCACTTTCCCATCGTACCTGAGCAATAAACTCTGACCTGGCCCTCGTATAGGACTTTCCCATCGTACTTGAGTGATAAATATTGACCTGGCCCTCGTACAGCACTTTCCCATCGTACCCGAGCGATAAAATTTGACCTGGCTCCCGTACAGCACTTTCCCATCGTACCTGAGCGATAAAACTTAACCTATCCCTCGCACAGGACTTTTCCATCGTACCCGAGCGATAAATTTGGACCTGGCCCTCGTACAGCACTTTCCCACCGTACCCGAGCGATAAAATTTGACCTGGCCCCCGTACAGTACTTTCCCATCGTACCTGCGCGATCAAATTTGACCTGTCCCCCGTACAGCACTTTCCCATCGTACCTGAGCAATAAACTTTGACCTAGCCGTTTTACAGCACTTTCCCATCGTACCTGAGCAATTCATTTTGACCTGGCCCTCGTACAGCACTGTCCTGTCGTACCTGAGCGATAAAATTTGACCTGGCCCCCGTACAGCACATTCCTATCGTACCTGAGCGATAAACTTTGACCTGGCCCTCGTACAGCACTTTCCCATCGTAGCTAATTAATAAACTTCGACCTGGCCCTCGTACAGCACTTTCCCATCGTACCTGAGCGATAAAACTTGACTTGGCCCTCGTACAGCCTTTTCCCATCGTACCTCAGCGTTAAAATTTGACCTGGCCTTGGTACAGAACTTTCCCATCGTACCCGAGCGATAAAATTTGACCTGGCCCTCGTACAGCACTTTCTTATCGTCCTTCAGTAATAAAACTTGACCTGGCCCCCGTACAGCACTTGAGTACTTCAGTACTTGAGTGATAAACTTTGACCCGGCCCTCGTACAGCACTTTCCCAGAGATAAAATTTGACCTGGCCCCTGTACAGCACTTTCCCATCGTACCTGAGCGATAAGCTTTGACCGGGCGCCCATACAGCACATTCCCATCGTACCTGAGCAATAAACTTTGACCTGGCCCTCGTACAGGACTTCCACATCGTACATCAGTAATAAAACTTGACCTGGCCCCGTACAGCACTTTTCCATCGTACCTGAGCAATAAACTTAGACCTGACGCTCGTACAGGACTTTCCCATCGTACCTGGGCGATAAAATTTAACCCGGCCCTCGTACAGCACTTTCCCATCGTACCTCAGCCTTAAAATTAGACCTGGCCCTCGTACAGAACTTTCCCATCGTACTCGAGCGATAAAATTTGACCTGGCCCTTGTTATGTCCTGACTTGCTACTTTTCCATCTCGGTCAAGGAAAGCAAGCTCTCCCTTTACAAGTTCTCGGAGAAAGCGCATTGGTCAGAGTGTTGCCCTGTTTCGAGCCTAACCTTGCGGAAAAAAACTCAGGATGGGCCGGAGCGTATTGTGATTCAATTTATAAAAGGGGGTAGAATTCGATTTTAATTGTCAAGAAAAATTGTCAATAATGAAATTTAATTAATATTTCTCGTCTTGAAGTTACGTGACATTGAAATTGTAAAACTGTTTTTATTTAATTACAGCGCCTGCGATCTCTTCTGGAAATGATCGCGTCGCTCTTGTAATTATAAAGATATATAAATAGTCACATGTCAGAGGACGAGAAATAACCAAGAAAATTTGTTAAAAATGAATTTGAACAAAGCAAGAAAATTTTAAGGGAAAGAATTTGCGCAAAGAAAATATGGGGAAGATGATGCAAATCTTCATGTAATTATTTATTTCGGGTATTCATTTCTATCGCAATTATAGAATCCACGCTGATATTGACGAATGAATTATGCGGGGTTGGGGGAGAAGTCAACACAGGGGTTCCACAAGGACAGAATAGCATAATTCCCAGGCTTAAAACCAGAAGAAATATGACTATCATTACCCCAACAGCAAAACGAATTTGAAGATCCTCCATAATGAAAGGACTAAATTGTTATGTCCTAACTTGCTACTTTTCCATCTCGGTCAAGGAAAGCAAGCTCGCCCTTTACACGTTCTCGGAGAAAGCGCATTGGCCAGAGTGTTGCCCTGTTTCGAGCCTAACCTTGCGGAAAAAAACTCAGGATGGGCGGGAGCGTATTGTGATTTAATTTATGAAAGGGGGTAGAATTCGATTTCAATTTGTCAAGAAAAATTGTCAATAATAAAACTTAATTAATATTCCTCGTCTTGCAATTACGTGACATTTAAATTGTAAAACTGTTTTTATTTAATTACAGCGCCGGCGAAAATCCCTTCGGGAAATGATCGCGTCGCTCTTGTAATTATAAGGATATATGAATAATTACACGTCAGAGGACGAGAAATAACCAAGAAAATTTGTAAAAAATGAATTTGAACAAAACAGGAAAATTTCAAGGGAAAGAATTTACGCACAGAAAATGTGGGGAAGATGATGTAAATCTTCATGTAATTATTTATTTCGGGTATTCATTTCTATCTCAATTGTAGAATCCACGCTGATATCGACGAATGAATTATGCGGGGTCGGGGGAGGAGTCAACACGGGGGTTCCACAAGGACAGAATAGCATAATCCCTAGGCTTAAAACCAGAAGAAATATGACTATCATTACCCCAACAGCAAAACGAATTTGAAGATCCTCCATAATGGAAGGAAAAAAAAACAATGACTCGTAAACGAAAGGAAAAACGTAAAAATCACGTTAAACCCAATATATGACAATATAGTCCGCGGGAATCACAGCTGTGAACTTACGGTCGGTTGGGGAGACGGGGGAACGACGGTTTGGAGGCCGAGTCAAGGCCTCTATTAAGATGACCGGGGACGAACCGTCTATGGATACGAGAGTAGAGTCATTGGGGGTCATTGACCTTCGAGCAAATTTGTATGGGTCGAAATTTCGAACAGCTGTCATTTTAGAATGTGTCACGGTGCACCGACTGACTCCCGAAAAGAAAAATATTTCACTAACACTGTGTAACGGGGTCGACAATTTCCCACGCGCATGAAAGGCAACAAATAAGGAAAACAATGAACACGAGTCCTACAGCCATACTCCCAATTAATATTATTACGTAAAGATCTTCCATTTTTTATTATTCTGCACGATAAATTAAATAATGATTGAAATTGAAACCCGTTTATTTTTCATAAATACTTTCCATAAATTTAGAGGTTTTAAATAAAGTAACCGGATGTTTAGAATTTTAATTGAAATTAAACGAGAGTTGAAGAAAATGATTTTAATGATTTTAATTGGTTTTCCCGATTAATCGGAAAATTCAGATTAATTAGACACGGGACTCGGAATATTTTATTCGTACCCGCCAAACGATTTTTAAATTTCAGCGAACATTGTTTTCTGGATGAGGATTATTTATTCAGTCGCACTTTGTTATTTTGAAGAAAAAACTTACGAGTTTTCATTTTAAGCAAATGGATTATAGATTTTCAGAAAACAAACGAAATTAATTCCAACGCGGGGAATTACGATACGCATATTGAAAATAAAATGAGATGAAACGATGACGGAAAAATTTCGAACAGAAGGGAAACTCTTGATACGCGGGTGGAGTTTCCTAATAGACAACGTTAGCCCTCAGGCCCGTAACACCGGAGGCTCTCGTCCGAGACTCGGTAACGCACACTGATTTTATCTTTAAAGATATCATGCTTGCAAAAAATAAAATAAGATAAACCCTTTAATTGTACTTACTCGGTGGTGGTGATGGTATTTAAGCAAGACACCTAAAGATGACGATGATAATGGTGAAGATGATGACAACGATGATGATGATGACGATGAAGATGGTGATGAAAACGGTGACGGGTGAAGGTGCGAAGAATAATTGATTCAACACGACAGTTTACTTATTATAAGTTTATTAATTTTATTCACGAATGTTTCCTTGTGAATTAAAACACTCGCACAGAACTTTTGATAAAGGTGGAAAAGAAAACTATGATAACGAAACTTATAACTCTACTCCAAACCAAAAACTGACTGCGAAAACTAAACTGGAAATTGACAACAAGACTAATCTGCAAATTAAAAACTGAAAGTAAAAAAAGTGACGTTCAAAACCTGAAGTAAAAGTAAAAAGTGACTCCTCCGGGCCTCTGACCCCCAATTATATAAGCTGTCCTTTAGGAAAAAGTGGGGTATGACCCCTCGGACGCTTTACACCCCCGCGCCTTTGCCTATGCGTGGGCTTACCGCCCCTCATGTCTCAATACAATGAATTTTGGAAGAGTTGTTTCTTACATGAATAATTATTGAATTTTTATTGGTATTAACATTATCTTATTTTTACTCATTCATTCATTCTTACCCAAAAATAAATTTTCAAATCCCATTATTTTGGGTATTTGCGCTGATTTCATAAAAGGTTACGCATGCGCGTTGTAGCGTGACTTTTCTCTCCGCCTATTCATCTCCCTCGCTCTTCATTCATACTCTCTCTCGTTCTCTCTCACTCTTCTCTCGTTCTTCGCATCATTCGTTCCCTTGTTTCGGAGGCGCGTGCGCTAGCGAGGCCCCTCCGTAGGGACTCTCTCTACCCTCTCTCCTACATACTCCTATCCGCTCTATCCTCTCCTTACTCATGCGTTCCTTCCTACTTCCTCATGTATCTTTTCCTATCCTGTCCTTTCTTTTCGCTCCATTTCTTTCTTTTGGTTGATGCAAGATTTTTCTGTATCATTCAATCCATGTACAGTTCATTCTTCCGCAAATATTATTAATAATTTAGATTTTACAGAAAAGTATAATTACTATTATATTTCTAATAGCTGATATTCCATTTTATTGATTAATAACATGATTCAAGTGGATTTAAAGGTTTACATAAATTAATTTAACGAGTGATAAACTTTAGCTTTGGTTGAATTACTTTTGATTGAATTGATTATTGAATTTTATGATTAATTTGGATTTTATTTATTTTGTTTTGAAATAGATAATTTGATAAGCCGTTTAAGTTAAATAATCGGGTTATTTCCTGTAAAAAATTGATTCATTCACTCCATGCATTTCGAAATTCACACGAGTTCGTATTTATTCATTAGTGATTTTACTATAAAAGATATGAAATCACAACATCATAAATGCTTTGTCGGGGTGTCTTAATTGGACCATCGTATACTCGTGATCTTGATTCGTTTGGTTATAATTTCCCCTCCTCCGTAGAGAGCGTGTCCACGAGCCTCGCATGGAGCGTTTCCAAGCGGACCCGCTAGAATTGTAGGGGAGGCTCTCATTGGTTATGGGGGTGCGAGTGAGATGACCAGCCTTGGAGTTGAAAAATGGGCTTCGAGTATTGGAGGAAAAAGGACGCATAGCTTTGCCTGCCATCGGCTTCCTTTGTCGAAAACGAATTTTGGTGCTGGAATTTTCTACGTTTACAGGACGCTGTCACGTGGTCTTTTTCTTTGTCCACGCTGTTGAAATCGGTCTCTCGTTACTCGCCTCGAATATTTATTTAAATGTAAATATGATTTCTCCGAACTCCTTTTGGATAATGGTCCTCAAGTTCCCGTCTAAACATCCTTAATCATCGTATATGTTCGATATATGAGCGATATACTGTATATGTTCGTGGAAAAGAACCATCACGATTTTAACTGATGATTATCGTGGTAAATTTGCATTTAAAGTTTTAAAAGAAGGAAATATTATTCGATCTTGTGTGAAATTTTCATGCCCACTTCCATACCCTTGTATTATATAAAAATAACTATTGTTGATGGCCTGACCCAGGTACTCATGATCATACTTGAATCTATTCTTAATTATTATTCGTCTTTATGCAACTTTCGGGAATTCACTCTGTCATATTGTCATAGGATGCTGGTGCGTCATATGCGCTCACTCATGCACACATACATTTTGTGGGGCCATTGATATTGGGGCGCCAGTTCATTCGAGCACATGGCCCCACGCACAATAGTATTAGTGCGGGCCACAGTTTTACTCACTCGTACATGTGTGCGCACGCTGGTGGTAGTGTCACGCGCTGTTTCGAAAATTTCGATGCTTGATCTCATGCTGGGCTGTGAGACTCTCCATGCGCCGAGAAACCCGAAGCTATCGCCAAGGATTTCCAGCTAGCCTCTATATGTTTCCTTTCCGACGATTGACGATTGTTAGTGTTAGCAGCGATAGCCGTCGCCGTTTAGGCGAGCCTTGGCGACGAAAACTCTTCGCTCTCACCAACCGTTCGTACTGGTAAATTCCATCGATTCGTTTCGGTGACTGAAAATTATGCGCACGTGAACTCGACCATGTTTCGTACTTCCTTTCTTATTCCTTGAGAATTGTCGGATTTGACAATCTCTATGAGAAAAGGAAATCCCGAAAGTCGCAGGATGTAACACCTCCCCCCTCAAACGAGTGTCGCTTCGAAGAACGGCGCTCGACCTCGGAAGAGGCCTTTACAACTATTGTCCTGGGTCAACGCATCATCGCTTAAGGGGGGGGTAAGGTTAATTCGGCCGAAAAAAGGCACATTTTTAAGATTTTTTTTTCGTGATATGAGTAGCATTAGTTTATTTAAACTTTTGGCGTATGATAAAATAACATTTCAACTATATTTTAAAAAAATTTCATGACAAAATATTGATAAACAAATGATTGGCGGTGAATCTCCAGAGGCGCCTCGAAAAAAACGTGTTTTGCGGTGAACATCATAACTCGGTGTAGAATCATCTGAAATCAAAAAACCAAAGTGCGTTAGTTAAAGGAGATGTTTCTCAAGGTAACCCTGGGGGGATTTTTCGATTTTTCGATTTTTGAAAATTTGGCGGCACTTTGAAGTCAAAAGTCCGATTTTCGTCGAAAAAATCGACCTATTTGTTATTGTAAAACCAACAATAATCAAAAAAACGAAAAAAGCTCCTAGCGTTACCTGGTGAATTATATGAAGACGTACTGTGCCAATTTTGAAGACGATCGGTTCAATACTTTTTGAGTTATCGTGTTCACCGACTTTAAAAAGGGCAAGTTTTCAGGAGAACGGTTTAAAGTTTTAGAAACCAGAAAATTGGAAAAAAAACTGAATAATTCTTTTATACGTACATTGAGTCGTCTATCCCAGGTCCATATAGTAAAGAACTTTTATCTAGAAGGTCTAGGGCATCTTTTTGACCTTGTCTACGTAAAATTCTTCCTTCTTTACTGTCACGAGCTGCCTGCTCCTCTGCTCTAGAAATGCGTAGCTCGTCGACTTGACGCGCCCATTCATGACAAATTGGCCCCGATCTTATTTCCATCTCTTCCATGAATGATAATATAGCGAAACTACCTTCATTGAAGGTGCATGCAGCTACATTAGCTGCGATTTCCACTATAGTAGCGGTACCACTAACTGACTTCGGTGAAATTTTCCAAATGAGTTGGTTGAGACTTTCATTGTTGTTCTGTGTAAATCCACCAAGACATCGCTGCAAGAGAGCGTCCTTGCTCAAGTCCTCATAGATGGGCTTCATGGCTTCTAGAACGTCGTTAGGAAGAGCTGTATAGCTATGCTTGAATTTATTTAGAGTATCTGCAGCTGCAGCCCTCTGCCACTCGCACCAGGAGTCTTCGCCGCTCGGGCATTTCTCGTGTTGCGGATTTTCGTCAGTTGAACTGTAATGCCAGAATGTGGACCATATGGCATTCCTCATGTTCTCAACAGAATCGTAATTTCTTCGTATAGCTAGTCCATAATACACAGTCAACTTATCTATCATTTTTGCAGTAAGTTTTCCCTTACCAGAAAGGCTTTTCCTCTTCACAGTCTTCCCAGTTTTAGTGGTAGTGTCGACGGTGCTCGACTTTACTAGTCCGCGCAGACGCGTTCCCATACGTTTTAGCACATGTCCGATGCATTCTTTTTTATTTATGGTGAAATCTTCGCCGTATGGCTGCGCGTTAACTATGCCGCTGTAGGTTTTGGAGTCACCATCTCCGATGTAGTTTCTATACATCACACCGAAATTCTTCATTGACCTCTGGAACATTTGTAGTATTGCCGATACTTCCATGTTTCCCGAAGGTCCTACGTGATTGGCTTCACAACTTCCGCTGTTGACATGTTCTTCATGCCACGTTTCATATTCGGCTGAATCCAGTCTACTCTCCCAAGTCTTACAGCTATGGCAATATAAACTCTTGACGAGAATGTCTACAACCTTTCCAGTATGATAGCCAATTAGAGATGAAACGCCATACAACGAAGAAAAACCTCTCTTCTTCCACGTCCCATCGCCTGATACTGTCAATTCTGAAGTGTCTTCTAAATTATCTGCTTCACATGTGGCATCTCTTTCCTCTTGTACAGCGGATGTGAAAAATTGCTCGCCAACTTTTTGTACAGATTTACACATATTCTTCATGTAAGAATTATACGTTGGCTTTGATAAAAATACACTTGCTAAATCCATAAGTCCACAGAATTTATTACATCCGGCTAAACCCAAGCCTAAGATTCGCATTACAAAAGCAAATCTATAATTTACATCATATGTAGCGGAATGTATCCTTTCACTTGATTGAACGTAATGAGGAGCACATTTCTCACAAGAAACTTTTATACTGAAGCCCAACCCTTCCTTCTTGCATGTTTGGAAAGTTATTTTTCCACCACAAACTGCACATTTCACTAGAGTAGAGATAGTAGAGAACACTAGTAAGAAGTCTACTATTCTGTAATGTTTAGTGAAATCTTCCTGTACCTCTACATTCGAAGAACTTTTAATTTTTTTCGAGGACGCGCTGCTTGCCACTAATACATCGTCCTTTTTACGTTTTTGCGGTGGTACAATTTTCTTCGGTCGATTTATCAACTCACCACTCTCCTGACGACGTTCTCTGCTCACTTTTCGAGGCATTCTTGATGATAAATTGAATCAAAACTTGGTGTAAAACCACAAAACCAATCGAATCCGCACGAAAATGGAAAGATACTCTCGGTATCGATACTGCTCGGCACGGCGTACAATGATCGACTGAAGTATATTCTATGCTTGAAAAATACACACTACTACCTGAAGAGACGTTTCTATGAAGGACACAATTCAGGGTTAGAGGTACAATACAATAGCTCGGCAGGTCAGCGCTACGAGCAGCTGCCAGTCAGGTACCAAAGAGTCTGCAAATAGGCGGAGCAGAGTAGGGACGCTTAGATGCTCATAACTTTGTCAATTTTACTCCGATCGACTTGAAATTTGAACACAACATTCTTGAATAGTTCCATTCATACATTCATTTGAGCAAATAAAAAAAAATGAAAAATAAAAAAATTAAATACCTTACCCCCCCCTTAATGATTACTGTAACAAAATAAAAATCCAAACGGAAAGAAAACCAAACAAAAGTAAAATAATAAAAATGTTAGCTTGACAGTACATGCCTTTTTAGTCATTTTATGATCAATCGTTGGCTGATCTGGATGATAGTATGGTGTGACCATACTTCCTTCACATCGTTGACTCCTGTCGTTTCCTGATGTGTTTCTTCTTGTGGAATGTAGGTCGCTGGTTTCTTCAGATAACTTATATGTATATATATGTATTTTGATTTTGATTTTGAGTTATTAAACGACCCTCATTTTGGGTTTGTAAATTCTACATATGAAAGTCTAAAATGCAATATAATCGTGTGACAATGATAATGATTACGATAGTTATTCATTGATTTCAAACTACTCATAAAATTCTCTAGCAAGCAAGCAAAACTTAAAATGACAATAAAATGTATATAAACAACTCATTTAGAATAAGGTTATGAGCTGGCTTTGATTAAAACAGATCATTCCGAAACAACATTTACTGATGGGGTTGGAAAAGGATTAGGTAAGGTTTTAATAGGGAATAAACAAACAAGGAGGTGAATTTACGATTCTACGTTGGGCTCAAATGCCTTAAAATTCTCTTGATTCTCCTTAATTTGAGTTCAAAAGATCTTCTTCAAATAGAATGTAAGCGCAAACAGTTACTGAATATCCGGGATAATAATTAAGAGGAAGGGGAGAAAAAAAAAAATCAAATATGTGATAAAAAAAAATGGTTTATCCGAGATAATAGACAAACCCAAAAGAAAAAGGTTTTCTCTTCGTTTGCTCCCATGATATAAATAAAACAATTTAAATATACTATACTCATCCGGAACATACTCAATCAACACGTATGTCCGGGATATTGGACAAAAACTAAATTCACGGTTTGTTATATAGAAAAAAAATAAAAAAATAAAAAATAATAATAAAAAATATATATTCAATATTAGTCCGAGATATAAAACAGAAATGAATAAATAGGATTATATATAATACGTCCGGGATGATGAAAAAAAGATAAAATAAAATAAAATGAATAAATGAATAATAAAAAAATAAAAAAAATAAAAGGAGTTATTCGAATGAGATTATATATATAACATCTCCGGGATTAAAAAGGGGAAAAGAAAAGAGAGAAATTAAAAAGAAAGAATAAATAAAGATCAAATTCGAACGATGTTTGAAATAAAGCGAAACATGAATAAAAGAAGTTATATATATATATTTAGCACGTCCGGGTTTGTAAAGAAGGAAATATATATATAGTAAAAAAAGGAATACTTATGTCCGGGATATGGGGGAAAAAAAAATAAAATAAAAATTATATCTATATATATAAAAGAAAGTCGTTGTTAGTTACACTATTTATAACTCACGAACGGCTGTACCGATTTGGCTGAAAATTGGTGGGGATGTAGATTAGAACCAGGAGATGGACATAGGATACTTTTTATCGTGACATAAAACGTCAAAGAGAATACAAGTCACTATGAAAGTGGTATAACAAAAACGCATCTGACATGGAATAACAAAACGCAAATGACAGCTAAACGTAAAACAAATGACAGCTAAACGAAAAGCAATTGACAGCTAAACGTATGGTTCAAACGTATGGTTGAAAATTTGATAATTATAAATTTCGTCAGAAATCAATAATTAGTAATCTATATATATAACTAGCTGACCCGGCGAACTCTGTTCCGCTTTAGAGGCAATAAATAAGCAGATTTTGGATTTAATTAAGTTCAATTTTTTATTAAAGGTTTATTAAAGGTTTATTAAAGGTAAAGTATGGTTAAAAATTTGATAATTTTAAATTTTGTCAGAAAATAATAATTAGTAATAATCACTAATTTGTATTCTGTTCATCATCATTAACAATGCCGCGACCGAGACGATCGAATCTTTCCCGACAAAGCCGTAATGCAAGAAGGATACGAAACATTGCGAATGAAAGGACTGAAGAAGGACAAGAAATTGCCCGTGAAGAGCGCCGCGTTAGTATGGCTCGACTTCGTGCTTCTCAATCACAAGAGCAAAGTGAGGCAGCCCGTGAAACGGCTCGGTTGGAAATGCGAAATCGTCGAGCGAACAACAGAGATCAACAAGTAGATGATTTTCGACGCACAAGAAGAGATTTATCAATTGCTGATTTGAATCGAGCAGCGTTTCGATACGATTGCAGCACTGATTACTGCTTGCATCCTAGCGTTTGCATTGGGCCAATGGACGTTGTTTGCGAGTATTGTGGCGCATTGAAGTTTTCCGGAGAAACCCCCGGATTGTGCTGCCTTAGTGGGAAAGTGAAATTGACATTATTAACTCCGCCACCTGAGCCATTGCATTCATTGCTTTGTGGCGAAGCACCCGAATCACGTCATTTTCTTGCAAACACTCAAAAATACAATGGTTGTTTCCAAATGACCTCATTTGGGGCAGACATTATCGAAGAACGAGGATTTAATCCGACATTCAAGGTATTTATTTATTTATTTTTGTACTTACACACAAATGAATGATGCATTTAATCGAGAATTGGAACGGGAACGTGAATATGATCACCAGGAATTAGATTTAGTAGTTCAAACGAATGTACCCCTGTTGAATCCCCAACAAAAGGAAGTTTATGATACATTAATGAAGGCAATTGATGATGGAAATGGTGGTTTATATTTCCTGGATGCCCCTGGTGGAACTGGTAAGACATTCCTCATGTCAGTAGTTTTAGCCACTGTTCGTGCGAGATCCAACATTGCGGTTGCAGTTGCTTCTTCTGGAATAGCAGCCACATTGTTAGAAGGATGCCGTACGGCTCATTCAGCATTAAAATTGCCGTTAAATCTTCAAACTATTGAAGAACCAACATGTAATATTGCAAAAAACTCAGCAATGGCCAAAGTTTTATCAGCATCGAAAATCATCATCTGGGACGAATGCACAATGGCGCATAAACGTGCATTAGAAGCACTTAACCGAACATTGAAAGATCTACGCAATGACTCGAGATGTTTTGGAGGAGCAATGATTTTACTGTCTGGCGATTTCCGCCAAACACTGCCAGTAATTCCAAGATCAACGGCTGCCGACGAAATAAACGCTTGCCTCAAATCATCGAATCTATGGCGCTATGTGAAGAAACTTCAGTTGACAACAAACATGAGAGTTGCATTGCTTAATGAGACATCTGCTGAAGATTTCTCTGAGCAATTGCTGACTATCGGTAATGGTCGAGTACCTGTCGACGAATCGAGCGGATTGATTTCATTTCCTCATAATTTCTGTAACTTTGTCTCATCGAAAGACGAACTTATTAACAAAGTATTCCTAAACATAATTACTAACTACAAAAATAATAAATGGTTGAGTGAGCGAGCAATTTTAGCGGCTAAGAATAAAGATGTAGATGACCTAAACTACATAATTCAGAATGAGATCATCGGAACAATGCATTCATTCAAATCTATTGACTGCGTAACAAATGAAGATGAAGCCACCAACTATCCAATTGAATTTTTAAACTCCTTGGATGTGCCTGGCTTACCATCGCTCAATTTACGCCTAAAGGTTGGCTCCGTAGTAATTATGCTTTGAAACATAAACCAACCAAAACTGTGCAACGGTACGCGTTTGGTGGTAAGTAAATTGACGAACAATGTGATTTACGCGACGATACTCAAAGGAAAATTCGAAGGTGAGGAAGTTCTCATTCCGAGGATCCCGATGATCCCAACCGATATGCCGTTTGAGTTTAAAAGACTTCAATTTCCGATCCGTCTTGCATTCGCCATGACCATTAACAAATCACAAGGCCAATCATTGAAAGTTTGTGGTTTGAATCTGGAATATCCATGTTTTTCCCATGGTCAATTATATGTGGCATGTTCACGGGTCGGAAGACCATCTGCGTTGTTTATTCTTGCGCTTGATAATAAAACAAAAAATGTCGTGTATCACAAGGTACTTAACTGAAGAGTGCAACCTATGCACCAAAATACATGAACGATAAAGAATCATTAAAATACTTAATTTTTTTATTTGTATTTCCTAATAAAAAATTGAACTTAATTAAATCCAAAATCTGCTTATTTATTGCCTCTAAGGCGGAACAGAGTTCGCCGGGTCAGCTAGTATGTATATAAAAAAAAGTATTTATGTCCGGGATAAAAGGAAAAAAAAAATTATATATAAAAGAAAGAAAATTTTTACATCCGGGATAAATTAAAAAAAAAAAAAATTTAGAAATTATATATATATATAATAAAAAATATTCATGTCCGGGATGTGAAAGAGAGAAAAAATTGTATATTATAATAAAACAGAAAAATGTTATGTCCGGGATTGAAAGAAAACGGGAGGAAGAGAAAAAAAAAAAAAAAAAATAATAATAATAATAAAAATATTATTTCCAAGATCATCGGGGGTCTTTTTATTTTTTTCCCGATTCTAATATTACAAGATATAGATCAAATTAATATGGGGCTAACTTTAACTTCCCCAAAACAAAATCAGTATTAATATAATTAATTTAAAAAAAAAAAGAAAGGAACTGTAAGAACGATTTATTAATGGAGATATATATGGATTTATTAATGGAGATATATATATATATCTATGTAGGAAAGGGGGCTATCTTGATCTTCTTCTACGCTGCCGTCGCTGCAGGTGTTGATTCCGACCCTTCTCCTCCCTCAAACCAAATCAACTCGGGGAATTGTCCCCGTGGCAAAATGATCTCGCCCAAAAGGTAATACTCTACCCCACCGATCCTTATAGGCCCCGGTGCTTCTTTCACCGCCCTCGCCCACGAGCGCGCAACCATTACAGACAATAGCCTCCACTCCGGAGGCATCCACAAATCCCCTGGCCCAAACCAATATTCTATTTTGTCTTCATACCCAGCCGGGGCTCCTACAGGCCACTCCTGATTGAGGGCGATGGTGAGCCTGATTGCGTCGCTTCCGAAAGGCCGCATGGTCTTTGAAAAGAAAGGAAAAACTTAATTACCGATTTTTTTTGAAATATTACTTATCCCTTTGTTAGCTGGAGAGGACTTCTAGCTACATCAAGCGGAAAACACTTTATACATGCAAGCATAGATTTGTATGTTTTGGTGAATAATTTTTCATTGTTAACGAGTGAGATTGGGATAGATATTAATTTTAGTGTTGTTCTCAGTGGTTTCCGGGGGGCACGACGCAGCTTTGTCCAACTCTCCCCCATTACCCTTTACTACCATGACTTCTTCTTGTACTTCCGCCCGTCTATCAATTTGATTCGATGGTTCGACACGATTTAACTGTTCGGCCTCGCGTTCTATTGGCTCGTGATCGTTGCCTTTACCCCCTCTACCCAGATGCAACAGTAGATAAGTGACCGAATCCCAAATCGCTCCGATCAAATACAGTGACCACCCGTAAACTGTGTGAAGGGCGTATCCGTGTATAATTGTTTCAATTATCATTTTGATCGCGCGAAGGGTCACGAAAATCCCTACCATCCCCGCGCTAATATTCCCGATTATCATGAATTTTTGCCAAGCTTTATTCCACGCGAACTCAACGAGTTTAGAAAAGTCGCTTTCATTAAGCATATTTGTAATCGAACCGCCTTGGGCCACGACTGGTTTGCCCATCATTCCTCTAGCCAATTTGTTTAATACCCCCGGTCGCTCAGCAGGGAACATCACATGTTCTCTCAGCTGGTCAAGATCGGCCGAGGTGTAAATACCGCTGGTGGCCAATGATTTTGTGTCTCGGTACTTCCAGGTAGGTCGAGTCATAGGCTTCATGGTTCCTGGTGGAATCACGTGTACTGGCCCTGGTGTCAACCCATACCACTCGATAAAATACATTGGCGATACAAGTTTGTTACAAGTTATTTGTACTCCCGTTCCCATAAGTACGTGAGTCCTTGGTGCCATAAAATATGTTGAGTCTCCTTCTGTGACAGGTAGTTGGGTGTAGCATTCGTCCAGATGCTGCACTTTGACTTCTCGTGGGATACATTTTACAATGTATTTTTTTTCACTTAAATATACGTAATGCTTTATACAATGAGAAAATACAATGAGATTTATTCCTTACAGGCTATAACAGTTTTAACGATGTGATCCAAATGGTGCATCAATAGATTGTCAATTATCGTTGCTTTTCTATAAGTAGGTAATTCACTATATGAGTTTTTTGACGTTGTTACTTTTTGGATAGCTCGAGCTCGTATTTTCGCACGCTTTGTGCGAATATTACGTCCTATGCAGCTCGTTGTAAAAACGGATATTTCTGATGCTATTGTGTGTACAAGAGAGTCTCTGCAAGCTGTCACCTCGTTGCAAACACGATGAAGCCATGAAATATTTCTGTTTATGCTAGTTTGTAAAAATGTGAGTAAAATGAATTGTTCTTTTGTGAGATGGAAAATCGGTAACGAACGATGTGTAGGGTCCGCACGCTGTTCATTTACGCGCTGAATAATTACAGAAATGTGTTTCGTGCGATTATAACGTTGTAAAATGTAATTATGACCGAATGGTATATTCGCAATGCACGCTTCTTCTTCTTCTTCTTCCGCCTCTATGTCGCCAAAGAACTCTGCAATGGTGTTAAAATGATTTTGAAAATCGTGCCAAGAAGCGTCGTCTAGCGTTAAGCAGCCGTGGATATCATATATGAACCTAATCACAGGCCGTAACGTACCACTCCGACAAATATCCAGGCCCACCCACACAGATTTTGTCCACAAATTATTTAGCTTATATGCGAACGACCCCAATAGCGGACGTATATTCTCGGCACGTTTCGTAGACATCGCGGAGCTTAATGTTTTGTAGACGGCTTAAATTCTAAATTATTGAATTTTGTACCGTGATATTGCACCGCCAGATTATTTTCACGGGCTGCGACTATCAGCTGTTGAAATAGATCATCGTCTTCTTCGAATAGCTTGACGAATCTGGCTGGCAGGAAACACGCAAATACGTTTTCCACGTCAATGACGACACGCGAACCCCATTTAGTTTGAACAGTTCTTATATTGCTGATATTGTAGTATTTTTCGAGCTCTAGTTCTGATAACTTTTTCACCGGTAGAAAGGCCGCCGTCTGACCCACTTTGTTGATTCGTGCGAAATCCATCGTAAATATTGAGTTCGTCAAATTTTCGTGTTAAAGAGAGAAATTGCGATCTCGTTTGTATTACTGCTTTTATAGACGTGATGTCTTGTGAAAGTGCTTCTATCCGCCGCTTTAATTCGCGTCGTTTTCTCTGCATACACCTCAAACGAGAGCAAATGAGAGAGAGAGTCTTTGGAGTTTTACTTCGATATCTGACCACTGGTTCGATTGCGAATGATGGCCGTTTTCCAAGTTCTAGATTATACTCTGCAGTTGCCCCTCCACCAGGCCTCCACTACAAGGATTACTCATTTTTGTTAGACATAACAAAGACAAAAAGAAATCCGATCGTCTATATATGATACCCTATGGAATCAGCATTTTTTTTTTGCAAACCTTCGAAAGAACGTTGGTTTGACGCATACGATGTTCGAAAATATGATAGTCGTTGGAAGCGACTTTTGGACCCAAAAGAATGCTGACTCTAAGGCACGTGATCGCAGTTCAAGGAACGGTAGAAAAAAGTGTAAAATTTCAATGTCACTTTTTATTATTATCGTACACGGGAACAGCAGTTCTGTATACAATGTAGATGCTTATTTCTATACCCCCCACCAGCGCAACCATTCATATTAGAAACTACACCCGGAGATTTGCCGCGCTTATCGATATACGCATTATAATACTCATCCACTATTCTATCGTTTCGCTGCAAATCATTCAAAAATACGCATCTAAAGCGGTGAATACCGAAACCAGTAGCCATATAATGAAGAAACATAACACAATACTGTCCGCAACATTGTGAATTCGGGCCTTGAAGCTGCGTTGCGTTGCAGCGGAAGAATCTGCAGTTTCTTCGGAGACGAGCGAGATGCTGCGGAATGATTGGTGGTAGTCCGTAACTGTCGAAGAACCATCCGTGTCCATTTCGATCGACGTACATGGCGACCCAGTGGGCCCCTGGTAGTTTGTGGCCATCGGTGTTAACCACGAATGCCGTCGGTTTCGGCCACACCCTCGGGATACGATCTGCTGGGTACACGCCCACCGTATGATCCTTTATGTTTTGGAGAGATTGCAGAATTTGAAGACTGTTCATGGCCCAAGGGTTTTTCTTCTTCTTCTTCTGACGCGTACTCTGGCAAACTGACGTGCCACGATGTAGTTGTTCTATACTCCCATAAGGAGGCGAGTTGCTCGCTATGACAGAGCCATGCTTTGATCCAGGTAGCGTTGTTCAGAGCGCATTTGTATGTGTGTTTTTTATTTACCACACCGTGATACATGCAGCGTGTGTCACTTCGTGGCATGTGGCGGAATGAAGGAGCCTCATCATCTTCTTCCAGATTTATAATGTAACACCCCGTGAGCTGAGCTAGGTATGACGCTTTCTCAGAGCCTCTTGTAAAGATCCGTACAGCCTGGGTCGCGATTCTCTTCAGATTTGCGTCCAGCGAATGTAATGATATATCACCTTCAGGCCATTCTATACCATGAATATCAGCGCATAGGCGCATGTTTTGTCTCTTTACAGAGGGTGACAATTTGTCATACGCGTAGGGCGGTTTTACAAGCCAATGATCAAAGTCCTCAGTCTGTACCGAGATGACAGCTACTTCTTTAGGTATAAACTGATTATCTCTATTCCTCATTCCCTGTATATCAATAACGATATTCATGATGAAATCTTTTTTTTTTCGACTGTCACACTCCAAACGATGAACGCAAACTGAAGACGCTTCTCTCTCATCAGCCGCTGAAGTCCATGACCACTTGGCGTGATGAGTCGATCTCCAACACATTATCGTATTCAGCATAAACAATGCAATTAATTGTTGAAGCTAGGGCTCCCGCAAAACGTACTTCTATCCTCACACTACCGTGTCTCACCAGGTTCCAATGAGTGCTACTATTGGCCGAGAGATCGGGTGTAAGATCAAATGCGAAGAGACAATTACCCCACGGATAGCTTGAGCGTGAAATACAATTACCCTCATTGAGAAAGTGAATACCTGTACCGGAAAATAATGTATGATAGGCATCCACGCACATATTTGCATCTATAAAGTCTGGCTGTGACGGTATTTGCAAGCCGTCCGCATACAAAGAAAAATAATGAATTTGGTAATTTCAAAAATTGAATGGGTTCATGGCGCGATCGCCGTTGAAAGCCTTATTATCGACAAAACCGACAATTATACGTTTGGGTAACTGGCCCAATATGAAATTATCAAGAGTATCCCCGTGTACCCCTGCATGCATCGATATCGCTTTAACCTCGACGCGTGTCAAAGGATATTTTGCTGTAGATTTGGACAGAGCTCTTGCATGAGCCAAAAGTATGCCTGGAGCTATCTTAACACGACGTACAAGTAGCGATGCCTCCGTAATACGTATCGTGCAATCTTTCGAAGAACTCATGAGACAAAAAGCATTATTGGTCCATACGAGTCGCAGACGCATTTCAACGCCGTTTAGCAAAAACCTCTCTTGATTAAAGATATCGCAGTGCAAATGGCCGAGGAGGTCGATTGTTCTATTCTTACCTAATACGGCGCGCCGGGACACAAGACCGCTATTATCATCGCCCGTATCATCCATTTTACCAGCTGTATCATTATACCATAGAACGCTCGTAAGATGCGAGGTCTTCGCAGCATGCCCGTAATTCAAGAGTGTTTCAATGTACGCTCTATATGCATAGGCATTGTTAGGAGGTGGACGAGCTTCTGATTTAAAAATACATCGGCCTGGTTGAACATTGAGTGCAGAAGATTATCGACTGGTCCTACTTTGACGAGCTCGCCCTCCTTTGTGGCCGGAGTTTCTATCTTAACACGCATACTCAGCATGGTATGTGCAAGATCAATGTACTCATCCCCCTGCCCTGGTATGACAAACTCTATCGGCGAATCGTCCGTTAACGATGAGATTGGCTTATAATACACTGAATGTGTTCCCTCAATTGTTGTCTGGGTCGGTGGTAGTGTAAATAGTTCAAGTTCCGACTTAAGACACTCACACGAGTGTGCGTGCAGAAACGCCATTTTTTCAGTTTAGGCTGAGCAAAAATATTCTTCAGTGTTCTTGATTTCTTGTTACGTCTCTTGACGGTTGGTTTTGTCAGTCTTCTTTTCACGGGCTTCTTCTTACTCCGCTTCTTTTTCACACTGCCTGAGCGTTTTCGCGACTTCACGGTCTTCTTTCTTTTTTTCACACCGGTGCGTCGTGATGCGCTCTCAGTAAGAGAATGCATCAGTTTATTAATTTTACTAGCTTTATAGCCGGAGCCCTCTATGAGCGTACTAATTTTTTCTTCAGCCTTACGCTTCAGATTTTCCCCGGACTCGCGCAGGCGCGTTTTGAATGCTTCTCTTGGGTGCATACCGGAATCCATGATATCCGTGGCCATGTTAATACCCGAGCGAAGGGCCTCTTTACCGACAGTCCGAGCACCTTGTTTCAAGAGCGGTATTATACGGCGAAAGAGGCCCCCTAGGAAACTTCCAATGCCGTGACCTCGTTGATTTGGCGAGCCAATATACACATGGCTGATACCCCCATAACCTATTCGAGCACCACCACCTCCCGTTTGCATATCAAAATATTCGTCATTGTAATCCATTTTATAGCAGTCCAAGTTAATCTGTACGTTTGAACTGTAACGTCACCGTCAGCGTCCCGTACTCGAATGGTATCGGCTCGCCAAATTCATCCCTTATATCAATGGTTATTATTTGAAAAATAGTGCGTAATAGAGGAATCAGGTTATGCCGAGCCCTAGCGGCTGTAGCGAGCGTCACAGAGGCAGGAGCCATTTTTATACCGCTATACGTAGATTGGTTGTAGGCCGAAACGATGTTCTGCAGAACGTCAAGGTAACGTTTTTGTCCAGAATACGTGAAATAACGCCACATTCTTTCTTTCAGCGTTCTATTGAATCTCTCGACAATAGCCGCTTTTATATCGGGGTTTCTCGCAACACGAAACTGAATATTTTTTTTCTTTAAGAGGGCCTCAAATACAGCGCCGATAAATTCTTTACCCTTGTCGGTCTGTAGGCAAACGGGCGATCGAGCGTTACTTTTTTTTATAGATAAAATGAGCTCAAACGCTTTAGCCACAGATGCAGCGGTCTTGTCGCGTAAAGGCTGAACCCATGCAAATTTACTAAGAACATCTATAACGACGAGGAGATAAACATAGCCATCATTATAAACCTTAATCGAGCGAAGATCTACGAGATCAGCCTCCCAAAAATCATCAATGTTCCGTACGTTATAAAAACGCCGCTGAAAGCGATGACGCACGGGCCTGTGTTTTGTGTAAGCATCCTGTGCTTCAAGCCAATGCAGCGCCTTTATCTTGGAAATTTTCTTCTGACGCGCCTGATGTAACAATTTGGTGGCACCTGAAAACGATGCTTCATGGACTGGATTAAAGTACACTTTTTCTAAGGTTTTCATGATTATAATTTCAGGTTAGCCCAGGTTACACGTCTTTTCTTATTATAATAACCACCGCCACTCTGTCGGGGGCTATCTGCCTGTGGCGCCGGTGATCTGTTGTCACGACCACTGAAAAACGATGACTGGCTCATTTCGCCTGTTCCCTCGCTGCCTGTACTGCTATCATCGATCTGCGATTGTCGCAGTGTTGAGCTAGCTCTTGACTCCATCCACAACTCCTCATTGCCAATGAATTCTCGTGGTGTCTGCATGGCTCTCAGAAATCTGGCAAAGGCACCGCGCCCCGCTGCTTTGGGTATTTTCCGCGCCCTCATGGCGTCATTAATGAGGTCAACAATATTTGAATCCTTGATTGGTTTTCCGCCGACCGACACGACCCCGGCAGAATCCCAAGAAAAATTAGCCCATGGTGCGTCACGTAAGCGGCGAAGTAGCAGTTTCGCTTTAATGCGAAATTTGGCCGGCATACTCTCAATGATGACTGAATCGTTCATGTCATTACCGGTTTCTTTTTTATCACAACCAGGCTCTGCAGTATATTTATTCTTCATAAGCGCTCGATACTGCTGAGCTCTCTCGTCATCGACGAAATGGAGATAACGTTGTAGTATAGTCAAGTATGCAGCCCACTTTTCCCTCTCATCCTTGTACGTTTTCAAAATTTCATTCATTTCTGTATCCAATCTAGTTAGCGTAGCATCAATTCCTTGCGCTGGGCACGTTTGAGACGTAGCCGTGCTAAACGCTGGCTGATTATGACTTTGCGAGCCCAGCTGTGCTAGATGTTCCTCCGGTACGAGTACCATTTTTCTTGCGTGCTCCATTATCCACGACCACAAACAAATTCGATAGAACAGTGCCTAGTATTGGTGCTAGTAAGAGCGGTAGAAACCCACCGCTCTGAACTACGAATCGTTTCTTACTCTTCCAGCAGCCTTTTTTTGAGGCTAAGCGGCGCAGAACGGGGGCGTACCGACGTTATTTTTTTCTTTGATCGGCCTTCAGAGCCACGTTGCCGCAAAGAACGTTCAAGGCGCACTCACAAATACAGCGGATGATACCCGGGTCTGCTTTACGTAAAATAGCCTCGCGCTGCTCCTTATTGAGATGCTGAAGAGCTCGCAATATTGCAACGTGCTTTTTGCAGAGCGGTGAACCACCTCGCGCCATTACGCGTGTGGAACTGTCGATCGTCTAGATGTATCACTTCTTTTAACTTCTTTTGTACAGTGGAGTCTTCGGAATAGCGCTACCCTTAAGAATGCGCCACGCACACTGACAAATACAACGAGTAGTGCTTGAATTTGATTTGCGCGAGTCAGACTCTCTTTGTATCGTGCTGGTTTGTTGAAACGCACTTAATATGACGATGCATTTATCGTAACGCGTCGGTCCTTTAGACGGCATTACATGCGCTGAACTGGCAATTCACCAGCACTGCAGCTGCTTTTCAACTTTTTTCGCGGTACGTACACAAAATGATGAGGATCGTCGGGAAAAATACAGGTGCGAAATCTACAGTTATCAGGTGTTGATTGTTTCAAATCGAGCAACAAATAACCATGAGGCTTGAACGTTTCATCGTGATAGGCCTCCTGTAAAAAGCGTGGGTTTTCCGGATTTACCTATCGCGCCAGGTGTTGTATTTGAGCGCGATCTCGCGGATTTTTGAAAACTACTATATAATTAGCGTTCAGCGATATATCCCGCTGCCCATGGCCTTGATGAAACAAATTTTGCGTTATAAAAAACACACTCAAATTCTTATGATGACTACCCTTGGTGAAGAGATCGACAACGCTATTGTTCGATGCCTCACGCATCAAATCGTCAATAATTATAAGTTTTGCGCGCGGATCGCTTGCATAATCCGAAGATTGTGGCAAACCTTCGCGAAATTCTATCGAAGAACCGTACTCGGTGTACGCCACCTGCCATTCGGAATAATAAAAAATGATTCGAACAAAGGGCTCACTATTCATACTCGAAATGAATTTCAGAAAGTTTTTCACAAAGTATGTTTTACCACAGCCCGTAGGCCCACAAACCATCGCTGTCCAAGGATGTTTCCACCGCGTATCCATCTTAGTGAGTGAGTACAATCCTCGTATTGCCTGAAACATATATAGGGTACGAAAAGGTCTGCCTAATTGCTCTGAGTCCTTTTAATGGAATATGAGAAGACGAATATACACGGTAACATAAAGTCTTTATTTATATACATTATTTATACAATTTTATACGAAAACTCTTATTCTCTATAGCCGTAAGGAAGGGTACCATATTCGCCATCTCGTCTTCGTTTAACGCTCGATGGCTTGCATGATTTTGTTTCAGGACGCGTGACGACCTGATGAAATGCCGTGCGGCGTATGGCGTCATACCGTAGCACAACAGGTTCGTCTCTCTCGCCAGTTATGAAAGAGCGCACTGAGTTGTAATTAATTAGCCCCTTGTTCGCAAAATTAAGCGTTATCCCTTTTACTTTACATACTTCTGTTTCCTCGCCATTGAGGGTGCACACGATAAAAGAATAAAATTTAGGACCACCTGAAATGAAGCTTCTAATATAACTACCGTCCCCGTATGTGCTCAGCTCATCTGTGAGATCCCCTAAAAGCTGGCCTGTTGGAGGCTCGTACTCGTCTTTTTCTTCATTCGATACGTAAATTACTGAGTCAGTATCACAGTACAAAGCACGACGATCCAACCGCTCTAAGTAGCTATAAAGTTTCAGGCGAGCCTGAGCTGTGGTGTATGCTGCTACTACGGCATTCGCTATGCTAGATGGTATAATAGCGTCACTGATTTTTGTGTAGCTTACATACAATACTTCGTTATTTACGGGTAAAATACCCGTGATCTCGTACTCAGGGTTAGTCAACAGCTCCATAAGCTTTTTGCGCGTCGAAACTATTTCTGTCTGCGGTAAATTTTCTCGCTGTCCAAATTTTCCCCAAAACGAATTGAGACACAGTTTTGCTACAGATCGTAGCCCCGGATTTTTAGCTATGGATTCGCGGCTTAGCTTAATTCCTTCGGATCGTTCGAAATCCTCTATATAGCGGTCTTGTGCGACGTTATCTCCGGAGCAATTGTCGGGCCACCCGCTGGCTTCTTGTTTGATTTTTAAAAACGTATTTATGTATTCAACGAAATGGCCCCCTCTCTGTGTATCGCGATTGAACTGAGTCGTTTCATACTGCCAAATTTCAGTCACACCCATCACTCTATACCCGCACGACACGGCTTTTCGCAACTCGTCGACAACCCATGTACCATTGAACATGCGCTCTACAGGCTCTTCGTGTGTACATTCATCCTGATTCATAATTTCGCAACAGCTGCGACATAGAGCAAATAATAATCGATTATGCATTCGTACTGGTAATACGGGATGATAAAGATTACGAGGCGGCAATACGGTACATTTTACGAGACCCTCAACGAGAGTGAGATCGGTGTTATCGGGGCCTGTCAATTCCATGCACTCTTTACCTACGTATACTTTTGGATGACCCACGGGGTATTTACCGAACTTACAGATATATGGGTACAGAGAACAAACGTCTACGTAGCGTATTTTTTCCGTAGCGTCAATGTCGTAGAGCGTAACCATATTTTCGGTCCGTCCACCGAAAAAAGCATCACGAGGATTGAGAGGTTCTGCTGTAGCTAAAGGATTATCCTGTAGGAAACTCCTCATCTCAGCTGTCGAATTTAACAAGAGGTCGTATTCGCACTCCCAAATCTCCGTGAGCAAATACCCGCTCGCTTGAATTCTATCAGCTACAGCAGTAGTTTTCTCGAAACGATCGTGCATGGATATTCCATCGCTTTTGCGACAGTCTCTGTTTGTGGGATAGCAGTGTGGGCAGCCGTGCCAATAGCAGCCATGAAACTGTAATACATGTGCACCGTTAGGAGTCTCGTAATACCCGTCTACCAAGAGATTTTGAGGTATTCTGAATTCGCGTGATCGGCCTGCGTGAATAATACGGACACCTAGCGTGTGCTCCCTCCATGATAGCCATGAAATTGCTTTTTTCGATTGATTATGCGCCAATCTGTATCCCCCCGTAGGTATAATACCGATTGTATTGTCTTTCAAGAAATTTTTTCGAAAAACTCTGAAGCAGGCTGATGCTATTGTTGTGCTTTCATCAAACGGACAGACGCGACCACTGTTAATGAACATATTGCGAAAAGCCATACATGCGCGACGCAATATCGTAACATCTGTCTTACAATAATTGACAAGCTCTTCCGCTAAAATGAACACGTAATCGCTGTCTTTCGTTTCGCGATACCAATCGAGAAATTTCCGGCGCTCATCGGGACGCATCGTGTCGGGAGAATAATATTCGACAGGCGGTAGTTTGCCTGCGTAATTCTGATTTTCCGGCCTATTAAACAAATGTGGAAAAGCGCCTTTAACAATAGCACCGGTAAGCCCAAAGGCTTTCGGTAAACCGCTCAGAGGCATATGGAAGTAATTCAGGCTGTCGAGAAATGTGACCTTTCCGATGCGCATCGTGATAATTTTTGTCCCGTTCATAATTAACGTGGGGAGTTGAGTTTTTTTCTCTTCAATGAAATAACGTAGGATGAATTGAGCGTCAAAACCCCCTGCATTATGTGCAATACAGATTGTACGCGAAAAACCTTTGAGCGGCTGCATGGCTAATTCGACAAGCTGTGCTACGGGGCTGTGGCTAAATACAAACTCGTGTTCTCCACAATGCTCGCACGGTTCGGTTATAGAGTCGTGAACACAGCAAAACGTGCAAACGCGATGAGCTACGCAAAGATTTGGCTCGTGTACAAGCGTAGTTGCATCACCCTTCACAGGTGTGCACTGCTGTGTTTCGAAATCGTAAAAAATAAACAGTATTTTTTTAAATTCTGAATCGCCGCGAATCGGTTTCATGAAACACAGATGATTACTTGGCTGCTGGGATTTGCACGTTTTGCAGAAACCTACCCCACATATATGCTTCTCTTTTTTTTCCAAAGGCCTTATTGTTCGAAAGCAGTTAAGGCAGCGTTTGAGTGACTCACAAATGCTGACCTTCCTGCGTTTCATGGTCACCAGTGGCGCCTTATGTCTCTGTAAACAGGCCTCTCCAAAAAAATCGCGGTTGCATACTTCACATCTGATTATATCGCGCGAGCGTGTATCACAGGTCTGTAGCCCCCAGCACCGAGGACATTTTTTTTTTTTTGAACATCTATGACCGAATCGCCGATATGCTGTATTACACGAGGAACAGAAATCTTTACTGCCGACGGCTGCTCTGAGGTTTAGAATAGGTTCGAAATGATGTGAGCGCTCGTAATACAAAATGTTCAGGGTGTGCTGAATTGAGCCTACGCTGTCCAGAACACGCTGTCTCCCATCAAATAGAGGCTCCTCCCCGCGACCCAAAGTTAAAAATTCGTAAACGACAATTGCAAAGCCGTCTCGCACCAAATAATCCTGATAGCGCGCAATCTCATATACACCACAGCCCTCTACCGGTACACGAACATCTGCCTCTCGCGTAAGTTCGAGTGCCGCCTGTTTTTGTACAACTCCATTAATTTGCCTAATTCGCTGCCATTTATCATGTAGGCTACCCGTCCGTACTTCTCCTCGTTCTGCGTATGCTAGGGCTGCCACCAGAGAACGCGGTAAACATAGATTGTCGGTATTCCGGATCGAGAGAATAGACTGCTTTGCAACACCCTCGTGTGTGAGACCTTTCCGACCGCGCCCTTCGACCCCCTTGACAGCGCACATTTTTATCGTGCACGCGTCATCGATGTTTAAAGATGATGCACTTTGCGCCACGCTACTTATCAATTGCCAGATATCTTCAAATATATAGTCCCTGGCTGGCCGGAAAGATAACCACACAGGCCCGTGGGGCAGACTATTCGCTGTAAACGAAATACCGACATAATCGCCTCCCTCGCAGGAGCTCGTGATGTGCGTTAAGAGATCGCGAAATGCTCCGTTCAGCCAATCTACCACACTAACTCCGGAGGCAGGTTTGCGAATTCGTAATGATGTTTCACGCCCCCGTATTTTAAACCGTTTAAAATATCGTGTATAATCGCTGATGATTTCAAAATGTTTTCCCGGCGGGTGTATTTCCTCGAGCGGTCCACTCCTTGGTATACGTCGTTGTCTGCCGGCTCCCCTCTGCACCTCTGGAAAAAGAGTCTCGTATTAGATTCTAGAACAGTTTAATACGGAAACTATTGAATTTTTATCTATATTTGTACCTCTCACGAGCCATAGTACTGCTTAAACAGACCGATATCACCAGTCAAACAAAGATGCCGACGAATACCCTGTTACAGAAGGACCCTCTTACTTACTTGCTTGCTAACTTTTTTCATACGTAAGAAAAATTGTTTACCTGAGTCGTCATCAGTTACGAGCATTTGAAACCAGTGATCCGCTCTTTGGAATCGCTCATTTATCTCGTCTTCCTGCTCATTCTCTACAACGAGAGGCCTATCATCAGCGCGTGGAAAAGCTATTTCCTCGTTTTCGATAGGATATTCCCACAACTGATTTTCACGATGATCAAAAACATCAGCGTCGCAATCCTCTAACGTTGATGAGATATCATCAGCGACGAATGTTGAGATTGCACGCCGCCCTGAGTTGCACAGGCCCGATGGGCCCGGTACGGCGTCATCTTGTGTAACCTCCCGACCTAGGAGCTCTGAATAAATTAATCATTTAAAACCGAAACCACATCAAAATTGTTCGGCACCTTAATTTTAACTTACGTTCGAAACTTGACGTGTTAGTCCATATTTCTGAAGGATGGTCGATACTTGAAACAGTGCTCATTGGCTGCCCGCCATTTTCCTCATTGTATGATGGGTGTTGGTTCATTACGCTCCTCCGCTGGCATGACGCTTCTGCTAATTCGGCAGCACAAGCCCCCTCTATAAGAACCGCTTCTTCATCCGACGATGCATCCAAGAACTGTCGATATACTATGAGCATGCAAACATTAAAATAAAAGTATTGCAAAAAGCTCATTTTCCGATAATTTTCAGCTCATTCGCATTATTTTTCCGATAATAATGTAAAGAGAGAAAAAATAGAGAGAGAGAGATCTCTATATTGATTTAACGTGAGATACAGAGAAAGAGGTGTCTGAATACTTTTTCAATATACCCTATTGAAATTTTGTAAAATATGTTTTCTAATGGAAAAAGAGATAGAGCGCGCCAAACCATACGAAGCACGGCACAAAGAGGAGAGCTCGATAAATAAGACTTGCCCGTTTCAACATATTATAGAGTCACGAAAATATTTTGTACCTCTATAACGAAAGAGAAAAAGAGAGCATTAACAGCATCTTAATGAAAAAGCGAGAGAGAGAGAGAGAGACAGAGAGCGTGGGCTCACGCGAAGCATGGCACAAAGAGTAGAGCTCGATAAATAAGGCTTGCGCGTGCTAACATAATATATAGATACAGGGGGGCCACACGAAGCATGGCACAAAGAGTAGAGCTCGATAAATAAGGCTTGCCCATGCTAACATAAGATAGAGACAGGGATCACACGAAGCATGGCACAAAGAGCAGAGCTCGATAAATAAGATTTACCCATGCTAGCGTGCTAATAGAGCCGTGAAAATATTTTTCAATACAATTTAAGTATTAAACTCTATGCTGATTCAATGAGAGAGAGAGAGAGAGAGACGGTAGAGATTGATGAATAAGAATGCTTTTAAATATACCCTATTGAAACTCGTAAAGTACCGCGAAAATATTTTTTTCAATACAATTTAAGTATTAAAATTCATACACTATTATTTTTATGATAGTACTTACTTCTGATTTCATCGACAATGCCCCGGACACACGGCACTTTTTCCAACCCTCGACGCTGCAACTCTTCAAACACACACACCAACACTTGTTGACCATTTAGCAGTCCTCTGTTATAAGCTGTCACTATGGCTCTCAAGGGCGCCCACCATATAATATATTTTAGGCGGCTAATGAGTCTATTTCCTGATAACCGATTTAACTCATTGCACCATCGATCATTACACCGGCGACGAAGCTGGGAGCTATGTGATATAGCTAAACGCAAAAGATTTAAAATACATTCGCGAAGGGCTCGATCTGTCATGATTGATTGATTGCGATGTGTGATAACGCCCCTCTGAATTGAGACTGAATAATATTGTACCTTGTTCTATCCATATAAATATCTAATACGATACTTCTGAGCGAGTTTACTCATTTCACTTAAACTGCAACGATATCAAAAAGCGAGACCTCATCGCGGAGCAAAACGTGCATGATGATGTATCAAGATATCAATATCTCAGCGCATATGCATATAATCGTTCCAAACGCTCTTATTGTTTCCATGTAACATCATATTGCGAGACTCTGATCAAATTTTCTAAATAGTGCCTTCTTCAAAAGCGCAACGAGCTGGAGAGCACATAGCCTTGATGCGCTTTTTAAATATTTAATATGCATTTTTTTTAAATATACTTTGAATAATTTTTTCGAAAAATAATTTTCGTTCAATAAAGAAAATATTTTTAAGTTGAGAGAAAATTTTCGATTTATAAAAATATGCTTTTAAAAAGACGAAAAATATTTAACCAAAATTAAATACATAAACATGATGTGTAATCAGCGGTAAATATTGGCACGACAATTTTCATAAGTCTTAAGGGGCCTTGAGGATAAAATATATATTAAATTATAGTACTAAAGAACATTAAATGAACGGAGAAGAGATTCGTAGCATTGAGCGAAGACGGTATGTAACAGGCTGATACTCTGCTGATGATGCATTTCGGGCACCTCGAGAAATCGAGAGATCACGTAGTGTTATACACGAATACTCGGTATACATAAAAATAAAAATATAGAGATACAGAGAGAGAGAGAGCGAGAGCTAGCTGGCGAATACCCGCACAAAGAGGACAGCTCGATAGCTATTGCTCGTGCTCTCCGCCGTAGCTCACTCTCTCTGCCTGGGATCGAGCCCACATCTCGGCACTTTTTTTTTTTTTTTTTTTATTTTTTTTAAATAATTTTCGCTCGATAATGAAAATGTTTTCAAAGCAAGAGAGATTTTTGTTGATTTATAAATTGAAATTTTCATAGAAAAACATAAAAATAAAAATATAGAGATACAGAGAGAGAGAGAGAGAGCGAGAGCTAGCTGGCGAATACCCGCACAAAGAGGACAGCTCGATAGCTATTGCTCGTGCTCTCCGCCGTAGCTCACTCTCTCTGCCTGGGATCGAGCCCACATCTCGGCACTTTTTTTTTTTTTTTTTTTTTTTTTTTTTTTTTTTTTTTTTTTTTAAATAATTTTCGCTCGATAATGAAAATGTTTTCAAAGCAAGAGAGATTTTTTTTTTTTTGATTTATAAATTCAAATTTTCATAGAAAAACATAAAGATATACAGTTACAGAAAGAGAGAGAGAGAGAGAGAGATGATTTTGATACTCTGTTTTCGTCAAAACAAAGTAAACCTTGGCGCTCGCAGATTAGCTGACGCTCTCTGCTTCGAAGAATATGTCTTATGAAGATGGCCTCTAAATTTTATAAAATATTACTTTGAAGTATGTGTTGCACTTTGGAAGAAAGACCCATATGTGTGTGTGCATTGAAACACAGGGACTTGCGTCTTATAAAACTGCGGGATAAAACATGCTATAGACGAAACAGATAGCCATGGTCTGCGAGCTGCTTATGCCTATATTAATTGCAAAGGGGCCGTTTACCCGGAGCACGTACAGCTGACCATGCGTTTTTTGAAGATCACACATTTAATATAGTCGTAGCATCCTCGATGCTGTGTGCATATAGTACGCGGACTTCAGTCACTATTCAGCACGCGAGCACGACTGTTCAAAAAAATAAAAATAAAAAATGTATCCAAAATACAGCGCGGACACGCCGTCGGGATATTTTTGGTGCCGAGTGTTGGAGGTGGTGTGTGCTCAGTTTATTATAATACGTACGGAGGCAACGGAGTGCGCACATGAGGAGCTATCCGTTCTGCTCCATGACTTTTACGTGACCCGCCGTGAAGGGGTGCGAATGGTGCTCGAGGACCTGTTGGAGGGGGCATCGTGTGTTGTGCTGTGCGGCTTGGGGGCATATCGGGGGGAAATTGTCTACGTCGATGATAGTGGCTGCGCTGAGGTGTTCCTCGTTGATGAGGGGCGCAGCGACTATTTTGAGACGTCGTCAATATATGAGGCGGAAGCCTTATTTCAAGTGCTTCCAGGGCTGTGCTTCGAATGTAGCATGATAGGTTTAGAATGCGTGGGCGATGATAGTGGGGCCACTGCCCTTTTAAAGGATATTTGCCTCAGCGAGCCCCTCTTCAGGTGCCACGTGGTGTCCCGCAGTCGCGGCGTTCCTTGCGTACGGCTGTGGGACACCGATCGTCGGGATGTGGGGGGTATGCTCGTGGATGCCCTCGGGGAAGACATTTTTTACCCGTACGATCACGGGCTCCCTGATGAAGGGTTCGTTGAGGAGGAGGAAGAGGGTGATGGCGTGTAGTGCGTGCGTGTGTGTGTGTGTGTGTGTGTGTGTGGGGTTCGTTGAGGAGGAGGAAGAGGGTGATGGCGTGTAGTGCGTGCGTGTGTGTGTGTGTGTGTGTGTGTGTGTGTGTGTGTGTGTGTGTGTGTGTGTGTGTGTGTGTGTGTGTGTGTGCCCCCTCAAGCATCGTCGGTAGGACCTCAAGCAGCCGGACACGTGAGTTTAAAAGTCTTATTATATTATTATTATATTTTGTATTATTATTATTATTTGAAAATAATCGGTCCACTCCGGCTAGACCGCCGCAGAACTCTCCCCCCCACCACCTCTCCCCATCACGGCCCCACCACGCTCGGGAAAGAGGCTCCGGCGTGGGGGAAAGTGGAGGGGATAGGAGTGGGGATAGGAGTGGGGGTCGCCAGAGTGGGCCACATGCAATCAGTCACGTGAGTGAAAAAGCCTTATTTAATTATTATTATATTTTATATTATTATTATTATATGAATAATAATAATAATAATCGGGCCGCTCTGGCTAGCCCCCAGAACTCTTCCCCCACCACCTCGCCCCATCGCTGCCCCACCACGCTCGGAAAGAGGCTTCGACGTGGGGGAAAGTGGAGGGGATAGGAGTGGGGATAGGAGTGGGGGTCGCCAGAGTGGGCCACATACTACTCAGGGTTATTGAATAAATAATTTTCGGGGAAAGGAGAGGGGTTTGTTGGACGCATTCATAAATAATTTGTCAAACATTTTTGTGTGTATAACGTATAAAAATTTATTCTTAAACTAGGAATACACTTGTACGAGGAAATATGTGTAAGAATAAACCCCAGTAAGCTTAAAAATAATTAAATCCAGCGTTACAATATTGAACACATGTTCTAGGGCCGACACCCCCGCCAAATAACGTACTGCCGCGATGAGAGGCTGTGCTCCGAGGAGTATCACGTAAAAGTGTTGTCAGACATTTGTAAAAGCCAGCTACGAGGCGATCGTTTCATTGTAAATTGCTGGTGAAAATAGCCCTCAATTGTAGTAGAGATCTCCCGCTGTGCATATGGTAAAGGAACATAATACAAAACTGGCCACACACATCTGAAGAGAAGCTCTGCACTTACTGCGTATTCCATTGGTAGATGGTGCAATTTTTTCGCAAGCAGCTGATAAAGCTAGGTAAAAGCGGTGGAACACCGTAGCTGTCGAAGTATGATCCATGGCCATCCCCGTCGATGTAGATGGCAACCCAATGGCTGCCTGCTCTCGTGTGATCATCAGTATTCACAACTAGAGCAGTCGGTCTCGTCAGTAGAGTTGGTATTAGATCCGCTGGATGAACACCTCTCGACACGATCCGGGGAAAACCTCGTAATGCCTGGCCAATCTGGATCGTATTCATTCTTTGGTGAGTAACAACCGGTGAGTAACATTCCCTTGGTGGTGTTGCTATAGGTGTCGTAAGGCGTGCTGACTCTCGAGTACGATCCTGTACGTCGGTCTCGGGCTTATTTATGATCTGTACATTTAAAGGAATCCGTGTATCCATAGGTATCACATCACGAAGAATCCATTTCCTCAGCCGAGCCACATTATTCAGAGCACATTTGAGACTCGCTCGTTTTATGAGACCGTGGGGTAGACATGTCATGGAGGATTCTGGTAAATCTTTGAAAGGTGGACAAGCTGAGTCCTCAAGATTTTTTATCTCACGGGCCATAACGTTCTGTAGATAGACTGCTTTGTCGAGACCTCGTGTGTAAATTTTTCCAGCATTTCTGGCAATATCCCTGAGATTCGCATGCAATTGACGAAGAGGTATATAACCTTCGAACCACTCAAACCCGTGATGATATTGAGTTACCCAATTGTTCTTATTACGAATCGCTTTAGGCAAATCCGTGAAAATACATGTTGGAGCTACCACCCAGTGGGCGATATATTTATGATCAAGAGAAATAACCGCAACCTCCTTTGGCGTAAACCAGTCTTCCTTATCCGCAAAACCTTGGATATCAATTACGCAATCCATTGGTCTGAGTATTCAAAACAATTTCTATCTGACCACGGTATATAAACTTCAAACAGTGGTACGATGGCACGTCTTTTACTCTCGAGATGTCGGCTAACACTGTAGATCTTACATCACTAACTCTTATGTCTAAAAAATATAGCTAAGCTTTAGAGGAGTGGGGGATGTGTAGAGAATGGCTGCTCCCTATAGTAAAAAAGCTATCTACTCAGATTTCTGGAGCGACACGCTCTACAAGTTTCCTACCTGAAAAATCTACAATGACCTGTCGCGAGGCGTCGATTTCTATTACATTGTCAAATTCTGTGTATACAATGCAATTTATAGTTTTTGACAATGCATTTTTGAAACGAACCTCTATACGGAGGCTACCATGACGTACAAGATTCCAATGGCCCGGCCGAGCTGCTGAAAGGTCTGGGGTTAAGTCGAAACAGAATAAGCAGTGGCCATTAGGGAAACCGGCTCTATCAATCCCACAGCTATCGTCATCCCATTGTATACCAGTACCCGAGACCAGAGTGTGAAATGCGTCAATATATAAATTATTAGTAAAATCTGGTTGTAAAGGCTTGCTGGGAATCTGTACACCATCTACGTAAAGCGATAGATAGTTTATATCAAAATGTTGAAAATTGAAGGGGTTTAGTTTTCTATCACCATTGAATGCTTTATTATCAACGAAGCCAAGAACAATTCTTTTCGGCAGCTGCCCTAGTATAACATTATCGAGTGTCTCCCCATGAACGCCGCTATGTATTGTAAATGATTTTACCTCAACTCTCGTAAAGGGATATTTAGCAGTACCCTTGCTTAGAGCCTTTGCATGAGCCAGTAAAAATCCCGGACTAATTTTAACACATCGTACGATAAGACTCGCATCAGTACTATGCACGGTATAATCCTTGGCACTATCATCCATAAGGCAAAATGTATCTCTTGAACGTACTAGGCGAAGACGTAATTCAACACCATTGAGTAAAAAAAATTCCTGATTAAATATATCTGAATGAAGATAGCCTCGAAGATCTGCCATACAACCATTTAACATCATAGCCTGACGAGTCCTCAGACCTGAGTTTGGGTTTTTAGTGAGTGTTTGACCCTCTGTAGTTGCCTGAGGCAGCTCATCAAAATAGCCTGGTGTATCATCTACCCACATGCTAGCGCCAAGATGACTTTTTTTTGTTGACTCCTTATAGGTCAGCAATGTTTCGATATATGCTCTATATGCATAAGCATTATTCGATGGGGATAGAAGTTTTTGATTGAATGACACATCTACTTGATTGAATAAAGAGTGTAACAGATTGTTAACAGGCCCTACTTTATCGGTTAGAACAGCGTCGCCGGATCAAGGTTTTAACTGTATTCGGATACTGAGCATTGTATGTGCTAAATCGACATATTCATCGCCATGCCCCGGTACAACAAATTCAATGGGAGCCTCATCAGTGAGTGAGGATATAGGTTTATAATGTATGCCTTGAGAGCCTTCGATGCTCGTCTGAGTTGGTGGTAAGGTAAATAAGTCCAGCTCTGATTTCAAGCACTCACAAAAATGAGAATGTAAAAAAGACATTTTTCCACACTTTTAAAATTTAACTCTTAATTAAAAATATAAAACTAAAAAATTATTGAATAATTATCCAAATATATCAGCAGCGGTACGATTTTTACGCTTGACAACTTTCGTACCTCGAATCTTACTTGCTACTTTTTTCTTAGACGTCTTTGCAGATTTTCTTTTTTTTCTATTATTTTAAGTGATTTTACAACTTTTTTATTGCTCCTCTTCTTTTTCTTCCTCGTTGATCGTTCAGAACTCCTAGCCTTAATAGCTTTAAGCGCGGTGAATGCAGGTAAGCCGATGTGTGAAGCTGTATGGCCGAACAATGAATGATGCTGCGGCTGATGACTGCTCATTTTATATCCTGACCCTTTCATCAAGCTATCGAGCGTCTCTTCCGCTTTCCGTTTAAGATTTCTCCCACCCTCGGTGATGCGCGTCCTGAACGCTTCTTTAAATGGTGTATTATGAGCAACATCACCTATTATATTCATTCCTGTGTGTAGCGCTTCTTTTCTGACTACGCGAGCACCACGAGTTAGTAATGGTAAAGCTCGTCAAAATAATCCGCTCAGAAAACTACCAAGACCATGACCGCGTTGATAAGGACTCCCAACAAATACCCTATCGATCCCCCCACCCACCTGATTATCGTAGTGCTGAATATAATGCTCCATTGTCATTTTAACGAATCCTCTTAAAGTGTAATGTAACGGTCAGAGTCCCACTCTGGAATGGTACAGGATTATCCGTGCCAGTCCTTATATCTATATCAATTGTATTGAACTCCGAGCGTAAAAGCGGTATATAATTTGGCGGTGAGAACGATTTTGTCTGCGTGGATCCATACACATAATTCGTGGTGTCTACGGGTATAATACGTAAAAGGGGTGTTTGAACGTCGCCCGTTACATAACTTTCACATATATCCGTATATAAAAACAATTTATCAGGGAGTCCGTGGGTAAGACTTGCCGGAAAGTCAGCGTTATATGTCGATTGTTCATGTATATCAATTACAGTGTCAGGTTAGAAACCAAAAATTTTAGAAAACGTGTCACTGAATGAAATTATGTGAGAGCGTTGACATATTTTTTTATTACATCCACTACCTGCGGCTTTAACGCCCACCATAGATCGCTCTTCATTATACTCCATGTAAATATGTTCTTTCAAAACTGTGGCATTATTTATATTTTTAATTAAGGCGTGAATGGATGTATACAATCCAGGTGGAATATTAATTTGTCGGAGTATTTTTGCAGGACTCTTTAGAGTAACCGGTGTTTTCTTTTTCACATCATTTTTAACAGGTTGTTGAACAAAAATGCTTTGTGCTGTTATGTGGCCACTTCCGTGTTCTACGTTCATAAAAGTACGCGGAAATTGAATCTCTGTTAAGGCTACAGCCCACTCGCCAGGCAACTTCAATGTATTCGGCAGTTGTGTTATAAAGTGTGTTACTGTATTATCAGGGTAATATTTCATACTGCTATTACTGGGCAAAATTAAGTGAAATTGGTCTCTCATTTTATCACTTTTTTAGAACGTTAGCAGCTGAGACCCAGGAATTAAATTTTTCGGGGTATCCTCGCCGACTAACAAAATATTTTTTATTACGCCCTCTCTCTTTGGTCTTGAGAATTTGATCAATTAAAAATTCTGCTTCCTTGATATTCTTCTCCACAACGCTCAACTCCTCTTCATAGAAAAAACCGTGTACAATGTGACGACTGCAGGCTGCATCTTTGTCGTAGAGTGTTTTGTCATATTATATGCCTCAACTATTGATTGTAGTACATCGATATAACGCCGTGTATTCTGATGTGTAAAATAGCGCCACATGCGTTCCTTTAAAGTTCTGTTGAAACGCTCTACAGCAGCAGCCTTGACATCAGGACTACAAGCTACCCGAAAACGTATTCCCCTACTACCCAAATTTTTTTGTAAAATGCTTCCAACAAATTCTTTTCCTTTATCAGTCTGGAGCCATACAGGGCACCGACCATTACCCCTTTCAAGTAGACGTGTGAAGCCTTCTGTTACTGTGGCACATGTTTTATCTCGTAATATCTCAACCCAAGCGAATTTACTAAGAACATCGATAACAACTAATAGATAAAGAAATCCATCATTATGATCTTTGAGAGAGCGCAGATCTACGAGATCAGCCTCCCAAACATCGTCAATATTATTCACTACGTAGTGTCTTCGTGGAAATTTTCGTCGTGTCGGCCGATGCAGTGTATAGGTATCCTGAGCTCTCAACCATTTAGTAACTTCTCCAGGTGGTATTGACTCTTTTTTACCAGCTTCAATTAATTGTGGAGCACCAGCATAACCGGCTGCGTGCGATGGATCATAATAAATCTTTTCTAATGAATTCATGACAGATTGTGCTTCACCCAAGATTTCCAGGCTTCATTAGTAAGTGTGTTCCGACTCTTATTCCTCGATGTAGTAGATGTAGCTTCTAGGGTGTGGTAATTTTGGGTCGATTCGTTTGAAGAGTCAAGATTCATGCTATTATTGATGGTGTTATCATTAATTACACCAGGCCGCGATGTTGATGATGCTTCTGCATCCACCAGTGAGGATTCCCAACAAATTCAC
This sequence comes from Dyspetes luteomarginatus, assembly GCA_963669185.1. Classification (NCBI taxonomy): domain Eukaryota; kingdom Metazoa; phylum Arthropoda; class Insecta; order Hymenoptera; family Ichneumonidae; genus Dyspetes; species Dyspetes luteomarginatus. The sequence continues at coordinate 3,604,626 of OY769911.1, forward strand.
GAGGAACACCTATCCGCTGGAGTTCGCGACCAAACTGAGCTCGACCTATAGCCTTCACTATTTTTCTAGCTCTCACAGCGTCATTGACCAATCTATTATATTTAAGTTTTTTATTTTCTCTCCATTAATACTAACTACACCGTATTTATCCCACAGCAATGTACTGTCGGATTTTGTATGAATATAATTCAGTAATTGTTCCGCTTGTTTTTTATAACATTTTGGTACTGTTGCTATTATCGTAGAATCACCTGTTCGATCAGCGTACTCATTATTTTTGTGATTAGATAGTCCACCACTAGCTTCAGCAGCTTTTTGATTATCTTCCGTGAAAAAACGATGACGCTGCAGAACTTGCTGATATAACTTCCACTTCTCACGCTCATTTCCGGGTGTTACCGACCGGAGTATATCACTCATTTCAGTATCTAATCTACTTAATGTAGTACCAGGTGTTTGAACGGTGTCAAGATCATGTGGTCCCCGTACGACACCGTGGTGGACTTTCCCAACAGCATCTTCAGGTATTAAAACCATCTTCTTGGCGTGATGCATTTTTTCTTATTCTTAGTTGCGGGATATAATGCTCGATAACATAATCCCAATGATAGGTAATAACAGAGGTAGTAAAAAACCACCACCTCTTTGCAGAATTACACGTTTCTTTGCTTTCCAGTTGCCGGATTTATTTGCCAACTTTCGCAAGATGTTTTTATATTTTGACAGGCGCACTCTTTCACTCTTTTTTAAAGGAACCACGCCACGTAGAGTTTTCAGGGCACATTCACATATACATCGAACGGTACACTTATCAATGGATTGTAAAACAAATTTCCGTTGCTGTTTGTTTAAATAGCACAAGGCGTGTAGTAAAATCGTATTTTTCCGCCCAATAGAAGCTATAGCCGTTGTTGATGGAGCCATAGCAGGAACCCGAATGATGTAATGAGTTATATATTCCTCATTTTATACTTTTTCTAATGCAGCGTATTACCCCGCTTAGGTACGTAAACAAAATTATGGGGATCGTCTGGGAAAATACAAGTACGGAAACGACAGTTATCTGGTGTGTCTTGTTTCAGATCTAGTAATAAATAACCGTGGGGTTTGGATGTTGCATCATGATAAGCCTCTTGTAAAAATTTCGGATCCTCAGGGTATATCTGCCTCGACAGGTGTGAAATTTGAGCTCGATCTCGAGGATTTTTAAATACCACTATATAATTGGTATTAAGAGAGATATCTCTCTGACCGCGGCCTTGATGAAAAATATTTTGGGAGATGAACATCACACTGATATTTTTATGATGGCTACCTTTCGTAAACAAGTCTACGACTGCATTATTAGAGGATTCACGCATCAAATCATCAATGACTATGAGTTTTGGTCTACTGTCGCCGGTAAAGTCAGAGTTCTGAGGTAACCCTTCTGAAAACTCTACATTTCTACCATACTCAGTGTAGCCACTTTGCCATTCTGAATAATAAAAGATTATTCGAGCAAACTGAACGCTGGCCATACACGATATATTTTTTAAAAACTTTTTCACAAAGTACGTCTTTCCGCAATCAGTGGGCCCACAGATCATCGACGTCCAAGGATGTTTCCATCGCGGGTCCATATTGACTAATGATCTTGTAGGGTAGTGTTACGAATTAATATACAACTTTTTTCTTGGTTCAAAATAATGATTCATGGTAGAAAAATATTTATTCATTTTCGTTGTACAACAGTTTTAAAAGGAAAAATCATTTTTTGTATTTACAATCAGACATATAGTTTATTTTTTATTTACACGGTGGCTGCTTCACTCACCAAAACAAATTTTCATTTACAATAAAAATATTTTTATTTATTTACAATCAGAAATATTTTTATTTATTTACAATAAAAAAAATCATTTGTGTATTTACAATCAGACATATAGTTCATTTTTTATTTACACGGTGGCTGCTTCACTCACCAAAACAACTTTTCATTTACAATAAAAATATTTTCATTTATTTACAATAAAAAATATTTTTTATTTATTTACAATCAGAAATATATCTTTTTATTTACAAACAGAAATATATTTTTTATTTACATTCAGAAATATATTTTTATTTTCATTGTCAATAATATTTACAAAACTATGCTTACACGTAAATTACTCTACGTAGCCATAAGGTAGTGAATCGTACGCGCCCCACCGTCGCCTTTTAACGAACACCGGTTTACAAGTTTTTTTGTCGGTGCGCGTTACGCGAACGATCGGATAGAAGCTCGAGAATTCTCTGACGCGAAGTTACCACTTCAGTTCTAGGCAAATTTTCTCTCTGTCCAAACTTACCCCAAAAACAGTTTAGACAGAGTTTTGCTACAGCTCTGAGTCCTGGGTTTTTAGCGATGCATTCTGGGTCTAATTGTACCCCCTCGGCCTCGTAATACCAAGCTATAAAATCGGCCTTCTCGATTTCGGTTGTACAATTAGCTGGCCACCCGCTAGCCTCCTGCTTGGTTTTCAACCATAACTTTGTGTAATCACCGAAAAGACCAGTAGCACCTGTGGAGGGGTTGTACTGCTCTATCTCGTACTGCCAGATCTCATAAATTTTTGTTATTTTATACCCCTTCTCTATAGCTTTTACGAGCTCGCAAGAGACCCAAGTACCCTCGAGAGCTCGGTCGGCTTCATCATTGTGGGGGCAATTATCCTGTACCATCTCTCCACAGCAACGGCGACATAATGAAAACATTAGACGATCGTGCATGCAAATTGGTAGTACATTGCAGTTATTCTCGGTGTAAACTTTAGGATGCCCGATGGAAAATTTCCCGGTTTTTGAAATATATGGATATAATGAGCAAACGTCCACGTAGTGAATTTTTCCAGAGTCTGTAACTGCGTGGTAACTTCGCGTATTGCCCGTACGACCACCAAAAAACGCGTCACGAGGGTTGAGCGGTTTATTCGTCAGGATAGGATGACCGTTTATGAAGGCTGTAATCGCAGGATTTGCGTTTTTTATTTTTATATATTCACACTCCCACATTTCGTGGAGAGTGTAGCCATAAGATCGGATTCGTTCTGAGATGATCTGGGTTCTAGAGAAGCGATCATTGAATGTACTACCGTGCCATACTTTTTCTCGTGTACGGAGATCACTATAGCACTTGGCACAACCGTGGAAGAAGCACCCATGAAATTGTAAAACATTACGAGTTCCATCGGCTGATTCAAAGTAACCATCGACAGGTGTACCATCGGGTAGCTTATGCTCTCTACCTCTACCTGCATGAGTGATGTCCGTACCGAAATGGTGTTCACACCACAATAACCATTCGATTGCTATATCAGATTGACGGTCTGCTCTGCGGTAGCCATTTCTCGGAACAACTACGATTTTATTTTTTTCCAAAAAATTCCTGCGATATACTTTATTACATGCTGACTCTATAGTTACAGCCTCCGTAAATGGACAAACATTCCCGCGTGAGATAAAAAATTGTCTAAAAACCGCACACGCTCGTCTTAAAATTACTACATCGCTTCGGCAATAATCTACGATTTCTTTTTGAAAGTCGAATTGATACCCCGATTCTTTCGCTTCGTTGTACTACTGTAAGAATTCTTTACGATTTTTGATACTCATCGTGTCGGGAGAATAATCTTCGAGAGGAGGCAACTGTCCTATGTAATGTTCGTTACATTTTTTATTAAAGAGGTGTGGAAACACGCCCTTAAAAATATTCTCACCTAAACCAAAGGTTTTTGGGAGAGCGCTGAGAGGCATGTGAAAGTAATTTAAACTGTCAATGAATTTTACTCCCTTTACCTCCATCATCATAATACTCGTGCCATTCATTATGAGTTTTGGAGGATTCCGGGAGTCTTTTTCGACGAGATATCGGAGAATGAATTGAGCGTCAAAACCCTTGGAGTTATGTGCTATGCATATAACCTCATTCACACCTTTTTGTGGTTTCATAGCGAATTCTACGAGCTTCTCTACAGGAGCATCATGGAAAATATTCTCACGCTCCTCACTTGTACATAAGTCACACCGGTCATCATCATCGTTGTCATCGATGCATTTTGTACACCGTTGCTGACTTATACACAAATTTGGGATGTGAATATTTACATCTCTCGTCCCTTCCACTACGACTTCCTATTGAGTCTCAAAATCATAAAAAATAAACACGGCCCGGTTGGCGGTTATTCGCATCGGTTTCGCGGGCGCTATGAAACAACGATGGTTGTCAGGGCAGCTCTCTTTACACGTCTGACTGTAAAATTTACCGCACTCATGTTTTTTATCCTCTTTATAAATTTGTTTAAAACACACAGGACAGTTGCGTAACATCTCGCATAAGATTATTCTTGGCCCATGTGACTCCACTGTACGATGATTCTCGAGGCATTCTATTCCTTGAAAGAATCGTCTACAATGCTCGCAACGAATATTTCCTTCGTTTGCATCGCACGGTGGACTTGACATGCAGCTGGGACACTTTTGGGGACAGCGATGATCCACAGCACGATCGTATGATTTTCCACAAGGGACGCAGAAGAATTGGTTTCCCGCGGCTGTAGCGAGTTTCAAAATGACATCAAAGTGTCTCGCGTTTTGATCATACAGAAGGTAGATCGTATGTTTTACCTCCACGATATTGTTTTATACGGTGGTCGTACCGTCAAAAAAGGGTGGAGCCCCGGAACCGAAAGTAGCGAAATCGAATACAACGATGGCAATCTTTTCGCGTGTCAAAAAACGTTGAAACGCTGTCAACTCAGCCATTCCACACCCTGTTTGAGGGATGTTGACTCCAGCAGCGTTCGTCAGCTCTTTAGCCATTTCACGCTGCATCCAACCGGCTGATCTCTGTACAGAGGTCCACCGGTCATGGAGAACTCCCTCTCGAGCAACCCCCCGTTCTACATATATTCGACCTGCTACAATCGCTCGGGGCAGGCACAGATTGCCGCGATTTTTTATAAATAGAATAGAGCGCTTGGAGCAATCACCCACCGTTAGCGGTTTCGGTCGCGCGCTTCCTACAGGCATTGTTATCACCGTACTTGCTATTGATAGAGACTCATCTATCGAGAATGATGCTGAGCTTCGAGCTATACTGGATATTAAACCGAATAAATCCAAGAAAGAAAAGTCTCTGATCAAGCGAAACGACATACCTGCAGGACCACGTGTAAAACTATTAGAACTCAAGGTCAACCCTATGACATCGGTTCCTTCACTACCAGTCACGAAAAGCGTGTGAATTTCACGGAATGCGGCTTCCAGCCACTCAATGGGGTTACTCCCGGTTGTAGGCTCGCGGACCTTAAATTCTAATACCGAACCTGACGCATGGAATTTGGGGAAAAAACGTTTCGTTTCGGACAGTCGCGAAATTTTCGACTCACCCTGATAAGCTGGAGTCTGTGAAGTTTCCGGTAAATTCTGCTGAGTCGATCTGTGATTTGCTGCGTCTATAACCGCGCTGGATGGACCAGCGATCGGTTCAACTGGTGACAGACGGCTCGCTGCACCACTACCCGGCTGCAGCTTCTCCTCGCCGTTTAATCTTAAGCCGTGCGTGCTCATAAGCGGCTCATTCAGATCCATTGATTCTGAAATGGAGAAAACAATTAATATTAGTATGGGTAATAATAATCAGAAAAATGATAAAAATAATACGAGACAAAAATGTCCTACCGGAAAAATCGTCATCCTGGAAATTCTCTAAATTACCAACAACCTCGAGAATGGCCGTCTCGTCGAAATCAGCCCACATATCGCTACTACTGGCGTCTATACAAATGGATATAAATGGAAAATTAAAAATTGAAGAATTAAAAATATTATTCATGAATCATAAAATAATTAAATTTATATAAAGAATAACTGACCTCTGGTGTGTGTATCAGTACACTCCTCACTGGTGGCTGGTGGTTGAGGCGGTGATAGACTTATTTCAGCTGTGAACAAGGTAAGTAATTAAGAATGATTCTTTCAGTATATATATATAATATTCACACAGGCATGCACCAGCGAAGAATAGAAATGTAGCTACAGTGATAATTACCTAGTATCCTCTCGTATTCGCTTCGTAGACCGGTGACAGGTGTCATACGGGTATGCTTGCGCGACTGTATCACTCCCTACGCGATTACGAGTAAATCCGGACACCCGCAAAACACATCCTTGTGATACATCACACCTATGTCACCGGTACTCACTGAATCTATTAAAGATCTAAATTTTCGTCTGAGTGCTTCGATAGGAAGCAGCCTCAGTGTACGATTTTTTAGATACGCTGATATCCGAGGTGGTACCGTCCTACCTCTAGCCCGTAGAAATGCCACAACTCTAGCAAAAGCTGCTATAAACGTGACAACTTCCATTTTCACTTGTTATATCACGCACAATAAAAATTACACTGTCTCTACACGATAAAAAATAAACACTATCAAAAAACGCACGATAAAAATAAACACTATCAACACACGCTGCACAAAATGATGGCCCTGAGATGAAACTCAAAATGTATAGCGATGCACTTTATACTTGTGACTGACTGAAGACTCAGAGTATACAGACTACACTTCTGGAGAAAACATTGAATTTAAAGGATTTTGAAACCTTCAAAACCCTTACTCTACACTCCCCACTGCGCCATCTAGCCACAAGCATTAGACACCTGTAGGCATAAATTAGCGACACACTATCGAGGTCTAATTCCTATCTCAGAAATTCTGGTTAAAGCTGAAAGCAGCGGTTAACGCTGATCATCACCCGCCGCGCATCGGTATAAGATAAATTTTAATAATCTGCTCGAGATGTATCTTCTGATTTGAAGAATCCTTGAAAAAAGAAAAACAATCCATCGAGGAGTATACACAGGCTGGACCGGCCCTAGTGACCAAGGGTCATAAAATTTAAAAGGTTTTCCTGGAGGCATTTCCTTCCGTCATGAAGTAATCCTTGGAGAAGAAGAGAACAATGCTACCAGTAGTATACACCGTCGAGATCTAAATCAAACAGTTGGGACGAATTAAAAAAAAAATCTGCTCGAGATGTATCTTGGGCCTTGGAGAATCCGTGAAAAAGAAAAAAAATCCACCCTACGGTAGACATTAGCGGCGCCACCAGCTGATGATAAAGGGTCATAAAATTTAAAGGTCTTTCATGGGGGCATTTTTTCTGCCGTGAAGAAATCCTTGGAAAAGGAGAGAACAATGCGACCAGGAGTATACACCGTCTAGACCTAGCCCAATGACAGTTGTGACACTAACGGCGCCGGCAGCGATGCCAAAGGATAATAAATTTTAAAATTTACATCATCGGGTATAGAGGCGTATATATTTATAGAAAACGTCTAGCCAGTCATAAAAATTGTATTTGTCGCCAAAGTTCAGACGTTATACAGTCTGGACAAATCTGGACACTATATGGCGGTCTACCCACCTAACTTAGCCACGATTGGTACGTTTCACCCCCAACCCGCTAACGAGCTTGGAAAATTCAGTAAATTTATGACAGGGCTGATACTGCTATGTAGGTCCTTAGACTACCCCTTTCTCACCCCTTCCTTACCCTCTAAACACGCCTACGCGGTGGAGGCCCACTCTAGCCTCCCAACCCCCCTCTCTTCCGAGGGGGTGATCATATCCTGCCCCCCTGGTTATAAAAGGCCTCGAAAAGACCCAGAGTTTATTACACCGTTTTCCGTCAGTGGCGCGTGCTCTTCATCCTACCGTGACGTTATAAAAAAAGTTATTCAACAATGGAATGGAACCGTGACGTAAATACGCAGAAAGTCTCGAGCAACGGGGTTTCTAGTGAACACGCTACTAATTACTACGCCCCTAACATATGATAAAATGTGATAAAATTTGATAAAATTCACAAACCAGTATGGCGGTGGCATTACTCTATCGCCTAATGAGTGGTATGAACTACGTGAGCGTATGACTATCATTACACCATGGTTCGAGGACCCTGCACAAACAGAAAAAAATTGCCCGCAAGGTCTGAATCCTATTGGTAGACAGAAGATATCTTTTACAACAGTGTATAACGAGAAAGCTGTTGCTTTAGAATTCATAAAACCATCTAGCCCCAGTGAGCTCAGAGGAAATGATGCATTCAACTCTAAAAAACAAAAGCTGGCCGCGCCTTCTCTCATCATGCAGAAAACAAGTTACTATGGATTACGATCGGTCACACCGTGCGCTGATGAAAGAGTAATAATCGCTCGGGTTCATGAAATACTCACAAATAAGTGTAGACCTCTACTCATAGAGGAAATTAGTATGGAGTCAATCCGTAAAGATTGGGGCCCGATAACACGGAAAGCCATACGGAAAGCAGGTTTTCAAAAAGTAAATGATGAACAATTTCGTTTGCATAAAAGATTTTTGAAAGAAATGTGTTGCTCTACTGATGAGGATGAAATGCGCGAGTATGATAAACGGCGAATGATCTGCTATGAACTGCTATCAGTTGATCTCGAGCAAATATTTAATGCCATTTCAATACGAGAACAGGAGATGTGCTTACACGATATGTGACATTGCATATTTTGTTTGGGGTTGCGGGCGCGAGTGTTCTACATTACTATATACTTTATATTCCAATTATTTCTTATGTACGTACTATCCGAAGATGCTTTGTCTTCAAGGGTCTATATACTATATCGCCGGTCAGTATATTCTCAAGGAGGTGAAAATTGTCTATAATGAGCAGAAAAACACAGCAAGAGTAGTGGAGGGGGTTGTTAAAAGAAAAACAGTTCACAATAGTAGCGGTGGGGGTGTCAAACTTTTCCGGGGGTAGTTAAAAGAAAAAGAGCTTTGCTGCGTGAGGATGCTGTCACGTCTCAACAGTTTGCCGTCAAAATTTCACCAGCCAACACTTCTCGAGTAATCAACTCAAACCCGAAAAATGGAGAAAAATAGTAACGCTCAGGCATTCGGTGTGTTCATGCGAGTACTGGAGTATTTTATGATATACGGGGATGGAGGGTCCCCAGTACTGGCCCTATACAAGAGGAAACGGCCAACGATACGCTCACTGGTACCGGATATTAACCAGGCCATATGTGATATATTAAATGATGTGTCATCACGCAATATCGGCGTGATAAACACTGACGACGTTTTCCGTCGGGATCGGACATATCTTGAGATGGCCTGGGGTATCATTGTCGCACGCGGCCATCAAAAGCAAGCTGCCGTGCGACACTTGTACCAGGATTATTTGGCTGCGACGTCGACACCTCTATGTAAGTATTTTATTTTGTGTAAACAGAAATATTTTTGTACGCCCGTACATGTATTTTATTTGTATTGTTTGGTGTTACAGATACAGTATCTCTGGGATTGCCCGATGATTCTGTCCTCCTCGAGGCTGGTGCTATGGACAGCGAGCCAGGGCTCTTCGACGAGACTTTTACTCTAATTGAAAGTCCGCGTATGGAGAGCCCTGACAGCGGTGTCAAATCGGGGCCATCAGCATCTGGCGAACGCCCGAACGCCAGCTTCGAGGAATGGCCAGCACTGGGCACATCGACGCAGCTCCAGGATGATGTGCCTGCAGAGCAAGCATCCGTATTTACGTCGACACCATCGTACGAGGACGTAAATACGGGTGACCTTTTCAACAGCTCGGCTCAAAACATCGCTGATTTCTGTAAGTGCACGGGATATCCTAGTTACCCGTGTACCCTAGTTCATGAATAAATTTTTATTTTTATACACACAAAAATGTCTGACAAATTATTTATAAATGCGTCCAACAAACCCCTCTCCTTTCCCCGAAAATTATTTATTCAATAACCCTGGTATACTTCTGCGTATACCAGGATAGCATAAGCGTCGCGGAGGTCTCATCGCTGGTATTTCGCATTTCCTGCACTCATCGGGGTTTTTCAACTTCTCATAGTAAGTATTTTTCAAAATATTTAGCCTTCCGCAGCTACACCAGAGCTACCTGCCTTTTTATTATCCTACAGGACATCTCAACACTCTCTCGCCATCCTACAACCCTGATACCTTCCCCCCTACGCAGCTCCTCACGATGGGGCCCCTTCAGAGAGAGAGAGAGAGAGAGAGACAGGTGTAAAATCTCCACCGCTACCCCCTCCTCTACTCCCACGATCCCTAGCTCAACCACCTACACCACCCACCTCCCCCTAACCTTCCAAAATATATCGCTAGGTGGCTACCCCCGGGAAAACCTTTCTCGCACACACAATATCAACCCTCAACTATTATACCCGCAAAATTTGCTGGGTGGTGGTCGGGGACGGCGGCCACAACGGGGCCTCGTGAAAATGACTCCTCCACCGAGTCAGCTTCACCGCACCGGAGTTTACCCCCACCCCTAAAAACAGCTCCAGGCCCCGGAATATACCTGTGGGGGACACCCCGTGTATAAGGGATAGGCGAATAACACGCTTGACCCGGGCTACCCCGCACTTCCGAGCCCCATGTATAAGGGGTTGGCGTATAGGTACAGTACTCTACTTCCATGGCAGACGATTATTTTTACCGCACTTCCTAAAAATCCCAAACGTAATTCTGAAATTTTATTGTCCCATGGAATATTTCCAACAGTGTCTGTTTTCGCGATGCTAACACTTTGCATTTTTAAATTGTCCATTAACTCTCGAAAACTGGCTATAACGTCTTTTATATGGCCTAGGATTAGCGCCATCCCTTCTCCAGAATCGTCACTGACAGGTAGAGCCACATGATACCTGTTTCCTCGCTTCACTTCACTGGCTTTGCCCACCTGTAAGTCCGGAAAGTACGGCAGCTCACTTCGGTCACTCAATTTTTGCGAACCTGAGTCGAACGGTTCTCCTCGGATATTCAAAAAGTAGGACAAGGTGTCCTTTCTAATGAAGAAAAGGTCTCGCGACTGGATAATATTTCCCTGCAAAACCCTTTCACTCGTTATTCTGGGTGACCTCTTAATTTTGTCACAATCTTCATTTTCATCTGATTCGAACGATGATTCCTCTTCATCGTCTTCGGATTCTTGCAGTTGAATTTTCTTCTTTGGTTTTTTATATGATAATAATTCATCTTCGTCGGATTCTTCATCTTCTTGAACGTCCTCGAATTCATCTTCTTCTTCTCGAATGTCTTCAAAATCATCTTTTTCTTCTCAAGTGTCCTTTTTCCCACGGTCGTTTGGGAATTTTGGTTCGACTTGAACTTTTGATTCGCTTCGTGTTAACATTTTACTGTTGGTGGTTGGAGGTTGAATAACTTCAGTATCCGGCTTATTGGATGGTAAAACGTTGACTTTCTTACTCTGCTTCTTTCTACTCATATCGGATGGTAATTTTTCATAATCGTTAATTTCCGGAAACTCGTCTTCTTTCTTCTCTCCATTTTCTCCCGCACGATCCAATTCGTACAAGGTCAAAGATTTTCTCCATTGTTCTTCAGGGTCATCTTCCTCGACTGGGAATTCTTCATCACTGTCCCCATCTTCACTATCCTTATCTCGTTCCAATAATCGTTGAATCTCTTCGTCAGTCAACTTTTTCCTTCCCGTGATATTTATTACAAATATTTCACCTTCCGTGGTATCTTCTCCATTTTCTACCGGATTTCTTGATAATGCGTCCGCATTAACGTTGGTTTTCCCTGCTTTATACACGACTTCATATTCATACTCAGATAATTTTAATCGCCAACGAAGAACACGTGCGTTTCCGTCTTTGCACGTTTTGAACCAAATTAGGGGTTTATGGTCAGTGACCATTGTAAATTTTTTTCCATAGAGATACGGTCTGAAATGTAAAACGCTATAAACGATTGCCAAAGCCTCTTTTTCATAGGTATCGTATCGCGTTTCGGGGCTATCCAATGTACGAGAAGCGTATGCTATTGGTCTATCTTTATTGATTTCACCTTGAGATAAAATTCCTCCTATGGCATAGCCTGAGGCATCTGTAGTAACAATAAAAGGCTTTGAAAAATCTGGAAAAATTAAAACTGGTTCTGTACAAAGTTTCTCTTTTAATTCTTGAAAACTTTCTTCCTGTGTAATGTCCCATAAGAAGGGCTCATCATTCTTCAAAAGGGTGGTTAATGGCTTGGCCAGCCGAGAGTATCCTTCAATAAATCGTCTGTAATAACCGGTGAGACCCAAAAATTGACGAATATTTTTCACATTTTTCGGCCTTGGAAATCCACGAACGGCTTCTAATTTTTTCGGGTCTGGTTTCAACCCTTCTTCTCCAATAACATAACCCAAATAAACTACTTCTTTCTTCAAAAATTCACATTTATCAGGTTGCAAGGATAGATTGGCTTTCCGTAGGCGCTCGAAAAGCCTCAAACACTTCTCGGTATGCTCGTCTAAGGTTTTTGCATAAATTACTATATCGTCCAAATATACGAATAACTCGCGTCCCTGTAATCCCATTAATACCATATCCATGGCACGTTGAAAGGTGGGTGGGGCATTTTTCAACCCCATAGGCATACGTACATATTCATAATGTCCATATGGTGTGGTAAACGCGGTTTTGTGACAATCATCAGGATGCATTTTAATCTGATAAAATCCGGATGCTAAATCAAATACTGAGAAATAGCGTGCCCCGCCCAATTGATCCAAAATATCTGTGATATTTGGCAACGGGTATGCATCGCCTATTGTTTTTTCATTGAGTTGTCGAAAGTCGAGCACCATTCTCCAACGAGGATTTCCCTGTGAGTCAACCTTTTTTGGCACGATCCAAACAGGTGTGTTGTATGGAGACTCAGACTCTCGGATTAGGCCGGCTTCTAATAATTCTTCTACCTGCCTACGTATTTCTTCTTTATGAATGACTGGAAAACGGTACTGTTTAGAATTTACTGGTAAACTATCTGTGGTTGGAATTCGATGTGCTAATACGTCGGTGGCACTTAATATTTCGCCCGTAAGATGGAATCTATCCGCAGCATCACTAATCAAACTTTTTATTATCAAAATTTCTGAATCATCTAAATGGTCTAAACGAAGCAATTTCATAACTCCTTCCGATCGAGTTACATCAAAATTTTGAGATCCTATCGCAAAACAATCCACATACATCATAAAATTTATTCCCATGCTTAGGACAGAATTTGGTTGAAATATTGGTACCGATTTTTCAAGACTTTCTTTATGAACGATTATATCTCCTACAGGAATCAAACTATCACTGGAATCACCCTCTCTTGGGGCTATTACTACTGGAATAGAATCACGAATCTCGTTATTACTTTGTGGCTGCGATATGCTCACCTCTTCACCGGAAATGACTTCTATATTATTAAAATGGAGTGGAGCCTTTCCCGTCCTTGGGGTTTTCTCCGAAAAACATTGAAGTGGAGCATTTCCCGTCCTTGGGGTTTTCTCCGAAAAACATTGAAGTGGAGCGTTTCCCGTCCTTGGGGTTTTCTCCGAAAAACATTGAAGTGGAGCATTTCCCGTCCTTGGGGTTTTCTCCGAAAAACATTGAAGTGGAGCATTTCCCGTCCTTACGGTTTTCTCCGAAAAACATTGAAGTGGAGCATTTCCCGTCCTTGGGGTTTTCTCCGAAAAACATTGAACTGAACTCGTCATTCCGTTTGAGTTTCTCACATTCTCACCATTGAAATAACTTAACTCGATATTTCTTTTGATTCCTTTCGCGACATGATTTTTTTTTACTGATTCTTTTACAGGATTTGGATTGGATTGAACAAGATCTCAGTTTTGAAGGCAACTCAACCCTTTTCCTAGTGATTTTTCAACGAGATCTGAGTTTTGAAGGGAACTCAACCCTTTTTTTACTGGATTTTTTCCTGGATTTGGATTGGATTCAACAAGATTTGAGTTTTGAAGGGAACTCAACTCTTTTTCTACTGGATTATTAACTGGATTTGGATTGGATTCAACAAGATCTGAGTTTTGAAGGGAACTCAACCCTTTTTTGACTGGATTATTAACTTCACCTCCGATTATGAAATTTACACCATATTCTGTCGATCCTTTGACAGAACTTTCTTTACTTAACTCGTTTTTTAAAATTGACTCATCATATATTTCCGATTCTCGTGGAGGACTTAATAAAAGAGTAACAACTGGTATTTCCATCTCGATTTTTTGGTCTCGCTGATTGGTCACTGGGAAGTACGCTTTCCCCTTCTCATTCCTCATGAGTCCCTTACCTAGCACTACTCCTTCCTCCGTTCCAAGGGGTGGCAAATAGCCCTCACTAACCTCATCATTCTTAATGCGTACGTAAAAAAGTCTTGTCGTTTTAGGTGGAAAGATCATACTTTCTCGAGTATGGAATGGAACTTTTGTTCCACGGACTTCAAAAAGATTGTTATCATAATCTATTTTTGCAAAATTATCGCGAAAATATTCCGAAGAAAGAATTCCTGATTGACTAATGGGGAAGCTATTTGGGACAATATGAAAAGTTGTCTCACTCCCCAACGTCTTTACTTTTACATAACCCAAAGTGTGTACTATGTTTTGAGTTATTCCCCTGACTCTCAAAACTTGATCACGAAGAACAGGTGCATTGGAATTTAAACATTGTTCCTTCAAAACCATTTTTACTTGCGCCAGAATCCAGCATCAGAATAATAGTCTCACTCAAGTCCTTGCCTTTCAACAAGATTGTCGGAGCCATTACATCATCAGCAGGTCGCGACAAAAAAATATCAATTATTCTTGGTGGGTTATTTCTGGGATCGTATGAATTGTGAGGGTCGGGTACGCTCTCATGTCGGCCTGTGCCTGGGCACCCGGTCCCGGCAGGCCACAACCGTTTCCCTGATGCACCTGACGCCTCTCGTTACTGCGCTTCCGTTGCTCGCACTCTTCAAGCACGTGCCCGGGCTGTTTGCAATAACGACAGAGCTCAGGTGAAGGATTTGAATGCGCTACCTGCGCATATGGATTTGGACCGGTCGCATTGGCGTTTGGAAACGGCCTTGGACCCGGAATCCCTTGATTTGCCTGATTGAAATTTTTAAAAGAGCAATTTGTGACGTAATGTCATCATCCATTACACTTAAAACATTGAACTCCTGGAGTATGCATTTGACTCGGACTTAGTGTATTGGGTGTGGATTTTTCGGGATATCGTCTTGTTTGGGTTTGGGTTCAAATTTTTACGAGACTTCTCTGGAAAATGACCGGTGCCTCCACAAAGGCGACAGGGAATGGAAAAACATCTGTTTATTGAATGTCCCTTTTTATTGCAATATTGACAAACAGTTAATCCCTCGACTGCTGTCGTGCTAACAATAGGACCAGGAGCTGTCGAAACTACCCTATCTTTTTGCTCTTCAACTTTCCCTGGCTCAAAATAATTAATACTTACCTTTTTCTCGGTTTTTTCGGGGGCACGCGATTTTGACAAGTCACCTCCTCTTAGCCTTTTTGCGTCGGCGAGCTGGCGTTCTATTGCCTTTGCTCTGTTGACCGCGTCACTAAGGGATGCATCGTTGTCAATCATTCGCTGCTCGATCTCCGGTTTCAAACCTCTCTTAAAGATTTTTATGGCCATTTTTTCCACCTTTAACTTATCCTCAGTACTAACCGGATTGCCATTCTCGGCACTAGTTGCTTCTAATATTTTTTCCGCATAATATCGGATACGATCAACGAAATCGTCTACACTGTCAATATGTTTTTGGTAACTATTTCCGAGTTCTGTCATTAATTGATATACATCTTTTGGAGGATCGTATGTATCGCGAAGATAATCAACATATTCTTTAATCGACCGGAAACTGATTTTTGAGATTTTATTCCAAATTGCGGGAGGTAATTTTACTATTACGAGATCTAACAGATAATTGTCAATCTCACCACCGCTCATAGTACTGGCTTGTTCTACACCGGCAATATAACGTCCCAATGAAGTTCGTTTCCCATCAAAATCGGGCACAATTTTTAAAACTTCCCTTAAAGTCGCGAAATTCGCGGGATCGAGCTTTTTCTTATCATCAGGAGGAGCCATTGTAGTATTTTGAGAATTTCCTTTATATTTAATCAAATTTTTATTTTTTTGAATCGCGGTTTGAGATATTTCCAACAAGTCACTACTTGATTTTTATGGAACAATAACGGGAGAAATTTTAACTGGAAAGAACGTTAAACTTAATTTTTTTTCAGATAAGGGTGATTTTGAATCGTTAATTAATTATTGGAACAAATTTATCGGATTTTCTTCTCTCTAATTCTAAATGAGCTTTGATTATCGCCTGATCATTAATTGAAAATGTTTCTTGGAATACTTCATTGGATACGATGTCAAATTCAGGGTTCTCTTTTTCAGTTTGCGATTTATTGACCCGAGAACACGTATTTTCTTCAGAGTCGGATTCGGATTCATCTTCGGACATCAAAGCAGATAAATTTTCGATTTTTGAGAATTCGGTTTCTATTGTGGATTTTTCAGAAATAGTTTTTTCCGAAAAAGAATCATCTTTAATATCCGGAAGGGGTATAGATGCACTGAAAAAGGACCCTCAAAAAGGACTCAAAAAGGACCCTCTTCTTCAAGGGGTATATTTAAATTCGACTGGGATTCACGATTTTCACCTGAAATACTAGGATCCTCTAAATTTTCTGAACTATCTTGATTTTTTTCTGTTCGAGGTTTTCTTACTACGCGATATTTTTTCAAAATTTCATCATCTAATTTTATTTTGGAACAAGTTCCCTTACTCATTGAAAATTAGGGTCATCGACCCCTTCTACCAGTGGACACCTGGACTTACCTTTGTCCACCCTCTTCTCGATGTTATTAAATTTTTGCATAAAATTTACACAGGCATAAAAATGGTTCTTGCATATAAAAGAAAGAGATGCGCATGCGCTTAAAATTAAAACATGCAATAAAACAGAATCAATTATAAATCACAAAAATTCACTGCTAATCCCGGACGAGCCCCCAAAATTTGTTATGACCTGACTTGCTACTTCTCCATCTCGGTCAAGGAAAGCAAGCTCTCCCTTTACACGTTCTCGGAGAAAGCGCATTGGTCAGAGTGTTGCCCTGTTTCGAGCCTAACCTTGCGGAAAAAAACTCAGGATGGGCGGGAGCGTATTGTGATTTAATTTATAAAAGGGGGTAGAATTCGATTTTAATTGTCAAGGAAAATTGTCAATAATGAAATTTAATTAATATTTCTCGTCTTGAAGTTACGTGCCATTGAAATTGTAAAACTGTTTTTATTTAATTACAGCGCCAGCGAAGATCTCTTCTGGAAATGATCGCGTCGCTCTTGTAATTATAAAGATATATGAATAGTTACATGTCAGAGGACGAGAAATAACCAAGAAAATTTGTTAAAAATGAGTTTGAACAAAGCAAGAAAATTTTAAGGGAAAGAATTTGCGCAAAGAAAATATGGGGAAGATGACGCAAATCTTCATGTAATTATTTATTTCGGGTATTCATTTCTATCGCAATTGTAGAATCCACGCTGATATTGACGAATGAATTATGCGGGGTCGGGGGAGGCGTCAACACAGGGGTTCCACAAGGACAGAATAGCATAATTCCCAGGCTTAAAACCAGAAGAAGTATGACTAACATTACCCCAAGAGCAAAACGAATTTGAAGATCCTCCATAATGGAAGGAGAAAATAATGCTATGTTAATAAAACTCGTAAACGAAAGGAAAAACGTAAAAATCGCGTTAAACCCAATATATGACAATATAGTCCGCGCGAAACACGACTGTGAATTTACGGTCGGTCGGTGAGATGGGGGAAGGACGGTTTGCAGGCCGAGTCAAGGCCTCTATTAAGATGACCGGCGACGAACCGTCTATGGATACGAGAGTAGAGTCATTGGGGGTCATTGACCTTCGAGCAAATTCTATGGGTTGAAATTTTGAACAGATGGCATTTTGAAATGTGTCACGGTGCACCGACTAACTCCCGAAAAAAAAAATATTTCACTAACACTGTGTAACGGGGTCTAGGCAATTTCCCACGCGTACGAAAGGCAACAAATAAGAGAAAGAATGAACACGAGTCCTACAGCCATACTCCCAATTAATATTATTACGTAAAGGTCTTCCATTTTTAATTATTCTTCACGATAAATTAAATAATGATTGAAATTGAAACCCGTTTATTTTCATAATAACTTTCCAGAAATTTGGAGGTTTTAAATAAAGTAACCAGATGTTTAGAATTTTAATTGAAATTAAACGAGGGTTAAAGAAAATGATTTTAATGATTCTAATTGGTTTTCCCGATTACTCGGAAAATTCGGATTAAATAGACACCGCACTCGGAATTTTTTTACTCGTACCCGCCAAACGATTTTTTAATTTCAGCGAAATTAATCTTTTCCGAATGTGAAGTATTTATTCGGTCGCACTTTATCATTTTGAAGATAAATCACTTACGACGTTTCGTTTTAAGCAAACAGGCTATAAATTTTCAGAAAACAAAGGAAATTAATTCCAACGCGAAGAATTACGATACGCATATTGAAAATAAAATGAGATGAAACGATGACGGAAAAATTTTGAACAAAAGGGAAACTCTTGATACGCGGGTGGAGTTTCCTAATAATCAACGGTAGCCCTCAGGCCCGTAACGCCGGAGGCTCTTGTCCGAGACTCGGTAACGCACACTGATTTTATTTTTAGAGATGTCATGCTTGCAAAAATAAAATAAACACTTTAATTGTACTTACTCGGTGGTGGTGGTGGTATTGAAGCAGAACACTTGAAGATGACGATGATAATAATGATGATGATGACGACGATGATATCGATGATGAAACGGTGAAAATTGAATCAGGTGAGGGTGCGATGAATAATTTGAGTTTCACGGAAGGTCACTTATTGTAGGTTTATTTATTTAATTCACGAATGTTTTTCTTGTGATTGAAAACAAAACGAGGGTTTATTAAGGAAAACACACACACAGAATTTTTGATAAAAGATGGGAAAAAAAATAATAATAGCGAAGCTTAAAACTGTTAATAAATGGAAAAACTGGCTCAAACTAAAACTGAAACTAAAACTGTGACTCTGATCTAGAAACCAAAACTGACGAAAACTGTAACTGCTCAAAAACTTGAACTCAAACTGCAAAACTGAAAACTAAAAATGACTGTAACAGTAACTCTAAAAAAACTTGAACTGACTTTCCCGGGCCTCTGACCCCTAATTATATAAGCTGTCCTTTAGGAAAAAGTGGGGTATGACCCCTCGGACGCTTTACACCCCGCACGCATTTGCCTATGCGTGGGCTTACCGCCCCTCATGTCTCGATACAATGAATTTTGGAAGGGTTGTTTCTTACATGAATAATTATTGAATTTTTATTGGAATTAACATTATCTTATTTCTACTCGTTCATTTATCCATTCTTGCACAAAAATAAATTCGCAAATCCCATTATTTTGGGTATTTGCGCTGATTTCATAAAAGGTTACACATGCGCGTTGTAGCGTGACTTTTCTCTCCGCCTATTCATCTCCCTCGCTCTTCATTCATCACCGTATTCTTCGTACTCTCTCACTCTTCTCTCGTTCTTCGCATCATTCGTTACCTTGTTTCGGAGGCGCGTGCGCTAGCGAGGCCCCTCCGTAGGGACTCTCTCTACCCTCTCTCCTACATACTCCTATCCGCTCTATCCTCTCCTTACTCATGCGTTCCTCCCTACTTCCTCATGTGTCTTTTCCTATCCTGTCCTTTCTTTTCGCTCCATTTCTTTCTTTTGGATGACGCAAGATTTTTCTGTATCATTCAATCCATGTACAGTCCACTTCCGCAATTATTATTAATGATTTAGATTTTGCAGAAAAGTATAATTACTATTATATATTTCTAATAACTGATATTCCATTTTATTGATTAATAACATGATTCAAATGGATTTGAAGGTTTACATGAATTAATTTAATGAGTGATAAACTTTAGCTTTTGGTTGAATTACTTTTGATTGAATTGATTATTGAATTTATAATTAGTTTGGATTTTATTTATTTTGTTTTGAAATAGATAATTTGATAAACCGTTTAAGTTAAATAATCGGGTTATTTCCTGTCAAAATTGATTGATTCATTCCATGCATTTCGAAATTCACACGATTTCGTATTTATTCATTAGTGATTTTACCATAAAAGATATGAAATCGCAACATCATAAATGCTTTGTCGGGGTGTCTTAATTGGACCATCGTATACTCGTGATCTTGATTCGTTTGGTTACAATTCCCCCTCCACCGCAGAGAGCGTGGCCACAAGCCTCGCATGAAGCGTTTCCAAGCGGACCCGCTAGGATTGTAGGGGAGGCTCTCATTGGTTATGGGGGTGCGAGTGAGATGACCAGCCTTGGAGTTGAAAAATGGGCTTCGAGTATTGGAGGAAAAAGGACGCATAGCTTTGCCTGCCATCGCTTTCCTTTGTCGAAAACGAATTTTGGTGCTGGAATTTTCTATGTTTACAGGACGATGTCACGTGGTCTTTTTCTTTGTCCACGCTGTTGAAATCGGTCTCTCGTTACTCGCCTCGAATATTTATTTAAATGTAAATATGATTTCTCCGAACTCTTTTTGGATAATGGTCCTCAAGTTCCGTTCTAAACATCCTTAATCATCAACAAGAGTGGCGATATACTGTATATGTTCGTGGAAAAGAACCATCACGATTTTAACTGATGATTATCGTGGTAAATTTGCATTTAAAGTTTTAAAAGAAGGAAATATTATTCAAAC
Source organism: Dyspetes luteomarginatus (assembly GCA_963669185.1). NCBI lineage: Eukaryota > Metazoa > Arthropoda > Insecta > Hymenoptera > Ichneumonidae > Dyspetes > Dyspetes luteomarginatus. The sequence continues at coordinate 3,625,359 of OY769911.1, forward strand.
TTGTGTGAAATTTTCATGCCCACTTTCATACCCTTAAATTATATAAAAATAACTATTGTTGATGGCCTGACCCAGGTACTCATGATCATACTTGAATCTACCCTTAACTATCATTCGTCTTTCTGCAACTTTCGGGAATTCACTCTGTCATATTGTCATAGGATGCTGGTGCGTCATATGCGCTAACTCATGCACACATACATTTTGTGGGGCCATTGATATTGGGGCGCCAGTTCATTCGAGCACGTGGCCCCACGCATAATAGTATTAGTGCAAGCCACAGTTTTACTCACTCGTACATGCGTGTGCACGCTGGTGGTAGTGTCACGCGCTGTTTCGAAAATTTCGATACTTGATCTCATGCTGGGCTGTGAGACTCTCCATGCGCCGAGAAAGCCGAAGCTATCGCCAAGGATTTCCAGCTAGCCCCTATATGTTTCCTTTCCGACGATTGACGATTGTTAGTGTTAGCAGCGATATTCGTCGCCGTTTAGGCGAGCCTTCGCGGCGAAAACTCTTCGCTCTCACCGACCGTTCGTACTGGTAAATTACATCGATTTGTTTCGGTGACTGAAAATTATGCGCACGTGAACTCGACCATGTTTCGTACTTGATTTCTTATTCCTTGAGAATTGTCGGATTTGACAATCTCTATGAGAAAAGGAAATCCCGAAAGTCGCAGGACGTAACACCCTCGTACAGCACTATTCCATCGTACCTCAGCTATACAATTTAAAATGGCCCCCGTAAAGCCCTTTCCCATCGTACCTGAGCGATGAACTTCGAGCTGGCCCCCGTACAGCACTTTCCCATCTTACCTGAGCGATAAACTTTGACCTGGCCCTCGTACAGCACTTTCCCATCGTACTTCAGTAATAACACTTGACCTGGCCCCCGTACAACACTTACCCATCGTACCTGAGCAATAAACTTTGACCTGGCCCTCGTACAGGACTTCCACATCGTACATCAGTAATAAAACTTGAACTGGCCCCCGTACAGCACTTTCTCATCGTACCTGAGTAATAAACTTAGACCTGGCGCTCGTACAGGACTTTCCCATCGTACTTGATTGATAAAACTTGACCTGGCGCTCGTACAGGACTTTCCCATCGTACTTGATTGATGAAACTTGACCTGGCCCCCGTACAGCACTTTCCCATCGTACTTGAGCAATAAACTTAGACCTGGCGCTCGTATAGGACTTTCCCATGGTACCTGAGTGATAAAATTGAACCCGGCCCCCGTACAACACTTGAGTACTTGAGTGATAAACTTTGACCTGGCCCTCGTACAGCACTTTCCCAGAGATAAAATTTGATCTAGCCCCCGTACAGCACTTTCCCATCGTACCTGAGCAATAAACTTTGACCTGCCCACCGTACAGCACTTTCCCATCGTACCTGAGCAATAAACTTAGACCTAGCGCTCGTATAGGACTTTCCCATCGTACTTGATTGATAAAACTTGACCTGGCCCCCGTACAGCACTTTCCCATCGTACTTGAGCAATAAACTCAGACCTGACGCTCGTACAGGACTTTCCCATCGTACCTGAGTGATAAAATTTAACCCGGCCCCCGTACAGCACTTTCCCATCGTACCTGAGCAATAAACTTCGACCTGGCCCTCGTACGGGACTTTCCCATCGTACTTGAGTGATAAATTTTGATCTGGCCCTCGTACAGCACTTTCCTATCGTACCTGAGCGATCAAATTTAACCTGGCCCCCGAACAGCACTTTACCATCGTACCTGAGCGTACAACTTGACCTGGCCCTCGTACAGCACTTTCTCATTGTACCTCAGCGATAAAATTTAACGTGGCCGTCGTACAGCACTTTCCCATCGTACCTCAGCGTTAAACTTTGACCTGGCCTTCGTACAGCACTTTCCCATCGTACCTGAGCAATACACTTTAACCGGGCGCCCATACAGCACTTTCCCATCGTACCTGAGCAATAAACTTTGACCCGGCCCTCGTACAGGACTTCCACATCGTACATCAGTAATAAAACTCGACCTGGCCCCCGTACAGCGCTATCATATCGTACCTGAGTCATAAACTTAGACCTGGCCCCCGTACAGCACTTTCCCATCGTACCTGAGCGCTAAACTTTGACCTGGTCCTCGTAGAGCACTTTCCCATCGTACCTAATTAATAAACTTCGACCTGGCCCTCGTACAGCACTTTCCCATCGTACCTGAGCGATTAAATTTGACCTGGCCCTCGTACAGCACTTTCCCATCGTAGTTCAGTAATAAAACTTGACTTGGCCCACGTACAGCACTTTCCCATCGTACCTGTGCAATACAACTTGACCTGGCCCTCGTACAGCACTTTCTCATTGTACCTCAGCGATATAATTTAACCTGGCCGTCGTACAGCACTTTCCCATCGTACCTCAGCGTTAAAATTGGACCTGGCTCTCGTACAGAGCTGTCCCATCGTACATGAGCGATAAACTTTGTCCTGGCACTTGTACGGGACTTTCCCATCGTACTTGAGTGATAAATTTTGACCTGGCCCTCGTACAGCACTTTTCCATCGTACCTGAGCGATCAAATTTAACCTGGCCCCCGTACAGCACTTTCCCATCGTACCTGAGCGATACAACTTGACCTGGCCCTCGTACAGCACTTTGTTATTGTACTTCAGCGATGAACTTAGACCTGGCCGTCGTTCAGCACTTTCCCATCGTACCTCAACTTTAAAATTTGACCGGGCCCTCGTACAGAACTTTCCCATCGTACCCGAGCGATAAACTTAGACCTAGCGCTCGTACAGGACTTTCCCATCGTACCTGGACGATAAAATTTGACCTGGCCGTCGTACAGCACTTTCCCATCGTACTTCAGTAATAAAACTTTAACCTGGCCGTCGTACAGCACTTTTCCAGCGTACCTCAGTTTTAAAATTTGACCTGGTTCCCGTACAGCACTTTCCCATCGTACCTGAGCGATAAACTTTGACCGGGCGCCCATACAGCGCATTTCCATCGTACCTGAGCAATAAACTTCGACCTGGCCCTCGTACAGCACTTTCTCATCGTACCACAGCTATACAATTTAACTTGGCACCCGTACATCCCTTTTCCATCGTACCTTAGCGCTAAACTTTGACCTGGCCCTCGTAGAGCACTTTCTGATCGTAGCTAATTAATAAAATTTGACCTGGCCCTCGTACAGCACTTTCCCATCGTACTTGAGTAATAAGTCTTGACCTGGCCCCCGTACAGCACTTTCCCATCGTACTTTAGGACCAAATCTTGACCTGGCTCCCGTACAGCACATTTCCATTGTACCTGAGCGATAAACTTTGACCTGGCCCTCGTACAGCTCTTTCCCATCGTAACTGAGCGATAAACTTTGACCTGGCCCTCGTACAGCACTTTCCCATCGTACTCGAGTAATAAATCTTGACCTGGCCCCCGTCCAGCACTTTCATATCGTACTTAAGGAAAAAATCTTGACCTGGCCCTCGTACAGCGCTTTACCATCGCACTTGAGTAATAAGTATTGACCTGGCCCTCGTACCGCACTTTCCCACCGTACTTGAGTAATAAAACTTAACCTGGCCCCTGTCCAGCATTTTCCCATCATACCTGAGCGACAAAACTTGACCTGGCCCTCGTGAAGCACTTTCCCATCGTACTTGAGTGATAAATCTTGACCTAGCCCCCGTACAGCACTTTCCCATCGTACCTAAGCAATACAACTTGACATGGTCCCCGTACAGCACTTTCCCATTGTACCTCGGCGATAAAATTAAACCTGGCCCTCGTACAGCACATTCCCATCGTCCCCGCGCGCTAGAATTTGACCTGGCCCTCGTACAGCACTTTACCATCGTACTTGAGTAATAAGTCTTGACCTGGCCCTCGTACAGCACTTTCCCACCGTACTTGAGTAATGAAACTTGACCTGGCCCCTGTTCAGCATTTTCCCATCGTACCTGAGCGATAAAACTTGACCTGGCCCTCGTGAAGCACTTTCCCATTGTACCTGAGCGATAATACTTGACATGGCCTTCGTACAGCACTTTCCCATCGTCGCCGAGCGATAAAAATTAACCTGGCCCTCGTACAGCACTTTCCCATCGTACTTGAGGACCAAATCTTGACCTGGCCCCCGTACAGCACATTTCCATCGTACCTGAGCGATAAAACTTGACCTGGCCCTCGTACAGCACTTTCCCATAGTCCCCGACCGATAAACTTTGCCCTGGCCCTCGTACAGCACTTTCCCATCGTACTTGAGTAATAAATCTTGATCTGGCTTCCGTACAGCACTTTCCCATCGTACCTGAGCGATAAATTTTGACCTGGCCCCCGTATAGCACTTTCCCATCGTACTTGAGGACCAAGTTTTGACCTGGCCCTCGTACAGCACTTTCCCATTATACCTCAGCGATAAAATCTTACCTGGCCCTCGTCCAGCACTTTCCCATTGTCCCTGAGAGATTAATCTTGACCTGGGCCCCGTACACCACTTTGCCATTGTACCTCAGCGATAAAATTTAACCTGGCCTTCGTACAGTACTTGCCCATCGTACCTGAGCGATAAATCTTGACCTGGCCCCCGTACAGCATTTTCGCATCGTGCTTGAGGACCGAATCTTGACCTGGCCCCCGTACAGCACTTTCCCATCGTACCTCAGCCATAAAGATTAACCTGGCCCTCGTACAGCACTTTCCCATCGTCCCCGAGCGATAAAATTTGACCTGGCCCTCGTACAGCACTTTCCCATCGTACTTGAGTAATAAGTATTGACCTGGCCCTCGTACAGCACTTTCCCACCGTACTTGAGTAATAAGTATTGACCTGGCCCTCGTACAGCACTTTCCCACCGTACTTGAGTAATAAAACTTGACCTGGCCCCTGTCCAGCATTTTCCCATCGTACCTGAGCGATAAAACTTGACCTGGCCCTCGTGAAGCACTTTCCAATTGTACCTGAGCGATAATACTTGACATGGCCTTCGTACAGCACTTTCCCATCGTACTTGAGAAATAAGTCTTGAACTGGCCCCCGTACAGCACTTTCCCATCGTACTTGAGGACCAAATCGTGACCTGGCCCTCGTACAGCACTTTCCCATCGTACTTGAGGACCAAATCTTGACCTGCCCCCGTACAGCACATTTCCATCGTACCTGAGCGATAAAACTTGACCTGGCCCTCGTACAGCTCTTCCCCATCGTACCTGAGCGATAAACTTTGACCTGGCCCTCGTGAAGCACTTTCCCATTGTACCTGAGCGATAATACTTGACATGGCCTTCGTACAGCACTTTCCCATCGTCGCCGAGCCATAAAAATTGACCTGGCCCTCGTACAGCACTTTCCCATCGTACTTGAGGACCAAATCTTGACCTGGCCCCCGTACAGCACATTTCCATCGTACCTGAGCGATAAAACTTGACCTGGCCCTCGTACAGCACTTTCCCATAGTCCCCGACCGATAAACTTTGCCCTGGCCCTCGTACAGCACTTTCCCATCGTACTTGAGTAATAAATCTTGATCTGGCTTCCGTACAGCACTTTCCCATCGTACCTGAGCGATAAACTTTGCCCTGGCCCTCGTACAGCACTTTCCCATCGTACTTGAGTAATAAATCTTGATCTGGCTTCCGTACAGCACTTTCCCATCGTACCTGAGCGATAAATTTTGACCTGGCCCCCGTATAGCACTTTCCCATCGTACTTGAGGACCAAGTTTTGACCTGGCCCTCGTACAGCACTTTCCCATTATACCTCAGCGATAAAACTTGACCTGGCCCTCGTACAGCACTTTCCCATAGTCCCCGACCGATAAACTTTGCCCTGGCCCTCATACAGCACTTTCCCATCGTACTTGAGTAATAAATCTTGATCTGGCTTCCGTACAGCACTTTCCCATCGTACCTGAGCGATAAATTTTGACCTGGCCCCCGTATAGCACTTTCCCATCGTACTTGAGGACCAAGTTTTGACCTGGCCCTCGTACAGCACTTTCCCATTATACCTCAGCGATAAAATCTTACCTGGCCCTCGTACAGCACTTTCCCATTGTCCCTGAGAGATTAATCTTGACCTGGGCCCCGTACACCACTTTGCCATTGTACCTCAGCGATAAAATTTAACCTGGCCTTCGTACAGTACTTGCCCATCGTACCTGAGCGATAAATCTTGACCTGGCCCCCGTACAGCATTTTCCCATCGTGCTTGAGGACCGAATCTTGACCTGGCCCCCGTACAGCACTTTCCCATCGTACCTCAGCCATAAAATTTAACCTGGCCCTCGTACAGCACTTTCCCATCGTCCCCGAGCGATAAAATTTGACCTGGCCCTCGTACAGCACTTTCCCATCGTACTTGAGTAATAAGTATTGACCTGGCCCTCGTACAGCACTTTCCCACCGTACTTGAGTAATAAGTATTGACCTGGCCCTCGTACAGCACTTTCCCACCGTACTTGAGTAATAAAACTTGACCTGGCCCCTGTCCAGCATTTTCCCATCGTACCTGAGCGATAAAACTTGACCTGGCCCTCGTGAAGCACTTTCCAATTGTACCTGAGCGATAATACTTGACATGGCCTTCGTACAGCACTTTCCCGTCGTACTTGAGAAATAAGTCTTGAACTGGCCCCCGTACAGCACTTTCCCATCGTACTTGAGGACCAAATCGTGACCTGGCCCCCGTACAGCACATTTCCATCGTACCTGAGCGATAAACTTTGACCTGGCCCTCGTACAGCTCTTCCCCATCGTACCTGAGCGATAAACTTTGACCTGGCCCTCGTGAAGCACTTTCCCATTGTACCTGAGCGATAATACTTGACATGGCCTTCGTACAGCACTTTCCCATCGTCGCCGAGCCATAAAAATTGACCTGGCCCTCGTACAGCACTTTCCCATCGTACTTGAGGACCAAATCTTGACCTGGCCCCCGTACAGCACATTTCCATCGTACCTGAGCGATAAAACTTGACCTGGCCCTCGTACAGCACTTTCCCATCGTACTTGAGTAATAAATCTTGATCTGGCTTCCGTACAGCACTTTCCCATCGTACCTGAGCGATAAATTTTGACCTGGCCCCCGTATAGCACTTTCCCATCGTACTTGAGGACCAAGTTTTGACCTGGCCCTCGTACAGCACTTTCCCATTATACCTCAGCGATAAAATCTTACCTGGCCCTCGTACAGCACTTTCATATCGTACTTGAGGACAAAATCTTGACCTGGCCCCCGTACAGCACTTTCCCATCGTACCTGAGCGATACAACATGACGTGGTCCCCGTACAGCACTTTCCCATTGTACCTCGGCGATAAAATTTAACCTGGCCCTCGTACAGCACTTTACCATCGTCGCCGAGCGATAAAACTTGACCTGGCCTTCGTACAGCACTTTCCCATCGTACGTGAGTAATAAAATTTGACTTGGCCCTCGTACAGCACTTTCCCATCGTACTTGAGGACCAAGTCTTGACCTGGCCCTCGTACACCACTTTCCCATTGTACCTCACCGATAAAATTTAACCTCGCCCTCGTACAGCACTTTCTCATTGTCCCCGAGCGATAAAATTTGCCCTGGCCCTCGTACAGCACTTTCCCATCGTACTTGAGTAATAAATCTTGATCTGGCCCCCGCACAGCACTTTCGTATCGTACCTGAGCGATAAAACTTGACCTGGCCCTCGTACAGCACTTTCCCATTATACCTCAGCGATAATATTTAACCTGGCCCTCGTACAGCACTTTCCCATCGTCGCCGAGCGATCAAATTTAACCTGGCCCTCGTACAGCACTTTCCCATCGTACTTGAGTTATAAATCTTAACCCGACCCCCGTACAGCACTTTCCCGTCGTACTTGAGGAAAAAACCTTGTCCTGGCTCCCGTACAGCACTTTCCCATCGTACCTGAGCGATAAAACTTGACCTGGCCCCCGTATAGCACTTTCCCATCGTACTTGAGGACCAAGTTTTGACCTGGCCCTCGTACAGCACTTTCCCATTATACCTCAGCGATAAAATCTTGCCTGGCCCTCGTACAGCACTTTCCCATTGTACCTGAGCGATTAATCTTGACCTGGCCCACGTACACCACTTTGCCATTGTACCTCAGCGATAAAATTTAACCTGGCCTTCGTACAGTACTTGCTCATCATACCTGATCGATAAATCTTGACCTGGCCCCCGTACAGCATTTTCTCATCGTACTTGAGACCGAATCTTGACCTGGCCCCCGTACAGCACTTTCCCATCGTACCTGAGCGATAAAACTTGACCTGGCCCACGTACACCACTTTCCCATCGTACCCGAGCGATAAAACTTGACCTGGCCCTTGTACTGCATTTTGCCATTGTACCTCAGCGATAAGATTTGACCTGGCATTCGTACAGTACGTGCCCATCGTACCTGAGCGATAAATCTTGACCTGGCCCCCGTATAGCACTTTCCCATCGTATTTGAGGACCAAGTCTTGACCTGGCCCTCGTACAGCACTTTCCCATTGTACCTGAGCGATTAATCTTGACCTGGCCCCCGTACACCACTTTCCCATTGTACCTCACCGATGAAATGTAACCTCGCCCTCGAACAGCACTTTCTCATTGTCCCCGAGCGATAAAATTTGCCCTGGCCCTCGTACAGCACTTTCCCATCGTACTTGAGTAATAAATCTTGATCTGGCCCCCGCACAGCACTTTCCTATCGTACCTGAGCGATAAAACTTGACCTGGCCCTCGTACAGCATTTTCCCATTGTACCTCAGCGATAATATTTAACCTGGCCCTCGTACAGCACTTTCCCATTGTACCTGAGCAATAAATCTTGACCTGGCCCCTGTCCAGCATTTTCCCATCGTACCTGAGCGATAAAACTTAACCTGGCCCCTGTCCAGCATTTTCCCATCGTACCTGAGCGATAAAACTTGACCTGGCCCTAGTGAAGAACTTTCCCATTGTACCTGAGCGATAATACTTGACATGGCCTTCGTACAGCACTTTCCCATCATACTTGAGTAATAAATCTTGACCTGGCCCCCGTCCAGCACTTTCATATCGTACTTGAGGACAAAATCTTGACCTAGCCCCCGTACAGCACTTTCCCATCGTACCTGAGCGATACAACTTGACATGGTCCCCGTACAGCACTTTCCCATTGAACCTCGGCGATAAAATTAAACCTGGCCGTCGTACAGCACATTCCCATCGTCCCCGCGCGCTAGAATTTGACCTGGCCCTCGTACAGCACTTTACCATCGTACCTCAGCGATAAAACTTGACCTGGCCCTCGTACAGCACTTTGCCATTGTACCTCAGCGATAAAATTTGACCTGGCATTCGTACAGAACTTGCCCATCGTACCTGAGCGATAAATCTTGACCTGGCCCCCGTATAGCACTTCCCTATTGTACCTGAGCAATAAATCTTGACATGGCCCCGGTACAGCACTTTCCCATCGTCGCCGAGCCATAAAAATCAACCTGGCCCTCGTACACCACTTTCCCATCGTACTTGAGTAATAAATCTTTACCTGACCCCCGTACAGCACTTTCCCGTCGTACTGGAGGACAAAATCTTGTCCTGGCTCCCGTACAGCACTTTCCCATCGTACCTGAGCGATAAATCTTGATCTGGCCCCCGCACAGCACTTTCCTATCGTACCTGAGCGATAAAACTTGACCTGGCCCTCGTACAGCACTTTCCCATTGTACCTCAGCGATAATATTTAACCTGGCCCTCGTACAGCACTTTCCCATTGTACCTGAGCAATAAATCTTGACCTGGCCCCTGTCCAGCATTTTCCCATCGTACCTGAGCGATAAAACTTAACCTGGCCCCTGTCCAGCATTTTCCCATCGTACCTGAGCGATAAAACTTGACCTGGCCCTAGTGAAGAACTTTCCCATTGTACCTGAGCGATAATACTTGACATGGCCTTCGTACAGCACTTTCCCATCATACTTGAGTAATAAATCTTGACCTGGCCCCCGTCCAGCACTTTCATATCGTACTTGAGGACAAAATCTTGACCTAGCCCCCGTACAGCACTTTCCCATCGTACCTGAGCGATACAACTTGACATGGTCCCCGTACAGCACTTTCCCATTGAACCTCGGCGATAAAATTAAACCTGGCCGTCGTACAGCACATTCCCATCGTCCCCGCGCGCTAGAATTTGACCTGGCCCTCGTACAGCACTTTACCATCGTACCTCAGCGATAAAACTTGACCTGGCCCTCGTACAGCACTTTGCCATTGTACCTCAGCGATAAAATTTGACCTGGCATTCGTACAGAACTTGCCCATCGTACCTGAGCGATAAATCTTGACCTGGCCCCCGTATAGCACTTCCCTATTGTACCTGAGCAATAAATCTTGACATGGCCCCGGTACAGCACTTTCCCATCGTCGCCGAGCCATAAAAATCAACCTTGCCCTCGTACACCACTTTCCCATCGTACTTGAGTAATAAATCTTTACCTGACCCCCGTACAGCACTTTCCCGTCGTACTGGAGGACAAAATCTTGTCCTGGCTCCCGTACAGCACTTTCCCATCGTACCTGAGCGATAAATCTTGATCTGGCCCCCGCACAGCACTTTCCTATCGTACCTGAGCGATAAAACTTGACCTGGCCCTCGTACAGCACTTTCCCATTGTACCTCAGCGATAATATTTAACCTGGCCCTCGTACAGCACTTTCCCATCGTACTTGAGTAATAAATCTTCACCTGGCCCTCGTACAGTACTTTCCGATCGTACTTGAGCGACGAAACTTGACCTGGCCCTCGTACAGCACTTTCCCATCGTACCTCAGCGATAAAACTTGACCTGGCCCACGTACACCACTTTCCCATCGTACCCGAGCGATAAAACTTGACCTGGCCCTTGTACAGCACTTTGCCATTGTACCTCAGTGATAAAATTTGACCTGGCCCTCGTACAGCACTTTCCCATTGTATTTGAGCGATTAATCTTGACCTGGCCCCCGTACACCACTTTCCCATTGTACCTCACCGATAAAATGTAACCTCGCCCTCGTACAGCACTTTCTCATTGTCCCCGAGCGATAAAATTTGCCCTGGCCCTCGTACAGCACTTTCCCATCGTACTTGAGTAATAAATCTTGATCTGGCCCCCGCACAGCACTTTCCTATCGTACCTGAGCAATAAAACTTGACCTGGCCCCCGTACACCACTTTCCCATTGTACCTCACCGATAAAATTTAACCTCGCCCTCGTACAGCACTTTCTCATTGTCCCCGAGCGATAAAACTTGACCTGGCTCTCGTACAGCACTTTCCCATTGTACCTCAGCGATAATATTTAACCTGGACCTAGTACAGCACTTTCCCATTGTACCTGAGCAATGAATCTTGACCTGGCCCCTGTCCAGCATTTTCCCATCGTACCTGAGCGATAAAACTTGACCTGGCCCTCGTGCAGCACTTTTCCATTGTACCTGAGCGATAAAACTTGACCTGGCCCTCGTACAGCACTTTCCCATAGTCCCAGAGCGATATAATTTGCCCTGGCCCTCGTACAGAACTTTCCTATCGTACTTGAGTAACAAATCTTGATTTGGCCCCCGTACAGCACTTTCCCATTGTACCTGAGCGATTAATCTTGACCTGGCCCCCGTACAGCACTTTCCCATCGTACCTCAGCAATAAAACTAGACCTGGTCCTCGTACAGTACTTCCCCATCGTACTTGAGTAATAAATCTTGACCTGGCCCCCGTACACCACTTTCCCATTGTACCTCACCGATAAAATGTAACCTCGCCCTCGTACAGCACTTTCTCATTGTCCCCGAGCGATAAAATTTGCCCTGGCCCACGTACAGCACTTTCCCATCGTACTTGAGTAATAAATCTTGATCTGGCCCCCGCACAGCACTTTCCTATCGTACCTGATCGATAAAACTTGACCTGGCCCTCGTACAGCAGTTCCTCATTGTACCTCAGCGATAAAATTTAACCGAGCCCTCGTACAGCACTTTCCCATCGTCCCCGAGCGATAAAATTTGACCTGGCCCTCGTACAGAACTTTCCCATCGTACTTGAGCGATAAAATTTGTCCTGGCCCTCGCAGAGCACTTTCCCATTGTACCTCAGTGATAAAATTTAACCTGGCCCTCGTACAGCACTTTCCCAGTGTACTTGAGTAATAAATCTTGACCTGGCCCCCGTACAGAACTTTCCCATCGTACTTGTGGATAAAATCTTGACTTGGCCCCGATACAGCACTTTCCTGTCGTACTTGAGCGATAAAACTTGACCTGGCCCTCGTACAGCACTTTCCCATTGAACCTGAGCGATTAATCTTGACCTGGCCCCCGTACAGCACTTTCCCATTGTACCTTGGCGATAAAATTAAACCTGGCCCTCGTACAGCACTTTCCCATCGTCCCCGAGCGATAAATGTTGACCTGGCCCTCGTACAGCAGTTTCCCATCGTACTTGAGTAATAAATCTTGACCTGGCCCCCGTACAGTACTTTCCCGTCGTACCTGAGCGATGAAACTTGACCTGGCCTTCTTACAGCATATTCCCATTGTACCTGAGCAATTAATTTTGACCTGGCCCCCGCACAGCACTTCCTCATCGTACTTGAGGACCAAATCTTGACCGGGCCCCCGTACAGCACTTTTCCATCGTACCTGAGCGTTAAAACTTGACCTGGCAGCCGTACAGCACTTTCCCATCGTACCTGAGCGATAAAACTCGTCCTGGCCGTCGCAGAGCACTTTCCCATTGTACTTCAGTGATAAAATCTAACCTGGCCCTCGTACAGCACTTTCCCATTGTACCTGAGCGATTAATCTTGACCTGGCCCCCGTACAGCACTGTCCCATTGTACCTCAGCGATAAAATTAAACCGAGCCCTCGTACAGCACTTTCCCATCGTCCCCGAGCGATAAAATTTGACCTGGCCCTCGTACAGAACTTTCCCATCGTACTTGAGCGATAAAATTTGTCCTGGCCCTCGCAGAGCACTTTCTCATTGTACCTCAGTGATAAAATTTAACCTGGCCCCCGTACAGCACTTTCCCATCGTACCTGAGCGATAAAACTTGACCAGGCTCCCGAACAGCACTTTTCCATCGTACCTGAGCGATAAAACTTGACCTGGCCCTCGTACAGCACTTTCGTATTGTACCTCGGCGATAAAATTTGACCTGGCCCTCGTAGATCACTTTTCCATTGTACCTCAGTAATAAAATTTAACCCGGCCCCCGTACAGTACTTCCTCATCGTACTTGAGTAATAAATCTTGACCTGACCCCCGTACAGTACTTTCCCATCGTACCTGAGCGATAAAACTTGACCTGGCCCTCGTACAGCACTTTGCCATTGAACCTGAGCGATTAATCTTGACGTGGCCCCCGTACAGCACTTTCCCATTGTACTGTTACGTCCTGACTTGCTACTTTTCCATCTCGGTCAAGGAAAGCAAGCTCTCCCTTTACACGTTCTCGGAGAAAGCGCATTGGCCAGAGTGTTGCCCTGTTTCGAGCCTAACCTTGCGGAAAAAAACTCAGGATGGGCGGGAGCGTATTGTGATCGAATTTATGAAAGGGGGTAGAATTTGATTTTAACTTGTGAAGAAAAATTATCTATAATGAAATTTAATTAATATTTCTCATCTTGAAATTACGTGACATTTAGATTGTAAAACTGTTTTTATTTAATTACAGCGCCAGCGAAAATCCCTTCTAGAAATTATCGCGTCGCTCTTGTAATTATAAAGTTACACGTCAGAGGACGAGAAATAATCAAGAAAATTTGTTAAAAATGAATTTGAACAAAACAAGAAAATTTTAAGGGACAGAATTTGCGCAAAGAAAATGTGGGGAAGATGATGTAAATCTTCATGTAATTATTTATCTCGAGTATTTATTTCTATCGCAATTGTAGAATCCATGCTGATGTCGACGAATGAATTATGCGGGGTCGGCGAAGGAGTCAACACGGGGGTTCCACAAGGACAGAATAGCATAATCCCCAGGCTTAAAACCAGAAGAAATATGACTCTCATTACCCCAACGGCAAAACGATATTGAAGATCCTCCATAATAAAAAAAAACAATGACTCGTAAACGAAAGGAAAAACGTAGAAATCACGTTAAACCCAATATATGACAATATAGTCCGCGCGAATCACAGCTGTGAGTTTACGGTCGGTTGGGGAGATGGGGGGAAGGACGGTTTGGAGGCCGAGTCAAGGCCTCTATTAAGATGACCGGCGACGAACCGTCTATGGATACGTGAGTAGAGTCATTGGGGGGGATTGACCTTCGAGCAAATTTTATGGGTCGAAATTTCGGACAGCTGTCATTTTAGAATGTGTCACGATGCACCGACTAACTCCCGAAAAGAAAAATATTTCACTAACACTGTGTAACGGGGTCGACAATGTCCCACGCGCACGAAAGGCAACAAATAATAGAAAAAATGAACACGAGCCCTACAGCCATACTCCCAATTAATATTATGACGTAAAGATCTTCCATTTTTGATTATTCTTCACGATAAATTAAATAATGATTGAAATTGAAACCCGTTTATTTTTCATGAATATTTTCCATTAGAATTTTAATTGAAATTAAACGAAAGTTGAAGAAAATGATTGTAATGATTTTAATTGGTTTTCCCGATTAATCGGAAAATTCGGATTAATTAGACACGGGACTCGGAATATTTTATTCGTACCCGCCGAACGATTTTTAGATTTCAGCGAACATCGTTTTCTGGATGAGGATTATTTATTCGGTCGCACTTTATTATTTTGGAGGTAAAACTTACGAGTTTTCATTTCAAGTAAACGGGTTATAGATTTTCGGAAAACAAAGGAAATTAATTCCAGCGCGGAGAATTACGACACTCATATTGAAAATAAAATGAGATGAAACGATGACGGAAGAATTTCGAACAAAAGGGAAACTCTTGATACGCGGGTGGAGTTTCCTAATAAACAACGTTAGCCCTCAGGCCCGTAACGCCGGAGGCTCTCGTCCGAGACTCGGTGACGCACACTGATTTTATTTTTAAAGATATCATGCTTGCAAATAATAAAATAAGATAAACTCTTTAATTGTACTTACTCGGTGGTGGTGGTGGTTTTTAAGCAGGACACTTAAAAGATGACGGTGATCATGATGAAGATGATGACGACGATGGTGATGATGATGATGAAAGCGGTGATAGGTGAAGGTGCGAAGAATAATTTGGATTAACACGAAAGTTCACAATTATAAGTTTATTAATTTTATTCACGAATGTTTCTTGTGGATTAAAACACTGGTGCAGAACTTTTGATAAAGGTGGAAAAGAAAACTATGATAATGAAACTTAAAACTGCAACAAAACTGACTCCGTAAAAAAACTAAAACTCGCAAATTGAAACTGAAAGTCAAGTGACTCTGTGAAAATAAAACTGACCCCGTGAAATTTTAAGACTGACTCTGACTCGAACTTCAAAACTGCAACAAAAAACGTAAACTGACTCTCCCGGGCCTCTGACCCCTAATTATATAAGCTGTCCTTTGGAAAAAGTGGGGTATGACCCCTCGGACGCTTTACACCCCGCACGCCTTTGCCTATGCGTGGGCTTACCGCCCCTTATGTCTCGATACAATGAATTTTGGAAGAGTTGTTTCTTACATGAATAATTATTGAATTTTTATTGGAATTAACATTATCTTATTTTTACTCATTCATTCATTCATTCTTACACAAAAATAAATTTGCAAATCCCATTATTTTGGGGTATTTTGCGCTGATTTCATAAAAGGTTACGCATGCGCGTTGTAGCGTGACTTTTCTCTCCGCCTATTCATCTCCCTCGCTCTTCATTCATTTCCGTATCGTTCGTACTCTCTCACTCTTTTCTCGTTCTTCGCATCATTCGTTCCCTTGTTTCGGAGGCGCGTGCGCTAGCGAGGCCCCTCCGTAGGGACTCTCTCTACCCTCTCTCCTACATACTCCTATCCGCTCTATCCTCTCCTCACTCATGCGTTCCTTCCTACTTCCTCATGTATCTTTTCCTATCCTGTCCTTTCTTTTCGCTCCATTTCTTTCTTTTGGATGATGCAAGATTTTTCTGTAGCATTCAATCCATGTACAGTAGGGTGTTTCAAAAAAATGAAAAATTTTTATTTTTTTTTCCAAACAGGCTTAAAAGTTTCCTTTTGATGTCACGAACCGCCAGTGAAAACCGGAGCTCTTAATATTAATATTAAGTGTGTCCTCATCGCACTTTTTTAATTCCCATAAGAATAACACGGGAAAAATTATTTTTGTTTCTTCTGATTTTTGTACTGTTCAAACGACGAATCACCTAATGAATCGCTGCTATAATTGTTGTAGGGAATTGAACGCTCTACAAAATGGGACTAATAAGATTTTCGATTAGTCCACGTATTTAAAAAAAATTGAATTTTGATTCTAAAAAACTCTTAAATTTGATCAAAATCTCTAAATTTGACTAAAATTGTGAGCTTTATGGAAAAAATAGGGATCAAATTTTTTGTTAAACATGAATTAATTCTCTCATAAACGTTGATATCTTTAATTTCTTTATTATTAAAGTTTTTTAAAATATGTACTAATCTAATTACATCAAATATCTGTTACTGGAGAGATTTTTTACTACAATCGGGAAATTGTTGTCGATGATTGCGAACAACCTGTAATAGATACTGTAACTGGTCTTCATCTTTGGTTAGGCAGCAGTTATATTCTTCGATCAACGCAATTCCTCGTTCAGCAACGTCGTTGGTCACTTTTAAGGTTTTAAAAAATTCCAAACAAACTTTGTAGCTTTCATTATCAGGCCACGATGAAATATCTTCTTCCAAGAAATCAGAGGGTAAATCAAATTTTGTAAATAGCTCCAATGACT
The DNA here is from genome assembly GCA_963669185.1 of Dyspetes luteomarginatus. NCBI lineage: Eukaryota > Metazoa > Arthropoda > Insecta > Hymenoptera > Ichneumonidae > Dyspetes > Dyspetes luteomarginatus. Next base: position 3,642,254 of record OY769911.1, read on the forward strand.
TGCTTGAGACAAAGTGGCTTAAATCTTTTTTCAACAACAATGGTAGATTTTTGTCTTCAACATAAAATCGCTGATCCATCGATGAAGGGCCTTCCTGGGTGTTAATTGCATCAATAATTTTTTTTTTAATATCAACTGAAACGTTGTCATCAAATAATGATATCGTGGCTAACTCATTATTTAAATACCACAAATGTTCCTTCATCTTTCTACAAGCTTCTTTTGATACCGCCGGAATGATGTGCTTATCCGAAATCAATTTTTTTATCAACTCTAAATCTTTGTTTGGCGCCAAAATAGCAGATGTTGCTGTGAACCACGCTTCAATGTAAAATAAAAGAACGAAGATACATACTTGACGTAAATTGTTCATTTCACGAGCGGAAAGACGAAATTGGTCCCGAAACATAAAAATTTTTAAACTATAAATGGCTTTGGACATCCATCGCGCATGATGCATAGCACCAGGACGCTTAAAAATGTACGTATCGGTTGGACAACTACCAAGAAAAACTAAAGATAACAATAAAAGCTCTCGGTAATCATCTCGAGGATGAGACATCTAAAAAAATAGTAAACATAAGTTAACAATAAGCGTTTTAATTGTATTAATGTGCTAGAGTTAACAATTTTTACCTGTAAGCAATTATTGATAAAATTAATAATTTTAATTTTATCATCAATTAAAGCGCTGGCCACATTTTCATCCTCGAGTCCACTTTTATATTTAGTTTGATCAATGTCATCCCACCCTTTTTTGAATCGAAGGAAAATTGGCACATTAGGACCAGATGTAGTGTTCCAAAATACTTCAAAAACTCCGCGTAAAACGATTTCCAAAACATGATGGCGACAAGGAAGCCACACTAACTTTCTCCCCAATATTTTTTCAATTAGAACACAAGTGCCGTTATGGATGCCTACAACAAAAAAAGATAAGAACATATAAAAACAGAAGATCTTAAATTTGGGCGATAATAGAGAACACTTCCGTTCATCTTAAGTCATATTATACAACAGAAAATTAATATAACAATGACGTACTTTATGCAAATACAACTTTACCTGTGTTGACAGCTGGAGTATCAAAACACATTGCTTTTACGTAAGGAGCAACGTTCCATTGATTTAACGTAGTAATAACAGCTGAAGATTGTTCATGAGCAGTTCCGTTATCAGCTTTAGGAACTCCAAGAAGCTGATCAACTCCGGATACAGAAAGTAAAACTGCAATACGGTCGACAGACTGCGAATCAAGAATATCAGGTAGAATTTTACCGTCCCAATGGACAACATAGCGATCATCATAGCGGAATTCTTTTTTCAAATCCTGTGCAATGTTTGATCTTTGTTGAATGCGCGCTCGATGTATCGTACTGTGGCTTAAATTGAGAGTAGAAAGATCGATTCCAACACTCTTATAAGCAGCAGCTAAAATAAAAATAGCATTTCTGCTCGTCACTTTTCCTCGATCAAGTGCTGCACATAATTCAGGTGTCATGACATTAATTTTTTTCGGTTGAAACTGTTGACTTAACTGGTTTTCATAGTCTGATACAACATTAGATGTTTGACTTGATGATGTTCCTGACCTATAAGATAGCAATACTGTAGATTTTTGAGCAGCAAGCATCATATTATCAGTAGGCTCATCCGTTCCTAAAAATAGGAAAAAATACTTATATAGAATTGATAGTTATAACAGATTAAAGAAGTAAGAATAAATAGTAATAAAAACCAACCAGTAGAATCTACAACCATTATGTCGTCACGTTGATCTTCCGCTTGTGTTGAAGTAGTATTATCAATAAATCCCAATCGATTTTTCGATCTCTGCCCGGCCAAAAACAATTTTTTGTTTTCATCAATGTATTTATTGACATTCAGCTTAGCAATGTCAAATAAATTTTTTAATTTCACAGAAAAATTGGATTCTTTCTTTTTTTGGGCGACTGATTGTTTACGGTTCGTGTTTCTTTGTATTTTTTTGACGTCATCTAATAAATTTGAAAGCTTTTTTTGTGCATAAGCCTCGCCACATGTTGGAATACCAGCTTCAGTCCACTTTTCTTGAACTTTAGTAATTGTTAAATTAATACTATGTTGGTGTTGAAATTTAAGAACTTTCTTTTGATAAAGAAACACCGACATAACCTCTACCACAGTAGGAAGTTTGCGTCCACTAAAACTGTCAGTTGGACCACCAACTAAGCGACTTAAGAAATCCATTTTTCACTTACAGTTCACCTCAAAATAATATCTCAACACAATTTGATGTAGTAAAAAACACAACATGAAAATACTCTGGCTTCAAAATAACAATGCTATGGCAATAAATTCCATTGTTCTAAATGGTTCCGCTAATAATAATAATCAAGTTTAAAAACTCCAAGCGCCATCTATTGAGATATAATTTTTTTATCGACAAAACTTGATGAAAATCGTATTTATCGACTAAAAAGTTGAGCGCAGAAGATTGCCATTTTTGGATTTTACTCCCATAAAAAATATTTAAGAGATACTGAAAATAAAAAAATCAAAATACTTGAGCACAAGCTTATAAAAGTAAATCTGATAGCGTGCATTCTAAAAAAATGGCAATTCAAATGACCTGTCCTGAAATTGATATCAAATCAGATTTTTTGGTGGTAATTCAAATTATTTGAAACGAATTCTAAAAAAAATATTTTTAAAGCATCATGTTTTTCCAATTTGTGGAAGAAATTGATTGGTAAACGTTTATTACAAGGTAAATTTATCTTTAACAAAAAATTTGATCCCTATTTTTCCCATAAAGCTAACAATTTTAGTGAAATTTAGAGTTTTCGATCAAATTAAAAAAAAATTGAATTTTGATCGTAAAAAACTCTTAAACACGTGGACTAATCGAAAATCTTATCAGTCCCATTTTGTAGAGCGTTCAATTCCCTACAATAACTATAGCAGCGATTCATTAGTTGATTAGTCGTTTGAACAGTACAAAAATTAGAAGAGACAAAAATAATTTTTCCCGTGTTATTCTTATGAGAATTAAAAAAATGCGATGAGGACATACTTAATATTAATATTAAGAGCTCCGGTTTTCACTGGCGGTTCGTGACACCAAAAGGAAACTTTTAAGCCTGTTTGGAAAAAAAAATAAAAATTTTTCATTTTTTTGAAACACCCTAATGTACAGTCCATACTTCCACAATTATTATTAATGATTTAGATTTTTACAGAGGAATGTAATTACTATTATGTATTTCTAATAACTGATATTCCATTTTATTGATTAATAACATGATTCAAATGGATTTAAAGGTTTACATAAATTAATTTAACGAGTGATAAACTTTAGCTTTGGTTGAATTACTTTTGATTGAATTGATTATTGAATTTATGATTAATTTGGATTTTATTTATTTTGTTTTGAAATAGATAATTTGATAAATCGTTTAAGTTAAATAATCGGGTTATCTCCTGTAAAAAAGAATTGATTCATTCACTCATGCAATTCGAAATTCACACGAGTTCGTATTTGTTCATCAGTGATTTTACTGTAAAAGATGTGAAATCGCAACATCATAAATGCTTTGTCGGGTTGTCTTAATTGGACCATAGTATACTCATGATCTCGATTCGTTTGGTTATAATTTCCCCTCCTCCGTAGAGAGCGTACCCACGAGCCTCGCATGGAGCGTTTCCAAGCGGACCCACTTGAATTGTAGGGGAGGCTCTCATTGGTTACGGGGGTGCGAGTGAGATGACCAGCCTTGGAGTTGAAAAATGGGCTTTGAGTATTGGAAGGAAAAGGACGGATGGCTTTGCCTGCCATCGCCTTCCTTTGTCGAAAACGAATTTTGGTGCTGGAATTTTCTATGTTTACAGGACGATGTCACGTGGTCTTATTCTTTGTCCACGCTGTTGAAATCGGTCTCTCGTTACTCGCTTCGAATATTTATTTAAATGTAAATATGATTTCTCCGAACTCCTTTTGGATAATGGTCCTCGAGTTCCCGTCTAAACATCCTTAATCGTCAACGATAGTGACGATATACTGTATATGTTCGTGGAAAAGAATCATCACGATTTTAGGTGATGATTGTTGTTATAAGTTTGCATTTAATGTTTTAAAACAAGGAAATATTATTTGAACTTGTGTGAAATTTTCATGCCCACTTTCATACCCTTAAATTATATAAAAATAACTATTGTTGATGGCCCGACCCAGGCACTCGTGATCATACTCAATCTATCCTTAATTATTATTCGTCTTTATGCAACTTTCGGGAATTCACTCTGTCATATTGTCATAGGATGCTGGTGCGTCATATGCGCTCACTCATGCACACATACATTTGTGGGACCATTGATATTGGGGCGCCAGTTCATTCGAGCACGTGGGCCCACGCACAATAGTATTCGTGCGGACCACGGTTTTACTCACTCGTACATGTGTGCGCACGCTGGTGGTAGTGTCACGCGCTGTTTAGAAAATTTCGATGCTTGATCTCATGCTGTGCTGTGAGACTCTCCATGCGCCGAGAAACCCGAAGCTATCGCCAAGGATTTCCAGCTAGCCTCTATATGTTTCCTTTCTGACGATTGACGATTGTTAGTATTAGCAGCGATAGCCGTCGTCGTTTAGGCGAGCCTTGGCGACGAAAACTCTTCGCTCTCACCAACCGTTCGTACTGGTAAATTCCATCGATTCGTTTCGGTGACTGAAAATTATGCGCACGTGAACTCGACCATGTTTCGTACTTCCTTTCTTATTCCTTGAGAATTGTCGGATTTGACAATCTCCATGAGAAAAGGAAATCCCGAAAGTCGCAGGACGTAACACCTCCCCCCTCAAACGAGTGTCGCTTCGAAGAACGGCGCTCGACCTCGGAAGAGGCTTTTACAACTATTGTCCTGGGTCAGCTCATCATCGTTTAATGATTACTGTAACAAAAATAAAAATCCAAACGGAAAGAAAACCAAACAAAAGTAAAATAATAAAGGAAAAATAATTAAAATGTCAACTTAATACTACATGCCTTTTTAGACATTTTATGATCAATCGTTGGCTGATCTGGATGATAGTTTAGTATGGTGTGGCCATAATTCCTCCACATTGTTGACTCCTGTCGTTTTCTGATGAGTTTCTTGTTGTGGAATGCAGGTCGCTGGTTTCTTCAGATAACTTATATGTATATATATATGTATTTTGATTTTAAGTTATTAAATGATCCTGATTTTGGATTTGTAAGTTCTACATATGAAAGTTTAGGATGCAATATAATCGTGTGACAATGATAATGACTACGATAGTTATTCATTGATTTCAAACTACTAATAAAATTCTCTAACAAGCAAGCAACCTTAAAACGACAATAAAATGTATATTAACAACTCATTTAGAAAAGGTTATGAGCTGGCTTTGATTATAACAGATCATTCCAAAACAACATCTACTGATGGGGTTGGAAAAGGATTAGGTAAGGTTTTAATAGGGAATAAACAAACAAGGAGGTGAATTTACGATTCTACTTTGAGCTCAAATGCCTTAAAATTCTCTTGATTCTCCTTAATTTGAATTCAAAAGATCTTCTTCAAATAGAATGTAAGAGCAACAATTATTGAATAATAAAAAAAATATGGTTTATCCAAGATAATAGACAAACAAAAAAAATAAAAAGGTTAACTCTTCGTTTGCTCCCTTGATGTAAATAAACAATTTAAATATACTATATTCATCCGGAACATACTCAATCAACACGTATGTCCGGGATGTTGAATAAAACTAAATTCACGGTTTGTTATATAGAAAGAGGAAAGAGAAAATAAAAAATAAAAAAAAATAAAAGTAAAAACAAACAATATTCACTGTTAGTCCGAGATATAAAACGGAAATGAATAAATAGGATTATATATAATACGTCCGGGATGATAAAAAATGATAATAAAATAAATAAATGAATAATAAAAAATAAAATAAAGGAGTCATTCGACCTCTGTTAAATGAGATTACATATATAACATCTCCGGGATTAAAAAGGGGAAAAGAAAAGAGAAAAAAAAAATTAAAAAGAAAGAGTAAATAAAGATCAAATTCGAACGATGTTTGAAATAAAGCGAAAGATGAATAAAAGAAGTTATGTATATATTTAGCACGTCCGGGATTGTAAAGAAGGAAATATATATACAGTGATAAAGAAAAAGGAATACTTATGTCCGGGATATGAGGAGAAGAAAAAAATTATATATAAAAGAAAGAAAATTTTTTTTATGTCCGGGATGAGAGGGAAAAAAAAAATAATAATAATATATAAAAATTATATATATTTAAAGGAGGAAAGAAGAAAAAAAAAAAAAAAAAAAAAAATATTTTCATGTCCGGGATATAAAAAAAATAAAAATGAAAATATAGGAATTACATATAGATTTAAAGGGAGGAAAAAAAAAATTTGCGTCCGGGATGAATAAAAATAAGAATAAAAATATAGAAATTATATATATATATATAAAAAAAAAATCTATGTCCGGAATGTGAAAGAAGGAAAAAAAAAATAATTGTTTATATAACAAAACAGAGAAATGTTATGTCCGGGATTGAAAGAGAAAAAAAAATAATTGTTTATATAACAAAACAGAGAAATGTTATGTCCGGGATTGAAAGAGAAAAAAAAATAATTGTTTATATAACAAAACAGAGAAATGTTATGTCCGGGATTGAAAAAGGAAAAAAAAAATAATTGTTTATATAACAAAACAGAAAATGTTATGTCCGGGATATAAAGAGAGAGGAAAAAAAAATTGTTTATATGACAAAACAGAAAAATTTTATGTCCGGGATTGAAAAAGAACGGGGGGAAGAGTCTAATATTACAAAATATAGATCAAATCAATATGGGGCTAACTTTAACTTCCCCAAAACAAAATTAATATAATTAGTAATAATAAAAAAAAAGGAATAGTATAAACGGTTTATTAAGGAGATATATATGGATTTATTAATGAATATATATAGATTTATCAATGGAGGAAAGGGGCTATCTTAATTTTCTTCTATGCTGCCGTCGCTGCAGGTGTTGTTTCCGGCCCCTCTCCTCCCTCAAACCAAATCAACTCGGGGAACTGTCCCCGTGGCAAGATGATTTCGCCCAGGAGGCTATATACTACCCCACCGATCCTTATGGGCCCCGGTGCGTCTTTCACCGCCCTCGCCCAGGAGCGCGCAACCATTACGGACAATAGTCTCCACTCCGGAGGCATCCACACGTCCCCTGGCCCAAACCAATATTCTAATTCATCTTCATACCCAGCCGGGGCTCCTACAGGCCACTCCTGATTGAGGGCGATGGTGAGCCTGATTGAGTCACTTCCGAAAGGCCGCATGGTCTTTGAAAAGAAAGGAAAAATTTAATTACCGATTTTTTTCGAAATATTACTGATCCCTTAGTTAGCTTGAGAGGACTTCTAGCTACATTTAGCGGAAAACACTTTATACATACATGCATAAACTTGTATGTTTTGGTGAATAATTTTTCATTGTCAACGAGTGCGATTGGGATAGATATTAATTTTAGTGTTGTTCTCGGTGGCTTCCGGGGGGCACGACGCAGCTTTGTCCAATTCTCCCCCATTACCCTTTTCAACCATGACTTCTTGTTCTTCCGCCCGTCTATCAATTTCATTCGATGGTTCGACACGATTTAATTGTTCAGCCTCGCGTTCTATCGGCTCGTGATTGTTGCCATTACCCCCTCTACCCAGGTGCAACAGTAGATAAGTGACCGAATCCCAAATTGCTCCGATCAAATACAGTGACCACCCGTAAACTGTGTGAAGGGCGTATCCGTGTATAATTGTGTCAATTATCATTTTGATCGCGCGAAGGGTCACGAAAATCCCTACCATCCCCGCGCTAATATTCCCGATTATCATGAATTTTTGCCAAGCTTTATTCCACGCGGACTCAACGAGTTTAGAAAAGTCGCTTTCATTAAGCATATTTGTAATCGAACCGCCTTGGGCCACGACTGGTTTGCCCATCATTCCTCTCGCCAATTTGTTCAGTACTCCCGGTCGTTCAGCGGGGAACATCACGTGTTCTCTCAGCTGGTCAAGATCGGCCGAGGTGTAGATACCGCTGGTGGCCAATGATTTTGTGTCTCGGTACTTCCAGGTAGGTCGAGTCATAGGCTTCATGGTTCCTGGTGGAATCACGTGTACTGGCCCTAGTGTCAACCCATACCACTCACCCTCGATAAAATACATTGGCGGTACAAGTTTGTTGCAAGTTATTTGTACTCCCGTTCCCATAAGTACGTGAGTCCTTGGTGCCATAAAATATGTTAAGTTTCCTTCTGTGACAGGTAGTTGGGTGTAGCATTCGTCCAGATGCTGCACTTTTACTTCTCGTGGGATACATTTTACAATATGCACCACCTCTCCTGATAATACGGCCATGAATCCTGGTCCTCCCATGAGATGATATGCGAACTCGTCTGGTGCTTGCGTAGCGATTGCAAGACGATTCTTCAGCATTTCACGTTCCAAGGTACATCTTTGAATGAGTACATCGTAGTACAATTGTTGAATTTGAGTTTTAATATGTCGTTCAACGTAAACGAATTTTGAATTGACGTACGCGAAAATGTCCATATTGTTCACGTCGACGGGCTTGCCGTGTATAAATCCTTGTCCATCGCGAAGCTCATGAATTAGTAATCGCGGGTGTTCCGTTCGAATTACCGTTTGTCCACAGACATTCATTGTCGTGGACGCTGTAAGAGCAAAGGTTACTTCCGACGCAGTCAATGAATACATTACCCTTGAATCCTGATCTATTACCTTTTCGGCCATCCCCTGATAAAGAATGCTATACCGCGCTTCCCCACAATGATCACTGGGCACTGGTTCCCAAAAAGTCGGACCCCCTTCTACATCCATGCATTGTCCCTTATTCAATGCACATCTTACTCCCGAATTCAAATAAACTTTATTAGTTTTTACCCCCACTCGAGCTGTATAGTCCCGCAATGTGATTTTTACGTCCGCCTGTACAATCACTTCGCTCCAACTCCCATAAGGGTCGGCATACGCGGTCCCCGCGCATGTTCCCTCCACATTTACCTCCCCTGCGAGTACCACCGGGTAGCTCGACGTTTCGTTCGTTGTTAAACCCGCTATCAGAACCTTGTCTATGGTAACGGTTCCGTGTTCGTGCATGCGTTCGCACGATTCTCGCGATACTTCGGCCACATACGAGACCCTACCGTTCAAAACATCACTGGTGTGTGAAAACATTCCGCACTTTCGAATGACGCGCGCGATTTCAATTTTGCACTGGCGCACGTGCAGCGATATGTAATCGTCTATTTGAAGAAACTGAATATGGATCGTAGAAATGTTTAGTATCGGTTGAGGTATATCACACTCATCAACATTCAAAAGGGATAGAGTGGTTATGTTGGATGCTGATGATCCACACTCATATCCCACCATGCTCTCGTTTGGCAATGGGGCTAGCATTCCCCATGCTAACATCACTATCATCAATCTCGTCATCCGCATTCTGTCCTCTTATCTTAAACAACAAAATAATACATGGTTAGGGGCAAACCCCCCTCCCTCCCTTTTCCCATTTTACGTGATTTGAAATTAATAATTTTACTGAAATAATAAGTAAAATATTACCAGAGGAAACGGAAACACAAAAGAAAAATTAATAAATGGATGATTCCCCGGTTGTGAATACACACAAAAAAAATATATATATATATATTAAAATAAAAATAAAATAAAAGTGGAAATTTTCAAATGCTTTTTATGAATGAAATGATGAGTCTTGAAAAATTGTTTCTCTACTAAAGCTCTTCAAAGCATGCTGTTAATATAAAAATAATAATAGGGAGGGAGAGAGAAAATAATAATAATAATAATAATAATAATAACATAATAATAGTGATAAAATGACGATAAAAATAAAATAATAATAATAAAAGAATGAGAATGATAATGAAATAATAAAATAATAATAATAGAAGGATGATAATAAAATATTAATAAAATGAGGATAATAATAATGAAAATAATGATAATAATAATAATAAAGCGTTTATTAAAGCAATAGCAAAGCGGGATAATGGTAAAGCGAGGATGGACAGTCAGGTGGCGGGGTCAATATCCCCTCTTACCAAAGGACGTGGGCCTTGCACCGCTTAGGCCACCAGATCCCACTCCTGTATTTCCTTTAGAGCGTAAATGACCCTGGAGAGAATGTTCACCTCCAGAGCTACAACCTCCCCTCCGTTGGCACTGATGACCACACGGGGGTGTCCACTCACTACCCATTCTACACGGTTGGTTGTTTCGCCATAATGTATTGTGCGCGAGAGTTTTCGGCCCCATGGACTCAGAGTGAGCTGAAATTCCTCTCTCAGCTGATCCACGGTCTGCCTATCCAGCCACAACTCATTTCCCTCGATTTTACGCAATATTTGGTCCAAGAATGATACCGAAAAACCGCGAAGGACTTCACGCGCTCGCGATCCAATTATTCTATTTCGACATTTAGTGCAATTGTTATTAGAATCAAAACGATCTTCAGCCCATGAAGGCTCTCCGTCATTTTGATCAGCGAATTCAATGCTAGCATTAAGTTTTTCAAGAAATGCCGTCGCTGCAGCATCCCTCGCCTTTCTTTTTGATGGACCATTCCCTTCTGCTACTCTTCCCAAACAGATTACACGCATAGTGTATGAACGATCTTGTCCCTCACCACTCTCGTGTAAAACTTCGTAACGTACCCCACTCCCTTGAACGCTTGCACGCTCCAGGAGCAACGATACAGGTGTCCTCTTTACTCTTGGCATGACCTGCAATAATTTTCCTCAAATATCGGCTCGGTTCTAAATATTACCATGCAAGGAACGAAATAGAAGAAATAAAGCGTCAAATAATCCATCCCCTTTTTCATTGATTTTATTATATATAAAAAAAATTATTGACTAACTTACATGACAACCAAAAAAAACTATTCGAATAATATAAAAATGAATAATAAAAATACAAGAAAACGTTAAAAATTAAGGAATATATATATATATAAAAAAAAAATAGTAATTTAACTTAAAGCGAAGCGGATGTATATATATATATATTTAGAAGAGGGGGGAAAAAAAAATTACAAGGAGGGAGAAAAAAAAAAAAATAAATAAATAAATGTAATTAATTCTATCTTAAACTAAGGCTTAATTTTCATAACTCCGTCTCCCTAAGTTTTTCTGTAATCAAAAAAAAAAGAAATTTTAGTTTCCCATTTATTTATTGGGCCCATTAAACTGTGTCTAAATCAAAACCTACACAATCTCCCGGTTTCAGCCAGAAGGGTTCGTAGGTCGGGTTCGAGGAGCCGGATGGCCTCCGCCCGAATGGATTTGGCCACTTTGATTGTGGCGCGGAATTCCGCCGCACGATTATCTTCATCGAGCTCGCGGATCTCGACCGTATAATCTCCCCACCTAGCAGCGAGACATATCCCCACTAGTTCCTCATTATCCCCCTCGAGGTCCGCCACTTCCACCATCACTCCTAGTCCTTCAAGGATTTTCCCGACCATCTCGCATAATTGGTCAAAAAAAACCTCCTTTAACCACCACTCCTCCCCGTGGCACACCCTGATAATTTTCCCGAGGGTTTCAAAACTGACCCAGTCCTCTCGGACTTCCTCCCTCATGATCACCCAGTGGAGCTGCCCCAACTCCCCTAGTACCCTTTGGGCAGTGCTCCCCTCTGCAGGGCCTCCCTCAGCAGAGACAATATTTTCGTTGGAATTCTGCATTTTCTGTAATAAAGGAGTTCTTGATAAAAAAAAAAATCTTTTTATGGGCCAACAATGTGAGAATGTTTAAGTCGATTAGCGTGCACGACTTTTGTATTCTTTTGAATTTTTATCCTAACATTCTGATTATTCATTACTTCTACTATCTCATGCGGTCCGGTATAGTGATCAACTAATTTACCAACTTTCGGACCCTTTTGCAAAAACACATAATCCCCAACTTTAAAAATCTTTGGGTTGATTTTCTTATCATATCGTGCTTTCGATTTTTCCTTAGCACCTATCAAATTACACCTGGCAACATTCTGGACTTCGTGCAATTGTGTAACGAGCTTTACAAGATAATTATCATAGTCAGGCAATTTATCCTCAACACCCAAAGGCTCACTGGATGGTACTCGTGCTAATTTACCAAAAACCAGCGCATAGGGTGTATGTTTGGTACTTTCATGCACACTGGTATTATAATTGAAAATCGCGAGGTTTACCCATTCATCCCAATCATATTCTTTTCCGACATACTGTTTCAAATATTCACCTAACGCGTGGTGAGATCTTTCTAATGATCCATTTGATTGAGGGTGAAAAGCGGTAGTGCGAATTTTCTTTATACGGAATATTTTTGCTACTCGACGAATCAATTTCCCTAAAAAGTTTCGACCCTGATCAGTCAAAATCGCTTTAGGAGCTCAAAAAAGAGTAATGAAATTTTGCACCAATGCATTGGCAATTGTTGCCGAGGTAGCATTTGGCAAAGGTATTCCGAGACAAAATTTTGTTAATTGATCTTGAATGGTTAAAATATATTCGTTCTCTTTGGCAGTTTTGGGTAAAGGCCCGACAATATCCATTGCGATTTTGTCAAAAGTCGTACCCGGAGTGTCGGTTATTACCATTGGTTGTTTGGTTTTAATTCGAACACATTTCTTTAACTGGCATGGCAAACAATGTTGAATAAAATGTTGAATGTCAATTTTCATTTTCTCCCAATAATAATGTTGCCTAATACGGTTAAAAGTTTTTGTCACGCCCCTGTGTCCCCCCACAGCGGAGCTATGCATTTCTTTCATTATATCCTCACGGTCACTTTTATTTGCATATTTAATAACTCCATGGCAGACGATTATTTTTACCGCACTTCCTAAAAATCCCAAACGTAATTCTGAAATTATATTGTCCCATGGAATATTTCCTACAGTGTCTGTTTTCGCGATGCTAACACTTTGCACTTTTAAATTGTCCATTAACTCTCGAAAACTGGCTATAACGTCTTGTTACGTCCTGCGACTTTCGGGATTTCCTTTTCTCATAGAAATTGTCAAATCCGACAATTCTCAAGGAATAAGAAAGGAAGTACGAAACATGGTCGAGTTCACGTGCGCATAATTTTCAGTCACCGAAACGAATCGATGGAATTTACCAGTACGAACGGCTGGTGAGAGCGAAGAGTTTTCGTCGCCAAGGCTCGCCTAAACGGCGACGGCTATCGCTGCTAATACTAACAATCGTCAATCGTCGGAAAGGAAACATATAGAGGCTAGCTGGAAATCCTTGGCGATAGCTTCGGGTTTCTCGGCGCATGGAGAGTCTCACAGCCCCGCATGAGATCAAGCATCGAAATTTTCTAAACAGCGCGTGACACTACCACCCGCGTGCGCACACATGTACGAGTGAGTAAAACTGTGGCCCGCACTAATACTATTGTGCGTGGGGCCACGTGCTCGAATGAACTGGCGCCCCAATATCAATGGTCCCACAAATGTATGTGTGCATGAGTGAGCGCATATGACGCACCAGCATCCTATGACAATATGACAGAGTGAATTCCCGAAAGTTGCATAAAGACGAATAATAATTAAGGATAGATTCAAGTATGATCACGAGTACCTGGGTCAGGCCATCAACAATAGTTATTTTTATATAATTTAAGGGTATGAAAGTGGGCATGAAAATTTCACACAAGTTCAAATAATATTTCCTTCTTTTAAAACATTAAATGCAAACTTATAACAACAATCATCAGCTAAAATCGTGATGATTCTTTTCCACGAACATATACAGTATATCGTCACTATCGTTGACGATTAAGGATATTTAAACGGGAACTTGAGGACCATTATCCAAAAGGAGTTCGGAGAAATCATATTTACATTTAAATAAATATTCGAAGCGAGTAACGAGAGACTGATTTCAACAGCGTGGACAAAGAATAAGACCACGTGACATCGTCCTGTAAACATAGAAAATTCCAGCACCAAAACGTTTTCGACAAAGGAAGGCGATGGCAGGCAAAGCCATGCGTCCTTTTTCCTCCAATACTCAAAGCCATTTTTCAACTCCAAGGCTGGTCATCTCACTCGCACCCCCATAACCAATGAGAGCCTCCCCTACAATTTTAGCGGGTCCGCTTGGAAACGCTCCATGCGAGGCTCGTGGGTACGCTCTCTACGGAGTAGGGGAAATTATAACCAAATGAATCGAGATCACGAGTATACGATGGTCCAATTAAAACACCCCGACAAAGCATTTATGATGTTGCGATTTCATATATTTTATAGTAAAATCACTAATGAACAAATACGAACTCGTGTGAATTTCGAATTGCATGGAGTGAATGAATCAATTTTTATATGAGATAACCCGATTATTTAACTTAAACGGTTTATCAAATTATCTATTTCAAAACAAAATAAATAAAATCCAAATTAATCATAAATTCAATAATCAATTCAATCAAAAGTAATTCAACCAAAGCGAAAGTTTATCACTCGTTAAATTAATTTATGTAAACCTTTAAATCCATTTGAATCATGTTATTAATCAATAAAATGGAATATCAGTTATTAGAAATACATAATAGTAATTACATTCTTCTGTAAAAATCTAAATCATTAATAATAATTGTGGAAGTATGGACTGTACATGGATTGAATGATACAGAAAAATCTTGCATCATCCAAAGAAAAAGAAATGGAGCGAAAAGAAAGGACAGGATAGGAAAAGATACATGTGGAAGTAGGAAGGAACGCATGAGTAAGGAGAGGATAGAGCGGATAGGAGTATGTAGGAGAGAGGGTAGAGAGGGTCCCTATGGAGGGGCCTCGCTAGCGCACGCGCCTCCGAAACAAGGGAACGAATGATGCGAAGAACGAGAAAAGAGTGAGAGAGTACGAAGGATACGGAGACGAATGAAGAGCGAGGGAGATGAATAGGCAGAGAGAAAAATCACGCAACAACGCGCATGCGTAACCTTTTATGAAATCAGCGCAAAATACCCAAAATAATGGGATTTGCAAATTTATTTTTGTATAAGAATGAATGAATGAATGAGTAAAAATAAGATAATGTTAATTCCAATAAAAATTCAATAATTATTCATGTAAGAAACAACTCTTCCAAAATTCATTATATCGAGACATGAGGGGCGGTAAGCCCACGCTTAGGCAAAGGCGTGCGGGGTGTAAAGCGTCCGAGGGGTCACCCCACTTTTTCCAAAGGACAGCTTATATAATTAGGGGTCAGAGGCCCGGGAGAGGCAGTTTAAAGTCAGTTTTTAAGAGAGTTCAGTTTACGTTCAGTTTCCAATTCACGAGTCTTAATTTTTCACGGAGTCAGTTTTAGTTTGGAGCAGAGAGTCAAGTTTAAGTTTTTGTTGCAGTTTGCGTGTTTTAGTTTTTTTTTACGGAGTCAGTTTTGTTGCAGTTTTAAGTTTCATTATCATAGTTTTCTTTTCCACCTTTATCAAAAGTTCTGCACCAGTGTTTTAATCCACAAGAAACATTCGTGAATAAAATTAATAAACTTATAATTGTGAACTTTAGTGTTAATCCAAATTATTCTTCGCACCTTCACCTATCACCGCTTTCATCATCATCATCACCATCGTCGTCATCATCTTCATCATTATCACCGTCATCTTTTAAGTGTCCTGCTTAAAAACCACTACCACCACCGAGTAAGTACAATTAAAGAGTTTATCTTATTTTATTATTTGCAAGCATGATATCTTTAAAAATAAAATCAGTGTGCGTTACCGAGTCTCGGACGAGAGCCTCCGGTGTTACGGGCCTGAGGGCTAACGTTGTTTATTAGGAAACTCCACCCGCGTATCAAGAGTTTCCTTTCTGTTTGAAATTTTTCCGGCATCGTTTCATCTCGTTTTATTTTCAATATGAGTGTCGTAATTCCCCGCGTTGGAATTAATTTCCTTTGTTGTCTAAAAATGTATAATCCGTTTGTTTAAAGTGAAAAGTCGTAAGTTTTATCTTCAAAAATAATAAAGTGCGACCGAATAAATAATCCTTATCAGAAGACAATGTTCGCTGAAATTTAAAAATCGTTTGGCGGGTACGAATAAAAATACTCCGAGTGCCGTGTCTAATTAATCTGAATTTTCCGATTAATCGGGAGAACCAATTAAAATCATTAAAATCATTTTCTTCAACTTTCGTTTAATTTCAATTAAAATTCTAAACATCCGGTTACTTATTCAGAACCTCTAAATTTATGGAAACTCATCTTCTTTCTTCTCTTCATTTTCTTCTACATGATCCAATTCGTACAAGGTCAAAGATTTCCGCCATTGGTCTTCAGGGTCGTCTTCCTCGACTGGGAATTCTTCATCACTGTCTCCATCTCCACTATCCTCATCTCGTTCCAATAATCGTTGAATCTCTTCATCAGTCAATTTTTTTCTTCCCGTGATATTTATTACAAATATTTCACCTTCTGTGGTATTCTCTCCATTTTCTACCGGATTTCTTGATAATGCGTCCGCGTTGACGTTGGTTTTTCCCGCTTTATACACAACTTCATATTCATACTCAGATAATTTTAATCGCCAACGAAGAACACGTGCGTTTCCGTCTTTGCACGTTTTGAACCAAATTAAGGGTTTATGGTCAGTGACCAATGTAATTTTTTTTCCATAGAGATATGGTCTGAAATGTAAAACGCTATAAACGATTGCCAAAGCCTCTTTTTCATAGGTATCGTATCGGGTTTCGGGGCTATTCAATGTACGAGAAGCGTATGCTATTGGTCTATCTTTATTAATTTCAACTTGAGACAAAATTCCTCCTATGGCATAGCCTGAGGCATCTGTAGTAACAATAAAAGGCTTTGAAAAATCTGGAAAAATTAAAACTGGTTCGGTACAAAGTTTCTCTTTTAATTCTTGGAAACTTTCTTCCTGTGTAATGTCCCATAAGAAGGGCTCATCATTCTTCAAAAGGGTGGTTAGTGGCTTGGCTAGCCGAGAATATCGTTCAATAAATTGTCTGTAATAACCGGTGAGACCCAAAAATTGACGGATATTTTTCACATTTTTCGGCCTTGGAAATTCACGAACGGCCTCTAATTTTTTCGGGTCTGGTTTCAACCCTTCTTCTCCAATAACATGACCCAAATAAACTACTTCTTTCTTCAAAAATTCACATTTATCAGGCTGTAAAGATAAATTGGCTTTCCGTAGGCGCTCGAAAAGCCTCAAACACTTGTCGGTATGCTCGTCTAATGTTTTTGCATAAATTACTATATCGTCCAAATATACGAATAACTCGCGTCCCTGTAATCCCATTAATACCATATCCATGGCACGTTGAAAGGTGGGTGGGGCATTTTTCAACCCCATAGGCATACGTACATATTCATAATGTCCATATGGTGTGGTAAACGCGGTTTTGTGACAATCATCAGGATGCATTTTGATCTGATAAAATCCGGATGCTAAATCGAATACTGAGAAATAGCGTGCCCCTCCCAATTGATCCAAAATATCTGTGATATTTGGCAACGGGTATGCATCGCCTATTGTTTTTTCATTGAGTTGTCGAAAGTCGAGCACCATTATCCAACGAGGATTTCCCTGTGAGTCAACCTTTTTTGGCACGACCCATACAGGTGTGTTGTATGGAGACTTAGACTCTCGGATTAGGCCGGCTTCTAATAATTCTTCTACCTGCCTACGTATTTCTTCTTTATGAATGACTGGAAAACGGTACTGTTTGGAATTTACTGGTAAATTATCTGTGGTTGGAATTCGATGTGCTACTACGTCGGTGGCACTTAATATTTCGCCCGGAAGATGGAATCTATCCGCAGCATCACTAATCAAACTTTTTATTATCAAAATTTCTGAATCATCTAAATGGTCTAAACGAAGCAGTTTCATAACTCCTTCCGATCGAGTTACATCAAAATTTTGAGATCCTATCGCAAAACAATCCACATTCATCATAAAATTTATTCCCATGCTTAGGACAGAATTTGGTTGAAATATGGGTACTGATTTTTCAAGACTTTCTTTATGAACGATTATATCTCCTACAGGAATCAAACTATCCCTGGAATCACCCTCTCTTGGGGCTATTACTACTGGAATGGAATCACGAATCTCGTTATTACTTTGTGGCTGCGATATGCTCACCTCTTCACCGGAAATGACTTCTATATTATCAAAATGGAGTGGAGCCTTTCCCGTCCTTGGGGTTTTCTCCGAAAAAAATGGAAGTGGAGCATTTCCCGTCCTTGGGGTTTTCTCCGAAAAAAATGGAAGTGAAGCATTTCCCGTCATTGGGGTTTTCTCCGAAAAAAATGGAAGTGGAGCATTTCCCGTCATTGGGGTTTTCTCCGAAAAAAATGGAAGTGGAGCATTTCCCGTCATTGGGGTTTTCTCCGAAAAAAATGGAAGTGGAGCATTTCCCGTCATTGGGGTTTTCTCCGAAAAAAATGGAAGTGGAGCATTTCCCGTCAATGGGGTTTTCTCCAAAAAAAATTGAACTGAACTCGTCATTCCGTTTGAGTTTCTCACATTCTCACCATTGAAATAACTTAACTCGATATTTCTTTTGATTCCTTTCGCGACATGAATTTTTTTTACTGATTCTTTTACTGGATTTGGATTGGTTTGAACAAGATCTGAGTTTTGAAGGGAACTCAACCCCTTTTTTACTGATTTTTCAACAAGATCTGAGTTTTGAAGGGAACTCAACCCCTTTTTTACTGATTTTTCAACAAGATCTGAGTTTTGAAGGGAACTCAACCCTTTTTCTACTGGATTATTTAATGGATTTGGATTGGATTCAACAAGATCTGAGTTTTGAAGGGAACTCAACCCTTTTTCGACTGGATTATTTAATGGATTTGGATTGGATTCAACAAGATCTGAGTTTTGAAGGGAACTCAACCCTTTTTCGACTGGATTATTTAATGGATTTGGATTAGATTCAACAAGATCTGAGCTTTGAAGGGAACTCAACCCTTTTTCGACTGGATTATTTAATGGATTTGGATTGGATTCAACAAGATCTGAGTTTTGAAGGGAACTCAACCCTTTTTCGACTGGATTATTTGATGGATTTGGATTGGATTCAACAAGATCTGAGTTTTGAAGGGAACTCAACCCTTTTTCGACTGGATTATTAACTTCACCTCCGATTATGAAATTTACACCATATTCTGTCGATCCTTTGACAGAACCTTCTTTACTTAACTCGTTTTTTGAAATTGATTCATCATTAATTTCCGATTCTCGTGGAGGACTTGATAAAAGAGTAACAACTGGTATTTCTATCTCGATTTTTTGGTCTCGCTCGTTGGTCACTGGGAAGTACGCTTTCCCCTTCTCATTCCTAACGAGTCCCTTACCTAGCACTACTCCTTCCTCCGTTCCAAGGGGTGGCAAATAGCCCTTACTAATCTCATCATTCTTAATACGTACATAAAAAAGTCTTGTCGTTGTAGGTGGAAAAATCATACTTTCTCGAGTGTGGAATGGAACTTTTGTTCCACGGACTTCAAAAAGATTGTTTTCATAATCTATTTTTGCAAAATTATCGCGAAAATATTCCGACGAAAAAATTCCTGATTGACTAATGGGGAAGCTATTTGGAACAATATGAAAAGTTGTCTCTCTCCCCAACGTTTTTACTTCTACGTAACCCAAAGTGTGAACTATGTTTTGAGTTATTCCCCTGAGTCTCAAAACTTGATCACGAAGAACAGGTGCATTGGAATTTAAACATTGTTCTTTCAAAACATTTTTACTTGCGCCAGAATCCAGCATCAGTATAATACTCTCACTCAAATCCTTGCCTTTCAACAAGATTGTTGGAGCCATTACATCATCAGCAGGTCGCGACAAAAAGATATCAATTATTCTTGGTGGGTTATTTCTGGGATCGTATGAATTGTGAGGGTCGGGTACGCTCTCATGTCGGCCTGTGCCTGGGCACCCGGTCCCGGCAGGCCATACCCGTTTCCCTGGTGCACCTGACGCCTTTCGTTACTGCGCTTCCGCTGCTCGCACTCTTCAAGCACGTGCCCGGGCTGTTTGCAATAACGACAGAGCTCAGGCGAAGGATTTGAATGCGCCGCCTGCGCATAGGAATTCGGGCCGGTCGCATTGGCGTTTGGAAACGGCCTTGGACCCGGAATCCCTTGATTTGCCTGATTGAAATTTTTAAAAGAGCAATTTGTGGCGTAATGTCCCCATCCATTACACTTAAAACATTGAAGTCCTGGAGTATGCATTTGACTCGGGTTTGGTATAGATTTTTCGGGATATCCTCTTGTTTCAACGGGATTTAAGTTTTTACGACACTTCTCTGGAAAATGACCGGTGCCTCCACAAAGGCGACAGGGAATGGAAAAACATCTGTTTATTGAATGTCCCCTTTTATTGCAATATTGACAAACAGTTAATCCCTCAACTGCTGTCGTGCTAATAATAGGACCTGGAGCTCTCGAAACTACCTTACCTTTTTGCTCTTCAATTTTCCCTGGCTCAAAATAATTAATACTTACCTTTTTCTCGGTTTTTTCGGGGGCACGCGATTTTGACAAGTCACCTCCTCTTAGCCTATTTGCGTCGGCGAGCTGGCGTTCTATTGCTTTTGCTCTATTAACCGCGTCACTTAGTGGGATGCATCGTTGTCAATCATTCGCTGCTCAATCTCCGGTTTCAAACCTCTCTTCAAGATTTTTATGGCCATTTTTTCTACCTTCAACTTATCCTCAATACTAACTGGATTGCCATTCTCGGCACTGGTTGCTTCTAATATTTTTTCTGCATAGTATCGGATACGATCAACGAAATCATCTACACTGTCAATATGTTTTTGATAACTATTTCCGAGTTCTGTCATTAATTGATAAACATCTTTTGGAGGATCGTATGTATCGCGAAGATAATCAACATATTCCTTAATCGACCGGAAACTGATTTTTGAAATTTTGTTCCAAATTGCGGGAGGTAATTTTACTATTACGAGATCTAACAAATGATTGTCAATCTCACCACCGCTCATAGTACTGGCTTGTTCTACACCGGCAATATAACGTCCCAATGAAGTTCGTTTCCCATCAAAATCAGGCACAATTTTTAAAACTTCCCTTAAAGTCGCGAAATTCGCGGGATCGAGCTTTTTCTTTTCATCAGGAGGAGCCATTGTATTATTTTGAAAATTTCCTTTATATTTAATAAAATTTTTATTTTTTTGAATCGCGGTTTGAGATATTTCCAACGAGTCACTACTTGATTTTAATGAAACAACAACGGGAGAAATTTTAACTTGAAAAAACGTTGAACTTAAATTTTTTTCAGATAAGGGTGATTTTGCATCATTAATATTAATACCCTTTGCAGAAGGCGATTGTACAGGGTCATTTAATTTTTTTATTGAAACAAATTTATCGGATTTTCTTCTCTCTAATTCTAAATGAGCTTTAATTATCGCTTGATCATTAATTGAAAATGTTTCTTGAAATACTTCATTGGATACGATGTCAAATTCAGGGTTTTCTTTTTCAGTTTGCGATTTATTGACCTGAGAACGCGTATTTTCTTCAGAGTCGGATTCGGATTCATCTTCAGATATCAAGGCAGATAAATTTTTGATTTTTGAGAATTCGGTTTCTATTGGGGATTTTTCAGAAATATTTTTTTCCAAAAAAGAATCATCTTTAACATCCAGAAGGGGTATAGATACACTCAAAAAAGACGGACCCTCTTCTTCAAGGGGTATATTTAAATTCGACTGGGATTCACGATTTTCACCTGAAATACTAGGATTCTCTAAATTTTCCGAACTATCTTGATTTTTTTCGGTTCGAGGTTTCCTTACTACGGGATATTCTTTTAAAATGTCATCATCTAATTTTATTTTGGAACGAGTTCCCTTACTCATTGGAAATTAGGGTTATTGACCCCTCCTACCAGTGGACACCTGGACTTACCTTTGTCCACCCTCTTCTCGATGTTATTAAATTTTTGCAGAAAATTTACACAGGCATAAAAATGGTTATAAATGGCATTTAAAAGAAGGAGATGCGCATGCGCTTAAAATTAAAACATGCAATAAAACAGTATCAAATATAAATCACAAAAATACACTCCTGATCCCGGACGAGCCCCCAAAAATTTGTTACGTCCTGACTTGCTACTTTTCCATCTCGGTCAAGGAAAGCAAGCTCTCCCCTTACACGTTCTCGGAGAAAGCGCATTGGCCAGAGTGTTGCCCTGTTTCGAGCCTAACCTTGCGGAAAAAAACTCAGGATGGGCGGGAGCGTATTGTGATTGAATTTATGAAAGGGGGTAGAATTCGATTTTAACTTGTCAAGAAAAATTGTCAATAATGAAATTTAATTAATATTTCTCATCTTGAAATTACGTGACATTTAGATTGTAAAACTGTTTTTATTTAATTACAGCGCCAGCGAAAATCCCTTCTAGAAATTATCGCGTCGCTCTTGTAATTATAAAGTTACACGTCAGAGGACGAGAAATAATCAAGAAAATTTGTTAAAAATGAATTTGAACAAAACAAGAAAATTTTAAGGGACAGAATTTGCGCAAAGAAAATGTGGGGAAGATGATGTAAATCTTCATGTAATTATTTATCTCGAGTATTCATTTCTATCGCAATTGTAGAATCCATGCTGATGTCGACGAATGAATTATGCGGGGTCGGGGAAGGAGTCAACACGGGGGTTCCACAAGGACAGAATAGCATAATCCCCAGGCTTAAAACCAGAAGAAATATGACTATCATTACCCCAACGGCAAAACGAATTTGAAGATCCTCCATAATAAAAAAAAACAATGACTCGTAAACGAAAGGAAAAACGTAGAAATCACGTTAAACCCAATATATGACAATATAGTCCGCGCGAATCACAGCTGTGAGTTTACGGTCGGTTGGGGAGATGGGGGGAAGGACGGTTTGGAGGCCGAGTCAAGGCCTCTATTAAGATGACCGGCGACGAACCGTCTATGGATACGTGAGTAGAGTCATTGGGGGTGATTGACCTTCGAGCAAATTTTATGGGTCGAAATTTCGGACAGCTGTCATTTTAGAATGTGTCACGATGCACCGACTAACTCCCGAAAAGAAAAATATTTCACTAACACTGTGTAACGGGGTCGACAATTTCCCACGCGCACGAAAGGCAACAAATAAGAGAAAGAATGAACACGAGCCCTACAGCCATACTCCCAATTAATATTATGACGTAAAGATCTTCCATTTTTGATTATTCTTCACGATAAATTAAATAATGATTGAAATTGAAACCCGTTTATTTTTCATGAATATTTTCCATTAGAATTTTAATTGAAATTAAACGAAAGTTGAAGAAAATGATTGTAATGATTTTAATTGGTTTTCCCGATTAATCGGAAAATTCGGATTAATTAGACACGGGACTCGGAATATTTTATTCGTACCCGCCGAACGATTTTTAGATTTCAGCGAACATCGTTTTCTGGATGAGGATTATTGATTCGGTCGCACTTTATTATTTTGAAGGTAAAACTTACGAGTTTTCATTTTAAGCAAACGGGTTATAGATTTTCGGAAAACAAAGGAAATTAATTCCAACGCGGAGAATTACGACACTCATATTGAAAATAAAATGAGATGAAACGATGACGGAAGAATTTCGAGCAAAAGGGAAACTCTTGATACGCGGGTGGAGTTTCCTAATAAACAACGTTAGCCCTCAGGCCCGTAACGCCGTAGGCTCTCGTCCGAGACTCGGTGACGCACACTGATTTTATTTTTAAAGATATCATGCTTGCAAATAATAAAATAAGATAAACTCTTTAATTGTACTTACTCGGTGGTGGTGGTGGTTTTTAAGCAGGACACTTAAAAGATGACGGTGATAATGATGAAGATGATGACGACGATGGTGATGATGATGATGAAAGCGGTGATAGGTGAAGGTGCGAAGAATAATTTGGATTAACACGAAAGTTCACAATTATAAGTTTATTAATTTTATTCACGAATGTTTCTTGTGGATTAAAACACTGGTGCAGAACTTTTGATAAAGGTGGAAAAGAAAACTATGATAATGAAACTTAAAACTGCAACAAAACTGACTCCGTAAAAAAACTAAAACTCGCAAATTGAAACTGAAAGTCAAGTGACTCTGTGAAAATAAAACTGACCCCGTGAAATTTTAAGACTGACTCTGACTCGAACTTCAAAACTGCAACAAAAAACGTAAACTGACTCTCCCGGGCCTCTGACCCCTAATTATATAAGCTGTCCTTTGGAAAAAGTGGGGTATGACCCCTCGGACGCTTTACACCCCGCACGCCTTTGCCTATGCGTGGGCTTACCGCCCCTTATGTCTCGATACAATGAATTTTGGAAGAGTTGTTTCTTACATGAAGAATTATTGAATTTTTATTGGAATTAACATTATCTTATTTTTACTCATTCATTCATTCATTCTTACACAAAAATAAATTTGCAAATCCCATTATTTTGGGGTATTTTGCGCTGATTTCATAAAAGGTTACGCATGCGCGTTGTAGCGTGACTCTTCTCTCCGCCTATTCATCTCCCTCGCTCTTCATTCATTTCCGTATCGTTCGTACTCTCTCACTCTTTTCTCGTTCTTCGCATCATTCGTTCCCTTGTTTCGGAGGCGCGTGCGCTAGCGAGGCCCCTCCGTAGGGACTCTCTCTACCCTCTCTCCTACATACTCCTATCCGCTCTATCCTCTCCTCACTCATGCGTTCCTTCCTACTTCCTCATGTATCTTTTCCTATCCTGTCCTTTCTTTTCGCTCCATTTCTTTCTTTTGGATGATGCAAGATTTTTCTGTAGCATTCAATCCATGTACAGTCCATACTTCCACAATTATTATTAATGATTTAGATTTTTACAGAGGAATGTAATTACTATTATGTATTTCTAATAACTGATATTCCATTTTATTGATTAATAACATGATTCAAATGGATTTAAAGGTTTACATAAATTAATTTAACGAGTGATAAACTTTAGCTTTGGTTGAATTACTTTTGATTGAATTGATTATTGAATTTATGATTAATTTGGATTTTATTTATTTTGTTTTGAAATAGATAATTTGATAAATCGTTTAAGTTAAATAATCGGGTTATCTCCTGTAAAAAAGAATTGATTCATTCACTCATGCAATTCGAAATTCACACGAGTTCGTATTTGTTCATCAGTGATTTTACTGTAAAAGATGTGAAATCGCAACATCATAAATGCTTTGTCGGGTTGTCTTAATTGGACCATAGTATACTCATGATCTCGATTCGTTTGGTTATAATTTCCCCTCCTCCGTAGAGAGCGTACCCACGATCCTTGCATGGAGCGTTTCCAAGCGGACCCACTTGAATTGTAGGGGAGGCTCTCATTGGTTACGGGGGTGCGAGTGAGATGACCAGCCTTGGAGTTGAAAAATGGGCTTTGAGTATTGGAAGGAAAAGGACGGATGGCTTTGCCTGCCATCGCCTTCCTTTGTCGAAAACGAATTTTGGTGCTGGAATTTTCTATGTTTACAGGACGATGTGACGTGGTCTTATTCTTTGTCCACGCTGTTGAAATCGGTCTCTCGTTACTCGCTTCGAATATTTATTTAAATGTAAATATGATTTCTCCGAACTCCTTTTGGATAATGGTCCTCGAGTTCCCGTCTAAACATCCTTAATCGTCAACGATAGTGACGATATACTGTATATGTTCGTGGAAAAGAATGATCACGATTTTAGGTGATGATTGTTGTTATAAGTTTGCATTTAATGTTTTAAAAGAAGGAAATATTATTTGAACTTGTGTGAAATTTTCATGCCCACTTTCATACCCTTAAATTATATAAAAATAACTATTGTTGATGGCCCGACCCAGGCACTCGTGATCATACTCAATCTATCCTTAATTATTATTCGTCTTTATGCAACTTTCGGGAATTCACTCTGTCATATTGTCATAGGATGCTGGTGCGTCATATGCGCTCACTCATGCAAACATACATTTGTGGGACCATTGATATTGGGGCGCCAGTTCATTCGAGCACGTGGGCCCACGCACAATAGTATTCGTGCGGGCCACGGTTTTACTCACTCGTACATGTGTGCGCACGCTGGTGGTAGTGTCACGCGCTGTTTAGAAAATTTCGATGCTTGATCTCATGCTGTGCTGTGAGACTCTCCATGCGCCGAGAAACCCGAAGCTATCGCCAAGGATTTCCAGCTAGCCTCTATATGTTTCCTTTCTGACGATTGACGATTGTTAGTATCAGCAGCGATAGCCGTCGTCGTTTAGGCGAGCCTTGGCGACGAAAACTCTTCGCTCTCACCAACCGTTCGTACTGGTAAATTCCATCGATTCGTTTCGGTGACTGAAAATTATGCGCACGTGAACTCGACCATGTTTCGTACTTCCTTTCTTATTCCTTGAGAATTGTCGGATTTGACAATCTCCATGAGAAAAGGAAATCCCGAAAGTCGCAGGACGTAACAGTACCTAGGCGATAAAAATAAACCTGGCCCTCGTACAGCACTTTCCCATCGTCCCCGAGCGATAAAATTTGACCTGGCCCTCGTAGATCACTTTCCCATTGTACCTCAGTGATAAAATTTAACCTGGCCCTCGTACAGTACTTCGCCATCGTACTTGAGTAATAAATCTTGACCTGGCCCCTGTTCAGCACTTTCCTATCGTACCTGAGCGATGAAACTTGACCTGGCCCTCGTAGAGCACTTTCCATTGTACCTGAGCGATTAATCTTGACCTGGCCCCCGTACAGCACTTTCCCATTGTACCTCGGCGATAAAATTTGACCTGGCCCTCGTAGATCACTTTCCCATTGTACCTCAGTGATAAAATTTAACCTGGACCTCGTACAGTACTTCCCCATCGTACTTGAGTAATAAATCTTGACCTGGCCCCCGTACAGTACTTTCCCATCGTACCTGAGCGATAAAACTTGACCTCGCCCTCGTACAGCACTTTCCCATTGTACCTGAGCGATTAATCTTGACCTGGCCCCCGTACAGCACTTTCCCATCGTACTTGAGGACCAAATCTTAACCTGGCCCCCGTACAGCACTTTCACATTGTACCTCGGCGATAAAATTTGACCTGGCCCTCGTACAAAACTTTCCCATTGTACTTGAGCGATAAAATTTGACCTGGCCCTCGTACAGCACTTTCCCATCGTACTTGAGTAATAAGTCTTAACCTGGCCCCCGTACAGCACTTTCCCATCGTACCTGAGCGACAAAACTTGACCTGGCCCTCATACAGCACTTTCCCATCGTACCTGAGCGATAAAATTTGACCCGGCCCTCGTACAGCACTTCCCTATCGTACCTGAGCGATTAATATTGACCTCGCCCCCGTACAGCACCTTCCCATCGTACTTGAGCACAAAATCTTGACCTGGCCCCGATACAGCACTTTCCCGTCGTACTTGAGGACAAAATCTTGACCTGGCCCCCGTACAGCACTTTCCCATCGTACCTGAGCGATAAAACTTGACCTGGCCCTCGTACAGCACTTTCCCATTGTACCTGAGCGATTAATCTTGACCTGGCCCCCGTACAGCACTTTCCCGTCGTACTTGAGGACCAAATC
Source organism: Dyspetes luteomarginatus (assembly GCA_963669185.1). Taxonomy (NCBI): domain Eukaryota; kingdom Metazoa; phylum Arthropoda; class Insecta; order Hymenoptera; family Ichneumonidae; genus Dyspetes; species Dyspetes luteomarginatus. The sequence continues at coordinate 3,669,974 of OY769911.1, forward strand.
TTGACCTGGCCCCCGTACAGCACTTTCCCATCGTACCTGAGCGATAAAACTTGACCTGGCCCTCGTACAGCACTTTCCCATTGTACCTCAGCCATAAAGTTTAACCAGGCCCTCCTACAGCACTTTCCCATTGTACTCCAGCCATGAAATTTAACCTGACCCTCGTACAGCACTTCCCGATCGTACCTGAGCGATTAATATTGACCTGGCCTCCGTACAGCACTTTCCCATTGTACCTTAGCCATAAAATTAAACCTGGCCCTCGTACAGCACTTTCCCATCGTCCCCGAGCGATAAAATTTGACCTGGCCCTCGTACAGCACTTTCCCATCGTACTTGAGAACCAAATCTTGACCTGGCCCCCGTACAGCACTTTCCCATCGTACTTGAGAACCAAATCTTGACCTGGCCCCCGTACAGCACTTTCCCATCGTACTTGAGTGATAAAACTTGACCTGGCCCTCATACAGCACTTTTCCATTGTACCTGAGCGATTAATCTTTGCCTGGCCCCCGTACAGCACTTTCCTATTGTACCTCAGCGATAACATTTAACCTGGCCTCGTACAGCACTTTCACATTGTACCTTGGCGATAAAATTTTACCTGGCCCTCGTACAGCACTTTTCCATTGTTCCTGAGCGATAAAATTTGACCTGGCCCTCCTACAGCACTTTCCCATTGTACCTCAGCCATAAAATTTAACCTGACCCTCGTACAGCACTTCCCTATCGTACCTGAGCGATTAATATTGACCTGGCCTCCGTACAGCACTTTCCCATTGTACCATAGCGATAAAATTAAACCTGGCCCTCGTATAGCACTTTCCCATCGTCCCCGAGCGATAAAATTTGACCTGGCCCTCGTACAGCACTTTCCCATCGTACTTGAGGACCAAATCTTAACCTGGCCCCCGTACAGCACTTTCACATTGTACCTCGGCGATAAAATTTGACCTGGCCCTCGTACAAAACTTTCCCATTGTACTTGAGCGATAAAATTTGACCTGGCCCTCGTACAGCACTTTCCCATCGTACTTGAGTAATAAGTCTTAACCTGGCCCCCGTACAGCACTTTCCCATCGTACCTGAGCGACAAAACTTGACCTGGCCCTCATACAGCACTTTCCCATCGTACCTGAGCGATAAAATTTGACCCGGCCCTCGTACAGCACTTCCCTATCGTACCTGAGCGATTAATATTGACCTCGCCCCCGTACAGCACCTTCCCATCGTACTTGAGCACAAAATCTTGACCTGGCCCCGATACAGCACTTTCCCGTCGTACTTGAGGACAAAATCTTGACCTGGCCCCCGTACAGCACTTTCCCATCGTACCTGAGCGATAAAACTTGACCTGGCCCTCGTACAGCACTTTCCCATTGTACCTGAGCGATTAATCTTGACCTGGCCCCCGTACAGCACTTTCCCGTCGTACTTGAGGACCAAATCTTGACCTGGCCCCCGTACAGCACTTTCCCATCGTACCTGAGCGATAAAACTTGACCTGGCCCTCGTACAGCACTTTCCCATTGTACCTCAGCCATAAAGTTTAACCTGGCCCTCCTACAGCACTTTCCCATTGTACCTCAGCCATAAAATTTAACCTGACCCTCGTACAGCACTTCCCGATCGTACCTGAGCGATTAATATTGACCTGGCCTCCGTACAGCACTTTCCCATTGTACCTTAGCGATAAAATTAAACCTGGCCCTCGTACAGCACTTCCCTATCGTACCTGAGCGATTAATATTGACCTCGCCCCCGTACAGCACCTTCCCATCGTACTTGAGCACAAAATCTTGACCTGGCCCCGATACAGCACTTTCCCGTCGTACTTGAGGACAAAATCTTGACCTGGCCCCCGTACAGCACTTTCCCATCGTACCTGAGCGATAAAACTTGACCTGGCCCTCGTACAGCACTTTCCCATTGTACCTGAGCGATTAATCTTGACCTGGCCCCCGTACAGCACTTTCCCGTCGTACTTGAGGACCAAATCTTGACCTGGCCCCCGTACAGCACTTTCCCATCGTACCTGAGCGATAAAACTTGACCTGGCCCTCGTACAGCACTTTCCCATTGTACCTCAGCCATAAAGTTTAACCTGGCCCTCCTACAGCACTTTCCCATTGTACCTCAGCCATAAAATTTAACCTGACCCTCGTACAGCACTTCCCGATCGTACCTGAGCGATTAATATTGACCTGGCCTCCGTACAGCACTTTCCCATTGTACCTTAGCGATAAAATTAAACCTGGCCCTCGTACAGCACTTCCCTATCGTACCTGAGCGATTAATATTGACCTCGCCCCCGTACAGCACCTTCCCATCGTACTTGAGCACAAAATCTTGACCTGGCCCCGATACAGCACTTTCCCGTCGTACTTGAGGACAAAATCTTGACCTGGCCCCCGTACAGCACTTTCCCATCGTACCTGAGCGATAAAACTTGACCTGGCCCTCGTACAGCACTTTCCCATTGTACCTGAGCGATTAATCTTGACCTGGCCCCCGTACAGCACTTTCCCGTCGTACTTGAGGACCAAATCTTGACCTGGCCCCCGTACAGCACTTTCCCATCGTACCTGAGCGATAAAACTTGACCTGGCCCTCGTACAGCACTTTCCCATTGTACCTCAGCCATAAAGTTTAACCTGGCCCTCCTACAGCACTTTCCCATTGTACCTCAGCCATAAAATTTAACCTGACCCTCGTACAGCACTTCCCGATCGTACCTGAGCGATAAATATTGACCTGGCCTCCGTACAGCACTTTCCCATTGTACCTTAGCGATAAAATTAAACCTGGCCCTCGTACAGCACTTTCCCATCGTCCCCGAGCGATAAAATTTGACCTGGCCCTCGTACAGCACTTTCCCATCGTACTTGAGAACCAAATCTTGACCTGGCCCCCGTACAGCACTTTCCCATCGTACTTGAGAACCAAATCTTGACCTGGCCCCCGTACAGCACTTTCCCATCGTACTTGAGTGATAAAACTTGACCTGGCCCTCATACAGCACTTTTCCATTGTACCTGAGCGATTAATCTTTGCCTGGCCCCCGTACAGCACTTTCCTATTGTACCTCAGCGATAACATTTAACCTGGCCTCGTACAGCACTTTCTCATCGTCCCCGAGCGATAAAATTTGACCTGGCCCTCGTACAGCACTTTCCCATCGTACTTGAGCACAAAATCTTGACCTGGCCCCGATACAGCACTTTCCCGTCGTACTTGAGGACAAAATCTTGACCTGGCCCCCGTACAGCACTTTCCCATCGTACCTGAGCGATAAAACTTGACCTGGCCCTCGTACAGCACTTTCCCATTGTACCTGAGCGATAAAATTTGACCTGGCCCTCGTACAGCACTTTCCCAGCGTACTTCAGTAATAAATCTTGACCTGGCCCCCGTACAGAACTTGCCCATCGTACTTGAGGACCAAATCTTGACCTGGCCCCCGTACAGCACTTTCCCATTGTACCTGAGCGATAAAACTTGACCTGGTACACGTTCACCACTTTCCCATCGTACCTGAGCGATGAAACCTGACCTGGCCCTCGTACAGCACTTTCACATTGTACCTCGGCGATAAAATTTGACCTGGCCCTCGTACAAAACTTTCCCATTGTACTTGAGCGATAAAATTTGACCTGGCCCTCGTACAGCACTTTCCCATCGTACTTGAGTAATAAGTCTTAACCTGGCCCCCGTACAGCACTTTCCCATCGTACCTGAGCGACAAAACTTGACCTGGCCCTCATACAGCACTTTCCCATCGTACCTGAGCGATAAAATTTGACCCGGCCCTCGTACAGCACTTCCCTATCGTACCTGAGCGATTAATATTGACCTCGCCCCCGTACAGCACTTTCCCATTGTACCTCAGCGATAAAATTAAACCTGGCCCTCGTACAGCACTTTCCCATCGTACTTGAGTAATAAATCTTGACCTGGACCCCGTACAGCACCTTCCCATCGTACTTGAGCACAAAATCTTGACCTGGCCCCGATACAGCACTTTCCCGTCCTACTTGAGGACAAAATCTTGACCTGGCCCCCGTACAGTACTTTCCCATCGCACCTGAGCGATAAAACTTGACCTGGCCCTCGTACAGCACTTTCCCATTGTACCTGAGCGATTAATCTTGACCTGGCCCCCGTACAGCACTTTCCCGTCGTACTTGAGGACCAAATCTTGACCTGGCCCCCGTACAGCACTTTCCCATCGCACCTGAGCGATAAAACTTGACCTGGTCCTCGTACAGCACTGTCCCATTGTACCTTAGCGATAAAATTTAACCTGGCCCTCGTATAGCACTTTCCTATTTTACCTCAGCCATAAAGTTTAACCTGGCCCTCCTACAGCACTTTCATATTGTACCTCACCCATAAAATTTAACCTGGCCCTCGTACAGCACTTTCTCATTGTACCTCAGCCATAAAATTTAACCTGACCCTCGTACAGCACTTCCCTATCGTACCTGAGCGATTAATATTGACCTGGCCTCCGTACAGCACTTTCCCATTGTACCTTAGCGATAAAATTAAACCTGGCCCTCGTACAGCACTTTCCCATCGTCCCCGAGCGATAAAATTTGACCTGGCCCTCGTACAGCACTTTTCTACCGTACCTGAGCGATAAAACTTGACCTGGCCCCCGTACAGCACTTTCACATTGTACCTTGGCGATAAAATTGAACCTGGCCCTCGTACAGCACTTTTCCATTGTTCCTGAGCGACAAAATTTGACCTGGCCCTCGTACAGCACTTTCGTAGCGTACTTGAGTAATAAATCTTGACCTGACCCCCGTACAGAACTTGCCCATCGTACTTGAGGACCAAATCTTGACCTGGCCCCCGTACAGCACTTTCCCATCGTACCTGAGCGATAAAACTTGACCTGGTACACGTTCACCACTTTCCCATCGTACCTGAGCGATGAAACCTGACCTGGCCCTCGTACAGCACTTTGCCATTGTACCTCAGCGATAAAATTCAACGTGGCCCTCGTACAGCACTTCCCTATCGTACCTGAGCGATTAATATTGACCTCGCCCCCGTACAGCACTTTCCCATTGTACCTCAGCGATAAAATTAAACCTGGCCCTCGTACAGCACTTTCCCATCGTCCCCGAGCGATAAAATTTGACCTGGCCCTCGTACAGCACTTTCCCATCGTACTTGAGAACCAAATCTTGACCTCGCCCCCGTACAGCACTTTCCCATCGTACTTGAGAACCAAATCTTGACCTGGCCCCCGTACAGCACTTTCCCATCGTACTTGAGTGATAAAACTTGACCTGGCCCTCATACAGAACTTTTCCATTGTACCTGAGCGATTAATCTTTGCCTGGCCCCCGTACAGCACTTTCCTATTGTACCTCAGCGATAACATTTAACCTGGCCCTCGTACAGCACTTTCTCATCGTCCCCGAGCGATAAAATTTGACCTGGCCCTCGTACAGCACTTTCCCATCGTACTTGAGTAATAAATCTTGACCTGGCCCCTGTACAGCACTTTCCCATCGTACTTAGGACAAAATCTTGACCTAACCCCCGTACAGCCCTTTCCCATCGTACCTGAGCGATGAAACTTGACCTGGCCCTCGTACAGCAGTTCCCCATTGTACCTCAGCGATAAAATTAAACCTGGCCCTCGAACAGCACTTTTCTATTGTACCTCAGCCATAAAATTTAACCTGGCCCTCGTACAGCACTTCCCCATCGTACCTGAGCGGTTAATATTGACCTGGCCCCCGTACAGCACTTTCCTATTGTACCTCAGCCATAAAATGTAACCTGGCCCTCGTACAGCACTTCCCCATCGTACCTGAGCGATTAATCTTGACCTGAGCCCCGTACATCACTTTCCCATTGTACCTCAGCGAGAAAATTAAACCTGGCCCTCGTACAGCACTTTTCCATCGTTCCTGAGCGATAAAATTTGACCTGGCCCTCGTGCAGCACTTTCCCATCGTACCTGAGCGATAAAACTTGACCTGGTACACGTTCACCACTTTCCCATCGTACCTGAGGGATGAAACTTGACCTGGCCCTCGTACAGCACTTTGCCATTGTACCTCAGCGATAAAATTTAACCTGGCCCTCGTACAGCACTTTTCCATCGTACCTGAGCGATTAATCTTGACCTGGCCCTCGTACAGCACTTTCCCATCGTACTTGAGTAATAAATCTTCACCTTTCCTCCGTACAGAACTTCCTCATCGTACTTGAGGACCAAATCTTGACCAGGCCCCCGTACAGCACTTTCCCATCGTACCTGAGCGATTAATCTTGACCTGGCCCCCGTGCAGCACTTCCCCAACGTACCTGAGCGGTTAATATTGACCTGGCCCCCGTACAGCACTTTTCTATTGTACCTCAGCGAGAAAATTAATCCTGGCCCTCGTACAGCACTTTTCCATCGTCCCCGAGCGATAAAATTTGACCTGGCCCCCGTACAGAACTTTCCCATCGTACCTGAGCGATAAAACTTGACCTGGTACACGTACACCACTTTCCCATCGTACCTGAGCGATGAAACTTGACCTGGCCCTCGCACAGCACTTTGCCATTGTACCTCAGTGATGAAATTTGACCTGGCCTTTGCAGAGCACTTTCCCATTGTACTTCAGTGATAAAATTTGACCTGGCCCTCGTACAGCACTTTCCCATTGTACCTCAGCCATAAAATTTAACCTGACCCTCGTACAGCACTTCCCTATCGTACCTGAGCGATTAATATTGACCTGGCCTCCGTACAGCACTTTCCCATTGTACCTTAGCGATAAAATTAAACCTGGCCCTCGTACAGCACTTTCCCATCGTCCCCGAGCGATAAAATTTGACCTGGCCCTCGTACAGCACTTTCCCATCGTACTTGAGAACCAAATCTTGACCTGGCCCCCGTACAGCACTTTCCCATCGTACTTGAGAACCAAATCTTGACCTGGCCCCCGTACAGCACTTTCCCATCGTACTTGAGTGATAAAACTTGACCTGGCCCTCATACAGCACTTTTTCATTGTACCTGAGCGATTAATCTTTGCCTGGCCCCCGTACAGCACTTTCCTATTGTACCTCAGCGATAACATTTAACCTGGCCCTCGTACAGCACTTTCACATTGTACCTTGGCGATAAAATTTTACCTGGCCCTCGTACAGCACTTTTCCATTGTTCCTGAGCGATAAAATTTGACCTGTCCCTCCTACAGCACTTTCCCATTGTACCTCAGCCATAAAATTTAACCTGACCCTCGTACAGCACTTCCCTATCGTACCTGAGCGATCAATATTGACCTGGCCTCCGTACAGCACTTTCCCATTGTACCTTAGCGATGAAATTAAACCTGGCCCTCGTACAGCACTTTCCCATCGTCCCCGAGCGATAAAATTTGACCTGGCCCTCGTACAGCACTTTCCCATCGTACTTGAGAACCAAATCTTGACCTGGCCCCCGTACAGCACTTTCCCATCGTACTTGAGAACCAAATCTTGACCTGGCCCCCGTACAGCACTTTCCCATCGTACTTGAGTGATAAAACTTGACCTGGCCCTCATACAGCACTTTCCCATTGTTCCTGAGCGATAAAATTTGACCTGGCCCTCGTACAGCACTTTCCCAGCGTACTTCAGTAATAAATCTTGACCTGGCCCCCGTACAGAACTTGCCCATCGTACTTGAGGACCAAATCTTGACCTGGCCCCCGTACAGCACTTTCCCATTGTACCTGAGCGATAAAACTTGACCTGGTACACGTTCACCACTTTCCCATCGTACCTGAGCGATGAGACCTGACCTGGCCCTCGTACAGCACTTTCACATTGTACCTCGGCGATAAAATTTGACCTGGCCCTCGTACAAAACTTTCCCATTGTACTTGAGCGATAAAATTTGACCTGGCCCTCGTACAGCACTTTCCCATCGTACTTGAGTAATAAGTCTTAACCTGGCCCCCGTACAGCACTTTCCCATCGTACCTGAGCGACAAAACTTGACCTGGCCCTCATACAGCACTTTCCCATCGTACCTGAGCGATAAAATTTGACCCGGCCCTCGTACAGCACTTCCCTATCGTACCTGAGCGATTAATATTGACCTCGCCCCCGTACAGCACTTTCCCATTGTACCTCAGCGATAAAATTAAACCTGGCCCTCGTACAGCACTTTCCCATCGTACTTGAGTAATAAATCTTGACCTGGCCCCCGTACAGCACCTTCCCATCGTACTTGAGCACAAAATCTTGACCTGGCCCCGATACAGCACTTTCCCGTCCTACTTGAGGACAAAATCTTGACCTGGCCCCCGTACAGTACTTTCCCATCGCACCTGAGCGATAAAACTTGACCTGGCCCTCGTACAGCACTTTCCCATTGTACCTGAGCGATTAATCTTGACCTGGCCCCCGTACAGCACTTTCCCGTCGTACTTGAGGACCAAATCTTGACCTGGCCCCCGTACAGCACTTTCCCATCGTACCTGAGCGATAAAACTTGACCTGGTCCTCGTACAGCACTGTCCCATTGTACCTTAGCGATAAAATTTAACCTGGCCCTCGTATAGCACTTTCCTATTTTACCTCAGCCATAAAGTTTAACCTGGCCCTCCTACAGCACTTTCATATTGTACCTCACCCATAAAATTTAACCTGGCCCTCGTACAGCACTTTCCCATTGTACCTCAGCCATAAAATTTAACCTGACCCTCGTACAGCACTTCCCTATCGTACCTGAGCGATTAATATTGACCTGGCCCCCGTACAGCACTTTCCCATCGTACTTGAGAACCAAATCTTGACCTGGCCCCCGTACAGCACTTTCCCATCGTACTTGAGTGATAAAACTTGACCTGGCCCTCATACAGCACTTTTCCATTGTACCTAAGCGATTAATCTTTGCCTGGCCCCCGTACAGCACTTTCCTATTGTACCTCAGCGATAACATTTAACCTGGCCCTCGTACAGCACTTTCTCATCGTCCCCGAGCGATAAAATTTGACCTGGCCCTCGTACAGCACTTTTCTACCGTACCTGAGCGATAAAACTTGACCTGGCCCCCGTACAGCACTTTCACATTGTACCTTGGCGATAAAATTGAACCTGGCCCTCGTACAGCACTTTTCCATTGTTCCTGAGCGACAAAATTTGACCTGGCCCTCGTACAGCACTTTCGTAGCGTACTTGAGTAATCAATCTTGACCTGACCCCCGTACAGAACTTGCCCATCGTACTTGAGGACCAAATCTTGACCTGGCCCCCGTACACCACTTTCCCATCGTACCTGAGCGATGAAACCTGACCTGGCCCTCGTACAGCACTTTGCCATTGTACCTCAGCGATAAAATTCAACGTGGCCCTCGTACAGCACTTCCCTATCGTACCTGAGCGATTAATATTGACCTCGCCCCCGTACAGCACTTTCCCATTGTACCTCAGCGATAAAATTAAACCTGGCCCTCGTACAGCACTTTCCCATCGTCCCCGAGCGATAAAATTTGACCTGGCCCTCGTACAGCACTTTCCCATCGTACTTGAGAACCAAATCTTGACCTCGCCCCCGTACAGCACTTTCCCATCGTACTTGAGAACCAAATCTTGACCTGGCCCCCGTACAGCACTTTCCCATCGTACTTGAGTGATAAAACTTGACCTGGCCCTCATACAGAACTTTTCCATTGTACCTGAGCGATTAATCTTTGCCTGGCCGCCGTACAGCACTTTCCTATTGTACCTCAGCGATAACATTTAACCTGTCCCTCGTACAGCACTTTCTCATCGTCCCCGAGCGATAAAATTTGACCTGGCCCTCGTACAGCACTTTTCTACCGTACCTGAGCGATAAAACTTGACATGGCCCCCGTACAGCACTTTCACATTGTACCTTGGTGATAAAATTTAACCTGGCCCTCGTACAGCACTTTTCCATTGTTCCTGAGCGACAAAATTTGACCTGGCCCTCGTACAGCACTTTCCCAGCGTACTTGAGTAATAAATCTTGACCTGACCCCCGTACAGAACTTGCCCGTCGTACTTGAGGACAAAATCTTGACCTGGCCCCCGTACAGCACTTTCCCATCGTACCTGAGCGATAAAACTTGACCTGGTACACGTACAGCACTTTTCCATTGTACCTGAGCGATTAATCTTTGCCTGGCTCCCGTACAGCACTTTCCTATTGTACCTCAGCGATAACATTTAACCTGGCCCTCGTACAGCACTTTCTCATCGTCCCCGAGCGATAAAATTTGACCTGGCCCTCGTACAGCACTTTCCCATCGTACTTGAGTAATAAATCTTGACCTGGCCCCTGTACAGCACTTTCCCATCGTACCTAGGACAAAATCTTGACCTGACCCCCGTACAGCCCTCTCCCATCGTACCTGAGCGATGAAACTTGACCTGGCCCTCGTACAGCAGTTCCCCATTGTACCTCAGCGATAAAATTAAACCTGGCCCTCGAACAGCACTTTTCTATTGTACCTCAGCCATAAAATTTAACCTGGCCCTCGTACAGCACTTCCCCATCGTACCTGAGCGGTTAATATTGACCTGGCCCCCGTACAGCACTTTCCTATTGTACCTCAGCCATAAAATGTAACCTGGCCCTCGTACAGCACTTCCCCATCGTACCTGAGCGATTAATCTTGACCTGAGCCCCGTACATCACTTTCCCATTGTACCTCAGCGAGAAAATTAAACCTGGCCCTCGTACAGCACTTTTCCATCGTTCCTGAGCGATAAAATTTGACCTGGCCCTCGTGCAGCACTTTCCCATCGTACCTGAGCGATAAAATTTAACCTGGCCCTCGTACAGCACTTTCCCATCGTACCTGAGCGATTAATCTTGACCTGGCCCTCGTACAGCACTTTCCCATCGTACTTGAGTAATAAATCTTCACCTTTCCTCCGTACAGAACTTCCTCATCGTACTTGAGGACCAAATCTTGACCAGGCCCCCGTACAGCACTTTCCCATCGTACCTGAGCGATTAATCTTGACCTGGCCCCCGTGCAACACTTCCCCAACGTACCTGAGCGGTTAATATTGACCTGGCCCCCGTACAGCACTTTTCTATTGTACCTCAGCGAGAAAATTAATCCTGGCCCTCGTACAGCACTTTTCCATCGTCCCCGAGCGATAAAATTTGACCTGGTACACGTACACCACTTTCCCATCGTACCTGAGCGATGAAACTTGACCTGGCCCTCGCACAGCACTTTGCCATTGTACCTCAGTGATGAAATTTGACCTGGCCTTCGCAGAGCACTTTCCCATTGTACTTCAGCGATAAAATTTGACCTGGCCCTCGTACAGCACTTTCCCATCGTACTTGAGTAATAAATCTTGACCTGGCCCCCGTACAGCACTGTCTCATTGTACCTCAGCGATAAAATTTAACCTGGCCCTCGTACAGCACTTTCCCATCGTTCCCGAGCGATAAAGTTTGTCCTGGCCCTCGCAGAGCACTTTCCCATCGTACTTGAGTAATAAATCTTGACCTGACCCGCGTACAGCACTTTCCTATTGTACTTGAGAACCGAATCTTGACCTGGCCCCCGTACATCACTTTCACATCGTACCTCGGCGCTAAAATTTTACCTGGCCCTCGTACAGAACTTTCCCATCGTACCTGAGCGATAAAACTTGACCTGGCCCTCGTACAGCACGTTCCCATTGTACCTGAGCGATTAATCTTGATCTTGCCCCTGTCACGTACGACGAAATTTTTATAGTTAATTCTAAGATCTTTTACCCATATTCTGCGTTCTCGAAAAACCGCAGTAACATAGCCATCACAACCAACTATACAAAATATTAATACGTTTCACGACTTATTCTCACTAGGAGAGCTACTTATCACCCTTCTTTCTCACACCCATGGCTATGCCATGTTAGCTGTACACATAGTAATGTAATACACGTGTTCATCGACCAAGAGATCATAGGTCTATTCGACTGCTCTCTAAGGGAGCGACAATAAAAGTTATTTTGGAAAGAACGCCAATAGTAACCCTAGAAGTCACTCGGGCATCTGTGTCACTTAAGCGACAAACTATAATATCTAATTTTTATTGCCGCTCCAGGAAGCACCACAATTTCTGAGAAAGACGAAATAAGCCTACTACATCTATGCCCAAATTTGTAATAGTTGTCCCCCACTTAACCACTTTTCCCATTATAAGAACACCACCCGCTTTTCCTTCAGTAAGTCAGTCCATCTCAGAACTTCACCGCGGCATAACGCTGCCTGTCTCCAGGTCTTCTGTAGAAGAGAGCGAGTCGGATAGTAGTTAGTCGCCTTTATATTTAGCAGGAGTGTCAAGATCACACTTCTATATTTCTCAAATCATTATATACTTATACTCTGTCCACGATTTCGGGTCTTCTGTAGAAGAGAGTGAATCGTTATCAAAATAAAGTATCAAGCCTATATTAAAGGTGAATTATAAAGTTATAAAAGTATCAAGTCAAACAATATCAAAGTGGAATATAAAGTCATATAAAGACTTCTGAAAATCGAGAACATAGATTACGACGTAATAATTATAATAAATAAGAAGGATTGTAAAAACCAATTCGACGCTCAAACAAACGAAAGACACCTCTCCGATAAGGTAACTAAACAAGTTATATTAATGATTACAATGTTAACGGAATTGATCACGAATGTAACGAATGTACTCAACTAACCACATTGCATTTATATTCAATAAATATATCTCAATTGTGTGCATAAAGTTGGAACTTGTACTTCTTTATTCAGTAGGAACTAACCTATTCAAATCACCTCGTCGAAACTAACAAGATCTCTCGAGGTCTTACAGCGAACATTCCCACTCCCCTATTGATCCATCGTTTAAAATATCGATTAGGATTAATAAATAGAGTCAACGTTTACCGCTAGACGTTTGATTAGAATTTTCGCGCGCCTTCGGACGTAACACCCCCGTACAGCACTTTCACAATGTACCTCGGCGATAAAATTTAACCTGGCCCTCGTACACAACTTTTCCATCGTACTTGAGCGATAAAACTTGACCTGGCCCTCGTACAGCACTTTCCCATTGAACCTGAGCGATTCATCTTGACCTGGCCCCCGTACAGCACTTTCCCATTGTACCTTGGCGATAAAATTTAACCTGGCCCTCGTACAGCACTTTCCCATCGTCCCCGAGCGATAAAATTTGACCTGGCCCTCGTACAGCAGTTTCCCATCGTATTTGAGTGATAAATCTTGACCTGGCCCCCGTACAGTACTTTCCCATCGTACCTGAGCGATAAAACTTGACCTGGCCCTCTTACAGCATATTCCCATTGTACCTGAGCGATTAATCTTGACCTGGCCCCCGCACAGCACTTCCCCATCGTACTTGAGGACCAAATCTTGACCTGGCCCCCGTACATCACTTTCCCATCGTACCTAAGCGATAAAACTTGACCTGGCCCTCGTACAGCACTTTCCCATTGTACCTGAGCGATTAATCTTGACCTGGCCCCCGTACAGCACTTTCCCATTGTACCTCAGCGATAACATTTAGCCTGGCCCCCGTACAGCACTTTCACATCGTACTTGTGGACCAAATCTTGACCTGGCCCCCGTATAGCACTTTCCTATTGTACCTCAGCCATAAAGTTTAACCTGGCCCTCGTACAGCACTTTCATATTGTACCTCACCCATAAAATTTAACCTGGCCCTCGTACAGCACTTTCCCATTGTACCTCAGCCATAAAATTTAACCTGACCCTCGTACAGCACTTCCCTATCGTACCTGAGCGATTAATATTGACCTGGCCTCCGTACAGCACTTTCCCATTGTACCTTAGCGATAAAATTAAACCTGGCCCTCGTACAGCACTTTTCTACCGTACCCGAGCGATAAAACTTGACCTGGCCCCCGTACAGCACTTTTCCATCGTACCTGAGCGATTAATCTTGACCTGGCCCCCGTACAGCACTTTCACATTGTACCTTGGCGATAAAATTTAACCTGGCCCTCGTACAGCACTTTCCCATCGTCCCCGAGCGATCAAATTTGACCTGGCCCTCGTACAGCAGTTTCCCATCGGACTCGAGTAATAAATCTTGACCTGGCCCCCGTACAGTACTTTTCCATCGTCCCTGAGCGATAAAATTTGACCTGGTCCCCGTACAGAACTTTCCCATCGTACTTGAGGACCAATTCTTGACCTGGCTCCCGTACAGCACTTCCCCATCGTACCTGAGCGATAAAACTTGACCTGGTACACGTACACCACTTTCCCATCGTACCTGAGCGATGAAATTTGACCTGGCCTTCGCAGAGCACTTTCCCATTGTACTTCAGTGATAAAATTTGACCCGGCCCTCGTACAGCACTTCCCCATCGTACTTGAGTAATAAACCTTGACCTGGCCCCCGTACAGCACTTTTCTACCGTACCTGAGCGATAAAACTTGAACTGGCCCCCGTACAGCACTTTCCCATCGTACCTGAGCGATAAAACTTGTCCTGGCTCTCGCAGGGCACTTTCCCATTGTACTTGAGTAATAAATCTTGACCTGGCCCCCGTACAGAACTTTCCCATCGTACTTGTGGACCAAATCTTGACCTGGCCCCCGTACAGTACTTTCTCATCGTACCTGAGCGATAACATTTAACCTGGCCCTCTTACAGCACTTTCCCATCGTCCCCGAGTGATAAAATTTGACCTGGCCCTCGTACAGCACTTTCCCATCGTACTTGAGTAATAAATCTTGACCTGGCCCCCGTACAGCACCTTCCCATCGTACTTGAGCACAAAATCTTGACCTGGCCCCGATACAGCACTTTCCCGTCGTACTAGAGGACAAAATCTTGACCTGGCCCCCGTACAGCACTTTCCCATCGTACCTGAGCGATAAAACTTGACCTGGCCCTCGTACAGCACTTTCCCATTGTACCTTAGCGATAAAATTTAACCTGGCCCTCGTATAGCACTTTCCTATTGTACCTCAGCCATAAAGTTTAACCTGGCCCTCGTACAGCACTTTCATATTGTACCTCACCCATAAAATTTAACCTGGCCCTCGTACAGCACTTTCCCATTGTACCTCAGCCATAAAATTTAACCAGACCCTCGTACAGCACTTCCCTATCGTACCTGAGCGATTAATATTGACCTGGCCTCCGTACAGCACTTTCCCATTGTACCTTAGCGATAAAATTAAACCTGGCCCTCGTACAGCACTTTCCCATCGTCCCCGAGCGATAAAATTTGACCTGGCCCCCGTACAGCACTTCCCCATCGTACTTGAGAACCAAATCTTGACCTGGCCCCCGTACAGCACTTTCCCATCGTACTTGAGTGATAAAACTTGACCCGGCCCTCATACAGCACTTTTCCATTGTACCTGAGCGATTAATCTTTGCCTGGCCCCCGTACAGCACTTTCCTATTGTACCTCAGCGATAAAATTTAACCTGGCCCTCGTACAGCACTTTCTCATCGTCCCCGAGCGATAAAATTTGACCTGGCCCTCGTACAGCACTTTTCTACAGTACCTGAGCGATAAAACTTGACCTGGCCCCCGTACAGCACTTTCACATTGTACCTTGGCGATAAAACTTGACCTGGCCCTCGTACAGCACTTTTCCATTGTACCTGAGCGATTAATCTTGACCTGGCCCCCGTACAGCACTTTCCCGTCGTACTTGAGGACAAAATCTTGACCTGGCCCCCGTACAGTACTTTCTCATCGTACCTGAGCGATAAAACTTGACCTGGCCCTCGTACAGCACTTTCCCATTGTACCTGAGCGATTAATCTTGACCTGGCCCCCGTACAGCACTTTCCCGTCGTACTTGAGGACAAAATCTTGACCTGGCCCCCGTACAGCACTTTCCCGTCGTACCTGAGCGATAAAACTTGACCTGGCCCTCGTACAGCATTTTCCCATTGTACTGTTACGTCCTGCGACTTTCGGGATTTCCTCTTCTCATAGAAATTGTTAAATCCGCCAATTCTCAAGGAATAAGAAAGGAAGTACGAAACATGGTCGAGTTCACGTGCGCATAATTTTCAGTCACCGAAACGAATCGATGGAATTTACCAGTACGAACGGCTGGTGAGAGCGAAGAGTTTTCGTCGCCAAGGCTCGCCTAAACGGCGACGGCTATCGCTGCTAATACTAACAATTGTCAATCGTCGGAAAGGAAACATATAGAGGCTAGCTGGAAATCCTTGGCGATAGCTTCGGGTTTCTCGGCGCATGGAGAGTCTCACAGCCCCGCATGAGATCAAGCATCGAAATTTTCTAAACAGCGCGTGACACTACCACCCGCGTGCGCACACATGTACGAGTGAGTAAAACTGTGGCCCGCACTAATACTATTGTGCGTGGGGCCACGTGCTCGAATGAACTGGCGCCCCAATATCAATGGTCCCACAAATGTATGTGTGCATGAGTGAGCGCATATGACGCACCAGCATCCTATGACAATATGACAGAGTGAATTCCCGAAAGTTGCATAAAGACGAATAATAATTAAGGATAGATTCAAGTATGATCACGAGTACCTGGGTCAGGCCATCAACAATAGTTATTTTTATATAATTTAAGGGTATGAAAGTGGGCATGAAAATTTCACACAAGTTCAAATAATATTTCCTTCTTTTAAAACATTAAATTAAAACTTATAACAACAATCATCAGCTAAAATCGTGATGATTCTTTTCCACGAACATATACAGTATATCGTCACTATCGTTGACGATTAAGGATGTTTAGACGGGAACTTGAGGACCATTATCCAAAAGGAGTTCGGAGAAATCATATTTACATTTAAATAAATATTCGAAGCGAGTAACGAGAGACCGATTTCAACAGCGTGGACAAAGAATAAGACCACGTGACATCGTCCTGTAAACATAGAAAATTCCAGCACCAAAACGTTTTCGACAAAGGAAGGCGATGGCAGGCAAAGCCATGCGTCCTTTTTCCTCCAATACTCAAAGCCATTTTTCAACTCCAAGGCTGGTCATCTCACTCGCACCCCCATAACCAATGAGAGCCTCCCCTACAATTTTAGCGGGTCCGCTTGGAAACGCTCCATGCGAGGCTCGTGGGTACGCTCTCTACGGAGTAGGGGAAATTATAACCAAATGAATCGAGATCACGAGTATACGATGGTCCAATTAAAACACCCCGACAAAGCATTTATGATGTTGCGATTTCATATATTTTATAGTAAAATCACTAATGAACAAATACGAACTCGTGTGAATTTCGAATTGCATGGAGTGAATGAATCAATTTTTATATGAGATAACCCGATTATTTAACTTAAACGGTTTATCAAATTATCTATTTCAAAACAAAATAAATAAAATCCAAATTAATCATAAATTCAATAATCAATTCAATCAAAAGTAATTCAACCAAAGCGAAAGTTTATCACTCGTTAAATTAATTTATGTAAACCTCTAAATCCATTTGAATCATGTTATTAATCAATAAAATGGAATATCAGTTATTAGAAATACATAATAGTAATTACATTCTTCTGTAAAAATCTAAATCATTAATAATAATTGTGGAAGTATGGACTGTACATGGATTGAATGATACAGAAAAATCTTGCATCATCCAAAGAAAAAGAAATGGAGCGAAAAGAAAGGACAGGATAGGAAAAGATACATGAGGAAGTAGGAAGGAACGCATGAGTAAGGAGAGGATAGAGCGGATAGGAGTATATAGGAGAGAGGGTAGAGAGGGTCCCTACGGAGGGGCCTCGCTAGCGCACGCGCCTCCGAAACAAGGGAACGAATGATGCGAAGAACGAGAAAAGAGTGAGAGAGTACGAAGGATACGGAGACGAATGAAGAGCGAGGGAGATGAATAGGCAGAGAGAAAAATCACGCAACAACGCGCATGCGTAACCTTTTATGAAATCAGCGCAAAATACCCAAAATAATGGGATTTGCAAATTTATTTTTGTTTAAGAATGAATGAATGAATGAGTAAAAATAAGATAATGTTAATTCCAATAAAAATTCAATAATTATTCATGTAAGAAACAACTCTTCCAAAATTCATTATATCGAGACATGAGGGGCGGTAAGCCCACGCTTAGGCAAAGGCGTGCCGGGTGTAAAGCGTCCGAGGGGTCACCCCACTTTTTCCAAAGGACAGCTTATATAATTAGGGGTCAGAGGCCCGGGAGAGGCAGTTTAAAGTCAGTTTTTAAGAGAGTTCAGTTTACGTTCAGTTTCCAATTCACGAGTCTTAATTTTTCACGGAGTCAGTTTTAGTTTGGAGCAGAGAGTCAAGTTTAAGTTTTTGTTGCAGTTTGCGTGTTTTAGTTTTTTTTTACGGCGTCAGTTTTGTTGCAGTTTTAAGTTTCATTATCATAGTTTTCTTTTCCACCTTTATCAAAAGTTCTGCACCAGTGTTTTAATCCACAAGAAACATTCGTGAATAAAATTAATAAACTTATAATTGTGAACTTTCGTGTTAATCCAAATTATTCTTCGCACCTTCACCTATCACCGCTTTCATCATCATCATCACCATCGTCGTCATCATCTTCATCATTATCACCGTCATCTTTTAAGTGTCCTGCTTAAAAACCACCACCACCACCGAGTAAGTACAATTAAAGAGTTTATCTTATTTTATTATTTGCAAGCATGATATCTTTAAAAATAAAATCAGTGTGCGTTACCGAGTCTCGGACGAGAGCCTCCGGTGTTACGGGCCTGAGGGCTAACGTTGTTTATTAGGAAACTCCACCCGCGTATCAAGAGTTTCCTTTCTGTTTGAAATTTTTCCGGCATCGCTTCATCTCGTTTTATTTTCAATATGAGTGTCGTAATTCCCCGCGTTGGAATTAATTTCCTTTGTTGTCTAAAAATGTATAATCCGTTTGTTTAAAGTGAAAAGTCGTAAGTTTTATCTTCAAAAATAATAAAGTGCGACCGAATAAATAATCCTTATCAGAAGACAATGTTCGCTGAAATTTAAAAATCGTTTGGCGGGTACGAATAAAAATACTCCGAGTGCCGTGTCTAATTAATCTGAATTTTCCGATTAATCGGGAGAACCAATTAAAATCATTAAAATCATTTTCTTCAACTTTCGTTTAATTTCAATTAAAATTCTAAACATCCGGTTACTTATTCAGAACCTCTAAATTTATGGAAACTATTTATGAAAAATAAACGGGATTCAATTTCAATCATTATTTAATTCATCGTGAGGAATAATTAAAAATGGAAGATCTTTACGTAATCATATTAATTGGGAGTATGGCTGTAGGGCTCGTGTTCATTCTTTCTCTTATTTGTTGCCTTTCGTGCGCGTGGGAAATTGTCGACCCCGTTACACAGTGTTAGTGAAATATTTTTCTTTTCGGGAGTTAGTCGGTGCATCGTGACCCATTCTAAAATCACAGCTGTTCGAAATTTCGACCCATAAAAATTTGCTCGAGGGTCAACGACCCCCAATGACTCTACTCTCGTATCCATAGACGGTTCGTCGCCGGTCATCCTAATAGAGGCCTTGACTCGGCCTCCAAACCGTCCTTCCCCCATCCCCCCCCAACCGACCGTAAACTCACAGCTGTGATTCGCGCGTACTATATTGTCATATATTGGGTTTAACGAGATTTTTACATTTTTCCTTTCATTTACGAGTCATTGTTTTTTTCCTTCCATTATGGAGGATCTTCAAATTCGTTTTGCTGTTGGGGTAATGATAGTCATATTTCTTTTGGTTTTAAGCCTGGGGATTATACTATTCTCTCCTTGTGGAACCCCTGTGTTGACTCCTCCCCCGACCCCGCATAATTCATTCGTCGATATCAGCGTGGATTCTACAATTGCGATAGAAATAAATACTCGAAATAAATAATTACATGAAGATTTACATCATCTTCCCCACATTTTCGTTGCGCAAATTCTTTCCCTTAAAATTTCCTTGTTTTGTTCAAATTCATTTTCAACAAATTTTCTTGATTATTTCTCGTCCTCTGACGTGTAACTATTCATATATCTTTATAATTACAAGAGCGACGCGATCATTTCCAGAGGGGATTTTCGCTGGCGCTGTAATTAAATAAAACCAGTTTCACAATCTAAATGTCACGTGATTTCAAGATGAGAAATATTAATTAAATTTCATTATTGACAATTTTTCTTGACAAGATAAAATCGAATTCTACCCCCTTTCATAAATTAAATCACAATACGCGCTCGCCCATCCTGAGTTTTTTTCCGCAAGGTTAGGCTCGAAACAGGGCAACACTCTGACCGATGCGCTTTCTCCGAGAACGTGTAAAGGGAGAGCTTGCTTTCCTTGACCGAGATGGAAAAGTAGCAAGTCAGGACGTAACAGTACCTTAGCGATAAAATTTAACCTGGCCCTCGTATAGCACTTTCCTATTGTACCTCAGCCATAAAGTTTAACCTGGCCCTCCTACAGCACTTTCATATTGTACCTCACCCATAAAATTTAACCTGGCCCTCGTACAGCACTTTCCCATTGTACCTCAGCCATAAAATTTAACCTGACCCTCGTACAGCACTTCCCTATCGTACCTGAGCGATTAATATTGACCTGGCCTCCGTACAGCACTTTCCCATTGTACCTTAGCGATAAAATTAAAACTGGCCCTCGTACAGCACTTTCCCATCGTCCCCGAGCGATAGAATTTGACCTGGTCCCCGTACAGCACTTTCCCATCGTACTTGAGAACCAAATCTTGACCTGGCCCCCGTACAGCACTTTCCCATCGTACTTGAGTGATAAAACTTGACCTGGCCCTCATACAGCACTTTTCCATTGTACCTGAGCGATTAATCTTTGCCTGGCCCCCGTACAGCACTTTCCTATTGTACCTCAGCGATAACATTTAACCTGGCCCTCGTACAGCACTTTCTCATCGTCCCCGAGCGATAAAATTTGACCTGGACCTCGTACAGCACTTTTCTACCGTACCTGAGCGATAAAACTTGACCTGGCCCCCGTACAGCACTTTCACATTGTACCTTGGCGATAAAATTTAACCTGGCCCTCGTACAGCACTTTTCCATTGTTCCTGAGCGATAAAATTTGACCTGGCCCTCGTACAGCACTTTCCCAGCGTACTTGAGTAATAAATCTTGACCTGGCCCCCGTACAGAACTTGCCCATCGTACTTGAGGACCAAATCTTGACCTGGCCCACGTACAGCACTTTCCCATCGTACCTGAGCGATAAAACTTGACCTGGTACACGTTCACCACTTTCCCGTCGTACCTGAGCGATGAAACCTGACCTGGCCCTCGTACAGCACTTTGCCATTGTACCTCAGCGATAAAATTCAACGTGGCCCTCGTACAGCACTTCCCTATCGTACCTGAGCGATTAATATTGACGTCGCCCCCGTACAGCACTTTCCCATTGTACCTCAGCGATAAAATTGAACCTGGCCCTCGTACAGCACTTTCACATCGTCCCCGAGCGATAAAATTTGACCTGGCCCTCGTACAGCACTTTCCCATCGTACTTGAGTAATAAATCTTGACCTGGCCCCCGTACAGCACCTTCCCATCGTACTTGAGCACAAAATCTTGACCTGGCCCCGATACAGCACTTTCCCGTCGTACTTGAGGACAAAATCTTGACCTGGCCCTCGTACAGCACTTTCCCATCGTACCTGAGCGATAAAACTTAACCTGGTACACGTTCACCACTTTCCCATCGTACCTGATCGATAAAACTCGTCCTGGCCCTCGCAGAGCACTTTCCCATGGTACTTCAGTGATAAAATTTCACCTGGCCCTCGTACAGTACTTTCCCATTGTACCTAAGCGATTAATCTTGACCTGGCCCCCGTACAGCACTGTCCCATTGTACCTCAGCAATAAAATTTAACCTAGCTTTCGTACAGCACTTTCCCATCGTCCCCGAGCGATAAAATTTGACCTGGCCCTCGTACAGCACTTTTCCATCGTACTTGAGTAATGAGTCTTAACTTGGCCCCCGTACAGCACTTTCCCATCGTACTTGAAAATCAAATCTTGACCTGGCCCCCGTACAGCACTTTCCTATTGTACCTGAGCGATTAATCTTGACCTGGCCCCCGTACAGCACTTTCACATTGTACCTTGGCGATAAAATTTAACCTGGCCCTCGTACAGCACTTTTCCATTGTTCCTGATCGATAAAATTTGACCTGGCCCTCGTACAGCACTTTCCCAGCGTACTTGAGTAATAAATCTTGACCTGGCCCCCGTACAGAACTTGCCCATCGTACTTGAGGACCAAATCTTGACCTGGCCCTCGTACAGCACTTTCCCATCGTACCTGAGCGATAAAACTTGACCTGGTACACGTTCACCACTTTCCCATCGTACCTGAGGGATGAAACTTGACCTGGCCCTCGTACAGCACTTTGACATTGTACCTCAGCGATAAAATTTAATCTGGCCCTCGTACAGCACTTTCCCATCGTACCTGAGCGATTAATCTTGACCTGGCCCTCGTACAACACTTTCCCATCGTACTTGAGTAATAAATCTTCACCTGGCCTCCGTACAGAACTTCCCCATCGTACTTGAGGACGAAATCTTGACCTGGCCCCCGTGCAGCACTTCCCCAACGTACCTGAGCGGTTAATATTGACCTGGCCCCCGTACAGCACTTTTCTATTCTACCTCAGCGAGAAAATTAATCCTGGCCCTCGTACAGCACTTTTCCATCGTCCCCGAGCGATAAAATTTGACCTGGCCCCCGTACAGAAGTTTCCCATCGTACTTGAGGACCAATTCTTGACCTGGCTCCCGTACAGCACTTCCCCATCGTACCTGAGCGATAAAACTTGACCTGGTACACGTACACCACTTGCCCATCGTACCTGAGCGATGAAACTTGACCTGGCCCTCGTACAGCACTTTGCCATTGTACCTCAGTGATGAAACTTGTCCTGGCCCTCGCAGAGCACTTTCCCATTGTACCTCAGTGATAAAATTTAACCTGGCCCTCGTGCAGTACTTCCCCACTGTACTTGAGTAATAAATCTTGACCTGGCCCCCGTACAGCACTTTCCCATCATACCTGAGCGATAAAACTTGACCTGGCCCTCGTACAGCACTTTCCGATTGTACATGAGCGATTAATCTTGACCTGGCCCCCGTACAGCACTTTCCCATTGTACCTCAGCGATAACATTTAACCTGGCCCCCGTACAGCACTTTCACATCGTCCCCGAGCGATAAAATGTGACCTGGCCCTCGTACAGCAGTTTCCCATCGTACTTGAGTAATAAATCTTGACCTGGCCCCCGTACAGTACTTTCTCATCGTACCTGAGCGATAAAACTTGACCTGGCCCTCGTACAGCATATTCCCATTGTACCTGAGCGATTAATCTTGACCTGGACCCCGCACAGCACTTCCCCATCGTACTTGAGGACCAAATCTTGACCTGGCCTCCGTACAGCATTTTCCCATCGTACCTAAGCGATAAAACTTGTCCTGGCCCTCGCAGAGCACTTTCCCATTGTACCTCAGTGATAAAATTTGGCCCGGCCCTCGTACAGCACTGCCCCATCGTACTTGAGTAATAAACCTTGACCTGGCCCCCGTACAGCACTTTTCTACCGTACCTGAGCGATAAAACTTGACCTGGCCCCCGTACAGCCCTTTCCCATCGTACCTGAGCGATAAAACTTGTCCTGGCCATTGTACTTGAGTAATAAATCTTGACCTGGCCCCCGTACAGAACTTTCCCATCGTACTTGTGGACCAAATCTTGACCTGGCCCCCGTACAGTACTTTCTCATCGTACCTGAGCGATAACATTTAACCTGGCCCTCTTACAGCACTTTCCCATCGTCCCCGAGTGATAAAATTTGAACTGGCCTTCGTACAGCACTTTCCCATCGTACTTGAGCGATCAATCTTGACCTGGCCCCCGTACAGCACTGTCCCATTGTACCTCAGCGATAAAATTTAACCTGGCCCTCGTACAGCACTTTCCCATCGTTCCAGAGCGATAAAGTTTGTCCTGGCCCTCGCAGAGCACTTTCCCATCGTACTTGAGTAATAAATCTTGACCTGGCCCGCGTACAGCACTTTCCTATCGTACTTGAGCACCGAATCTTGACCTGGCCCCCGTACATCACTTTCACATCGTACCTCGGCGCTAAAATTTCACCTGGCCCTCGTACAGAACTTTCCCATCGTACCTGAGCGATAAAACTTGACCTGGCCCTCGTACAGCACTTTCCCATTGTACCTGAGCGATTAATCTTGATCTTGCCCCCGTACAGCACTTTCACATTGTACCTCGGCGATAAAATTTAACCTGGCCCTCGTACAGAACTTTCCCATCGTACTTGAGCGATAAAACTTGACCTGGCCCTCGTACAGTACTTTCCCATTGAACCTGAGCGATTCATCTTGACCTGGCCCACGTACAGCACTTTCCCATTGTACCTTGACGATAAAATTGAACCTGGCCCTCGTACAGCACTTTCCCATCGTCCCCGAGCGATAAAATTTGACCTGGCCCTCGTACAGCAGTTTCCCATCGTACTTAAGTAATAAATCTTGACCTGGCCCCCGTACAGTACTTTCCCATCGTACCTGAGCGATAAAACTTGACCTGGCCCTCTTACAGCATATTCCCATTGTACCTGAGCGATTATTCTTGACCTGGCCCCCGCACAGCACTTCCCCATCGTACTTGAGGACCAAATCTTGACCTGGCCCCCGTACATCACTTTTCTACCGTACCTAAGCGATAAAACTTGACCTGGCCTCCGTACAGCACTTTCCCATTGTACCTGAGCGATTAATCTTTACCTGGCCCCCGTACAGCACATTTCCATCGTCCCCGAGCGTTAAAATTTGACCTGCCCCTCGTACAGCAGTTTCCCATCGTACTTGAGTAATAAATCTTGACCTGGCCCCCGTACAGTACTTTCTCATTGTACCTGAGCGATTAATCTTGACCTGGCCCCCGCACAGCACTTCCCCATCGTACTTGAGGACCAAATCTTGACCTGGCCCCCGTACATCACTTTTCTACCGTACCTGAGCGATAAAACTTGACCTGGCCCCCGTACAGCACTTTCCCATCGTACCTGAGCGATTAATCTTGACCTGGCCCCCGTACAGCACTTTTACATTGTACCTTGGCGATTAATCTTGACCTGGCCCCCGTACAGCACTTTTACATTGTACCTTGGCGATAAAATTTAACCTGGCCCTCGTACAGCACTTTGCCATCGTCTCCGAGCGATAAAATTTGACCTGGCCCTCGTACAGTACTTTCCCATTGTACCTAAGCGATTAATCTTGACCTGGCCCCCGTACAGCACTGTCCCATTGTACCTCAGCAATAAAATTTAACCTAGCTTTCGTACAGCACTTTCCCATCGTCCCCGAGCGATAAAATTTGACCTGGCCCTCGTACAGCACTTTTCCATCGTACTTGAGTAATGAGTCTTAACTTGGCCCCCGTACAGCACTTTCCCATCGTACTTGAAAATCAAATCTTGACCTGGCCCCCGTACAGCACTTTCCTATTGTACCTGAGCGATTAATCTTGACCTGGCCCCCGTACAGCACTTTCACATTGTACCTTGGCGATAAAATTTAACCTGGCCCTCGTACAGCACTTTTCCATTGTTCCTGATCGATAAAATTTGACCTGGCCCTCGTACAGCACTTTCCCAGCGTACTTGAGTAATAAATCTTGACCTGGCCCCCGTACAGAACTTGCCCATCGTACTTGAGGACCAAATCTTGACCTGGCCCTCGTACAGCACTTTCCCATCGTACCTGAGCGATAAAACTTGACCTGGTACACGTTCACCACTTTCCCATCGTACCTGAGGGATGAAACTTGACCTGGCCCTCGTACAGCACTTTGACATTGTACCTCAGCGATAAAATTTAATCTGGCCCTCGTACAGCACTTTCCCATCGTACCTGAGCGATTAATCTTGACCTGGCCCTCGTACAACACTTTCCCATCGTACTTGAGTAATAAATCTTCACCTGGCCTCCGTACAGAACTTCCCCATCGTACTTGAGGACGAAATCTTGACCTGGCCCCCGTGCAGCACTTCCCCAACGTACCTGAGCGGTTAATATTGACCTGGCCCCCGTACAGCACTTTTCTATTCTACCTCAGCGAGAAAATTAATCCTGGCCCTCGTACAGCACTTTTCCATCGTCCCCGAGCGATAAAATTTGACCTGGCCCCCGTACAGAAGTTTCCCATCGTACTTGAGGACCAATTCTTGACCTGGCTCCCGTACAGCACTTCCCCATCGTACCTGAGCGATAAAACTTGACCTGGTACACGTACACCACTTGCCCATCGTACCTGAGCGATGAAACTTGACCTGGCCCTCGTACAGCACTTTGCCATTGTACCTCAGTGATGAAACTTGTCCTGGCCCTCGCAGAGCACTTTCCCATTGTACCTCAGTGATAAAATTTAACCTGGCCCTCGTGCAGTACTTCCCCACTGTACTTGAGTAATAAATCTTGACCTGGCCCCCGTACAGCACTTTCCCATCATACCTGAGCGATAAAACTTGACCTGGCCCTCGTACAGCACTTTCCGATTGTACATGAGCGATTAATCTTGACCTGGCCCCCGTACAGCACTTTCCCATTGTACCTCAGCGATAACATTTAACCTGGCCCCCGTACAGCACTTTCACATCGTCCCCGAGCGATAAAATGTGACCTGGCCCTCGTACAGCAGTTTCCCATCGTACTTGAGTAATAAATCTTGACCTGGCCCCCGTACAGTACTTTCTCATCGTACCTGAGCGATAAAACTTGACCTGGCCCTCGTACAGCATATTCCCATTGTACCTGAGCGATTAATCTTGACCTGGACCCCGCACAGCACTTCCCCATCGTACTTGAGGACCAAATCTTGACCTGGCCTCCGTACAGCATTTTCCCATCGTACCTAAGCGATAAAACTTGTCCTGGCCCTCGCAGAGCACTTTCCCATTGTACCTCAGTGATAAAATTTGGCCCGGCCCTCGTACAGCACTTCCCCATCGTACTTGAGTAATAAACCTTGACCTGGCCCCCGTACAGCACTTTTCTACCGTACCTGAGCGATAAAACTTGACCTGGCCCCCGTACAGCCCTTTCCCATCGTACCTGAGCGATAAAACTTGTCCTGGCCATTGTACTTGAGTAATAAATCTTGACCTGGCCCCCGTACAGAACTTTCCCATCGTACTTGTGGACCAAATCTTGACCTGGCCCCCGTACAGTACTTT
Source organism: Dyspetes luteomarginatus (assembly GCA_963669185.1). Lineage (NCBI taxonomy): Eukaryota > Metazoa > Arthropoda > Insecta > Hymenoptera > Ichneumonidae > Dyspetes > Dyspetes luteomarginatus. Next base: position 3,697,236 of record OY769911.1, read on the forward strand.
CTCATCGTACCTGAGCGATAACATTTAACCTGGCCCTCTTACAGCACTTTCCCATCGTCCCCGAGTGATAAAATTTGAACTGGCCTTCGTACAGCACTTTCCCATCGTACTTGAGCGATCAATCTTGACCTGGCCCCCGTACAGCACTGTCCCATTGTACCTCAGCGATAAAATTTAACCTGGCCCTCGTACAGCACTTTCCCATCGTTCCAGAGCGATAAAGTTTGTCCTGGCCCTCGCAGAGCACTTTCCCATCGTACTTGAGTAATAAATCTTGACCTGGCCCGCGTACAGCACTTTCCTATCGTACTTGAGCACCGAATCTTGACCTGGCCCCCGTACATCACTTTCACATCGTACCTCGGCGCTAAAATTTCACCTGGCCCTCGTACAGAACTTTCCCATCGTACCTGAGCGATAAAACTTGACCTGGCCCTCGTACAGCACTTTCCCATTGTACCTGAGCGATTAATCTTGATCTTGCCCCCGTACAGCACTTTCACATTGTACCTCGGCGATAAAATTTAACCTGGCCCTCGTACAGAACTTTCCCATCGTACTTGAGCGATAAAACTTGACCTGGCCCTCGTACAGTACTTTCCCATTGAACCTGAGCGATTCATCTTGACCTGGCCCACGTACAGCACTTTCCCATTGTACCTTGACGATAAAATTGAACCTGGCCCTCGTACAGCACTTTCCCATCGTCCCCGAGCGATAAAATTTGACCTGGCCCTCGTACAGCAGTTTCCCATCGTACTTAAGTAATAAATCTTGACCTGGCCCCCGTACAGTACTTTCCCATCGTACCTGAGCGATAAAACTTGACCTGGCCCTCTTACAGCATATTCCCATTGTACCTGAGCGATTATTCTTGACCTGGCCCCCGCACAGCACTTCCCCATCGTACTTGAGGACCAAATCTTGACCTGGCCCCCGTACATCACTTTTCTACCGTACCTAAGCGATAAAACTTGACCTGGCCTCCGTACAGCACTTTCCCATTGTACCTGAGCGATTAATCTTTACCTGGCCCCCGTACAGCACATTTCCATCGTCCCCGAGCGTTAAAATTTGACCTGCCCCTCGTACAGCAGTTTCCCATCGTACTTGAGTAATAAATCTTGACCTGGCCCCCGTACAGTACTTTCTCATTGTACCTGAGCGATTAATCTTGACCTGGCCCCCGCACAGCACTTCCCCATCGTACTTGAGGACCAAATCTTGACCTGGCCCCCGTACATCACTTTTCTACCGTACCTGAGCGATAAAACTTGACCTGGCCCCCGTACAGCACTTTCCCATCGTACCTGAGCGATTAATCTTGACCTGGCCCCCGTACAGCACTTTTACATTGTACCTTGGCGATTAATCTTGACCTGGCCCCCGTACAGCACTTTTACATTGTACCTTGGCGATAAAATTTAACCTGGCCCTCGTACAGCACTTTGCCATCGTCTCCGAGCGATAAAATTTGACCTGGCCCTCGTACAGCAGTTTCCCATCGTACTTGAGTAATAAATCTTGACCTGGCCCCCGTACAGCACTTTTCTACCGTACCTGAGCGATAAAACTTGACCTGGCCCCCGTACAGCACTTTCCCATCGTACCTGAGCGATAAAACTTGTCCTGGCCCTCGCAGGGCACTTTCCCATTGTACCTGAGTGATAAAACTTGACCTGGCCCTCGTACAGCACTTTCATATTGTACCTGAGCGATTAATCTTGGCCTGGCCCCCGTACAGCACTTTCTCATTGTACCTCAGCGATAACATTTAACCTGGCCCTCGTACAGCACTTTCCCATCGTACTTGAGTAATAAATCTCGACCTGGCCCCCGTCCCGCACTTTCCCATCGTACTTGAGCACAAAATCTTGACCTGGCCCCGATACAGCACTTTTCCGTCGGACTTGAGGACAAAATCTTGACCTGGCCCCCGTACAGCACTTTCCCATCGTACCTGAGCGATAAAACTTGACCTGGCCCTCGTACAGCACTTTCCCATTGTACCTGAGCGATTAATCTTGACCTGGCCCCCGTACAGCACTTTCCCATTGTACCTCAGCGATAACATTTAACCTGGCCCCCGTACAGCACTTTCACATCGTCCCCGAGCGATAAAATGTGACCTGGCCCCCGTACAGCACTTTCCCATCATACCTGAGCAATAAAACTTGTCCTGGCCCTCGCAGAGCACTTTCCCATTGTACCTCAGTGATAAAATTTCAATTCATTTCTATCGCAATTGTAGAATCCACGCTGATATCGACGAATGAATTATGCGGGGTCGGGGGGGGGAGTCAACACAGGGGTTCCACAAGGACAGAATAGCATAATTCCCATGCTTAAAACCAGAAAAAATATGACTATCATTACCCCAACAGCAAAACGAATTTGAAGATCCTCCATAATGAAAGGAAAAAAAAATAATGACTCGTAAACGAAAGAAAAAACGTAAAAATCACGTTAAACCCAATATGTGACAATATAGTCCGCGCGAATCACAGCTGTGAACTTACGGTCGGTTGGGGAGACGGGGGAAGGACGGTTTGGAGGCTGAGTCGAGGCCTCTATTAAGATGACCGGCGACGAACCGTCTATGGATACGAGAGTAGAGTCATTGGGGGTCATCGACCTTCGAGCAAATTTTATGGGTCGAAATTTCGAACAGCTGTCATTTTAGAATGTCTCACGGTGCACCGACTCCCGAAAAGAAAAATATTTCACTAACACTGTGTAACGGGGTCGACAATTTCCCACGCGCACAAAAGGCAACAAATAAGAGAAAGAATGAACACGAGTCCTACAGCCATACTCCCAATTAATATTATTACGTAAAGATCTTCCATTTTTAATTATTCTTCACGATAAATTAAATAATGATTGAAATTGAAACCCGTTTATTTTTCATAAATACCTTCCATAAATTTAGAGGTTTTGAATAAAGTAACCGGATGTTTAGAATTTTAATTGAAATTAAACGAGAGTTGAAGGAAATGATTTTAATGATTTTAATTGGTTCTCCCGATTAATCGGAAAATTCAGATTAATTAGACACGGCACTCGGAATATTTTATTCGTACCCGCCAAACGATTTTTAGATTTCAGCGAACATTGTTTTCTGGATGAGGATTATTTATTCGGTCGCACTTTATTATTTTGAAGGTAAAACTTACGAATTTTCATTTTAAGCAAATGGACAATAGATTTTTAAAAAACAAAGGAAATTAATTCCAACGCGAAGAATTACGATACGCATATTGAAAATAAAATGAGATGAAACGATGACGGAAACATTTCGAACAGAAGGAAAACTCTTGGTACGCGGGTGGAGTTTCCTAATAGACAACGTTAGCCCTCAGGCCCGTAACACCGGAGGCTCTCGTTCGAGACTCGGTAACGCACACTGATTTTATCTTTAAAGATATCATGCTTGCAAAAAATAAAATAAGATAACTCTTTAATTGTACTTACTCGGTGTTTGTGAGATGGATAGATGAAAATAAAAGAAATTGAAATTGGTGCTGCTGATGGTGATAACGTAAGACCTGGCGATGAGGATAAAGCTGGTGATGGTGAAAACAATTGGGCAGATGGATGATGAAATAATTTTTGCTGACATAGAGTTGCACTTTTTAGTGTTTATTAATTTATCTCACGAATGTTTTCTTGTGAACTAGTCTATTTTTTTAAAATACGGCACTTTTACAATCGAAGGAAACTACAACTGTGGAAACTCAAAACTAAACTCTGACAAAACTCAAACTAAAACTGTAACACCGAACTGACAAAAACTGATGGCAAAATCGAAAATTAAAAACTGAAAACTGAAGTGAAGTTTAAAACTGAAGTAAAAGTGACTCTGTGAAATTTTAAACTGCAACTGCCTCTTCCGGGCCTCTGACCCCTAATTATATAAGCTGTCCGTTAGGAAAAAGTGGGGTATGACCCCTCGGACGCTTTACACCCCGCACGCCTTTGCCTATGCGTGGGCTTACCGCCCCTCATGTCTCGATACAATGAATTTTGGAAGAGTTGTTTCTTACATGAATAATTATTGAATTTTTATTTGTATTAACATTATCTTATTTTTACTCATTCATTCATTCATTCTTACACAAAAATTAATTTGCAAATCCCATTATTTTGGGTATTTGCGCTGATTTCATAAAAGGTTACGCATGCGCGTTGTAGCGTGACTTTTCTCTCCGCCTATTCATCTCCCTTGCTCTTCATTCATCTCCGTATCCTTCGTACTCTCTCACTCTTCTCTCGTTTTTCGCATCATTCGTTCCCTTGTTTCGGAGGCGCGTGCGCTAGCGAGGCCCCTCCGTAGGGACTCTCTCTACCCTCTCTCCTACATACTCCTATCCGCTCTATCATCTCCTTACTCATGCGTTCCTTCCTACTTCCTCATGTATCTTTTCCTATCCTGTCCTTTCTTTTGGCTCCATTTCTTTGTTTTGGATGATGCAAGATTTTTCTGTATCATTCAATCCATGTACAGTCCATACTTCCACAATTATTATTGATGATTTAGATTTTTACAGAGGAATGTAATTAGTATTATGTATTTCTAATAACTGATATTCCATTTTATTGATTAATAACATGATTCAAATGGATTTAAAGGTTTACATAAATTAATTTAACGAGTGATAAACTTTAGCTTTGGTTGAATTACTCTTGATTGAATTGATTATTGAATTTTATGATTAGTTTGGATTTTATTTATTTTGCTTTGAAATAGATAATTTGATAAATCGTTTAAGTTAAATAATCGGGTTATTTCCTGTAAAATTGATTGATTCATTCCATGCAATTCGAAATTCACACGAGTTCGTATTTGTTCATTAGTTATTTTACTATAAAATATATGAAATCGCAACATCATGAATGCTTTGTCGGGGTATCTTAATTGGACCATCGTATACTCGTGATCTCGATTCATTTGGTTATCATTTCCCCTCCTCCGTAGAAAGCCTACCCACGAGCCTCGCATGGAGCGTTTCCAAGCGGACCCGATAGAATTGTAGGGGAGGTTCTCATCGGTTATGGGGGTGCGAGTGAGATGACCAGTCTTGGAGTTGAAAAATGGGCTTTGAGTATTGGAGGAAAAAGGACGCATGGCTTTGCCTGCCATCGCCTTCCTTTGTCGAAAACGAATTTTGGTGCTGGAATTTTCTATGTTTACAGGACGATCTCACGTGGTCTTATTCTTTGTCCACGCTGTTGAAATCGGTCTCTCGTTACTCGCTTCGAATATTTATTTAAATGTAAATATGATTTCTCCGAACTCCTTTTGGATAATGGTCCTCAAGTTCCCGTCTAAACATCCTTAATCGTCAACGATAGTGACGATATACTGTATATATTCGTGGAAAAGAATCATCACGATTTTAGGTGATGATTGTTGTTATAAGTTTGCATTTAATGTTTTAAAAGAAGGAAATATTATTTGAACTTGTGTGAAATTTCCATGCCCACTTTCATACCCTTAAATTATATAAAAATAACGATTGTTGATGGCCTGACCCAGGTACTCGTGATTATACTTGAATCTATCCTTAATTATTATTCGTCTTTATGCAACTTTCGGGAATTCACTCTGTCATATTGTCATAGGATGCTGGTACGTCATATGCGCTCACTCATGCACACATACATTTTGTGGGACCCTTGATATTGGGGCACCAGTTTATTCGAGCACATGGGCCCACGCACAATAGTATTCGTGCGGGCCACAGTTTTACTCACTCGTACATGTGTGCGCACGCTGGTGGTAGTGTCACGCGCTGTTTAGAAAATTTCGATGCTTGATCTCATGCTGGGCTGTGAGACTCTCCATGCGCCGAGAAACCCGAAGCTATCGCCAAGGATTTCCAGCTAGCCTCTATATGTTTCCTTTCCGACGATTGACGATTGTTAGTGTTAGCAGCGATAGCCGTCGCCGTTTGGGCGAGCCTTGGCGACGAAAACTCTTCGCTCTCACCAACTGTTCGTACTGGTAAATTCCATCGATTCGTTTCGGTGACGGACAATTATGCGCACGTGAACTCGACCATGTTTCGTACTTCCTTTATTATTCCTTGAGAATTGTCGGATTTGACAATCTCCATGAGAAAAGGAAATCCCGTAAGTCGCAGGACGTAACACCTCCCCCCTCAAACGAGTGTCGCTTCGAAGAACGGCGCTCGACCTCGGAAGAGGCCTTTACAACTATTGTCCTGGGTCAGCTCATCATCGCTTCATGATTACTGTAACAAAAATAAAAAATCCAACGGAAAGAAAACCAAACAAAAGTAAAACAATAAAGGAAAAATAATAAAAATGTTAACTTAATACTACATGCCTTTTTAGACATTTTATGATCAATCGTTGGCTGATCTGAATGATAGTTTTGTATGGTGTGGCCATAATTCCTCCACATCGTTGACTCCTGTCGTTTCCTGATGTGTTTCTTCTTTTGGAATGCAGGTTGCTGGTTTCTTCAGATAACTTATATGTATATATATATATATATATATATATGTATTTTGATTTTGATTTTAAGTTATTAAACGATCCTGATTTTGGATTTGTAAGTTTTACCAACGAAGATTGAGGCCTATAGAAGCACAAAGCCTATAGCCCGCTTTGTTCCAATTTTTTAGTGAGTCAAACATACGCTAGGAGGCTCGAGTGTCGACCGATCGATATGCTCCGCCTTCTAGCTTCGATGCTCGCAGCCATCTGACTACGGTGGGGTCACGTTACTTCCCCTGACTTCCCTCTCTGTGGCTTCCCCTACCGTCCCTCATTCTGTACTGCTCGACGACGCGCGGCGGCGGACTTATTTTTATGAACAATGACTACATCCACACGACGAGCTTTATTCCAATTTTACTAACATCGATGTAGTAAAATCGAGTGTAATGCGCGGTGTAAATAGCGTATTATACTCGAATTAACAATCTACGTGTAAACCGGAGCAAATTATTGAAACCCAAACCTAAGAACACCTAATCCAAGCGGGTGCACAACATAAATATTACAATGCTCATTCAATATTCAATCAGCTACGCTAGCGTAGTTGGTAGAGCGACAAGATACGAGTCGGACTGCACGAGATCGAGACACGGGTTATTGATTTTTTTTTTATTTTTTATTTTTTTACCTGATCCTGTTTCAACCAACGAATTCACATATTCACTAATTTTCATACACTTTTCACATTGAATATAGACATTTTTGTGTGAAATATGGAATTTTTATTTCAGTTTTATAACATTATAGAAACAAACTAGGAACTACGAAGAAAATACAATGCGTGAAATGTTTTTTGTTTCATTAAACAACGACCGCCAGATATTGCTCACATAGAAAAATAATATTACGGTGAGCTTGCAGGGATTACAATTTAGGTTGTTATTTTCAGTTCTTTTAAGTACTTTGAAATAAGATAAAAATTTTGAGGAAAGTAACGGTATTGATGATGACTTCAACTTTAAATAATAATACCAAAATTTTATAGTCAAATTAGTTTAAAAAAATTATTTCAATATATTTGCCGGAAACAAATATTTTTTTACTCACCAAATGGATTCCCTGATTTTTCTGAATACATTAGATGTTTTTCTCAATTTTGAAATTTTTATATTCAAAAATCGAAAAATTGATGCAACGTTGCAAATTTCGCATATGATTCCATAGAGAAATTTCATATTGCACATTTTAATTTTTAAGATCACTGAACAAGCAGTGATTTAAATGCAGTCTGTTATAATACGCAAAAACTGATATTTCGAAATTGAGAGAAAATTCTAAAAAATCAATGTATTCGGAAAAATCAGGAAATATCTTTCGTAAGTGAAAAAAATAATGATTTCGGTCAATTTGATGAATAAATTCTATTTAAACAATTTTTTAATAACTTTTTGGTCTTATTACTATTAAAGATTAATGTTATCATTATTTGCAATGAGGCTAGTCTTTTTCTGATTTTTATTGTGTCGCGAAGTGTTCAAATTTTGGTTAAATCAAATTTTCATTCGGGAATGTATAGGTAATACAAGAAACAGCAGCAATGCCCACTCTTAGCTAATCTTAGTTTACAACAGTTAGGCGAAATAATATGCAAGGCAACGGTGTGCAACCATGCGAAAAATAAAGTATAATTCCAAAATATATATATGTTACGTCGGGAGAGCAAGAGGAAAGTAACAGGATTTTTTATGCTCTCTTAGGTTAGACTGGAATGCGCCAGTCAGGGACGAGAGCTTTAACTGATTAATTCGCATAACCCAAAATAAAGTAGACATATTATACCTTGAGAGCGGTGAGGCGTAGAGGGCTTCTTATTCAATAGTAAAGATCTCTATCGCTTGTTGTTGGTAGTGGTGCTCTATATCCCCGTCGATAGGGGGAATACCATCGTTACCAGGTAGAGGTACCTCCACGGTGCTGGCGTTGGAACTGTTGTCCTCAACTTCGTTTTCCGGCACCCGGTTACGTAGATCCTCTGGTAAGAGTTCGACCGGTGATCGCCGGACTATTGGCAGAGCGGGAGGCTCTACTCTAAAAATGGTGGCGATCCCAATCTGGCGTACAGGATCTACCAAACTCCCTGGAGCACCTCTGTTGGTATAGCTGACGACACTTGGTTTAGTTTGTGGGACCGTAATCGCACCTTGAACTTCAAGTTCGGTTGCAGCAGCCCGACTTAATAGTTTATATACCGGGACGTTGTGGCTCGATTTAGCAAATGCATTGTTTATGGTGGTGCTATTATGGCGAGCACGTGCTTCTTCACCACCACGTCGACGACCCATGGAACTATTTTCAATAACATTCACAGACTTGGATAAAAGTAGGAAGATTACGCGTGCTATTTTCAGCACTATAGTTATAAAAGAGCAAGAGAGAGTACGCGTGCTATTATCAGCACTGCAATACTCACAAGCAGAGAAAATACGCGTGCTATTATCAGCACCGCAATACTTCCGAAAGAATATAAGAGGAGAGTACGCGTGCTATTATCAGCACTGCAATACTCCCAAAGCAGAGAAAATACGCGTGCTATTATCAGCACCGCAATACTTCCGAAAGAATATAAGAGGAGAGTACGCGTGCTATTATCAGCACCGCAATACTCCCAAAGCAGAGAAAGTACGCGTGCTATTATCAGCACCGCAATACTCCCGAAAGAATATAAAAGGAGAGTACGCGTGCTATTATCAGCACCGCAATACTCCCAAACACTAATTTTGACCACAGATCCATGCGTCGCTCATTTTAAACAAGGAGGGTTAAATAATTGTAAGCGCTTGAATATTTCCGATTAAATATATATATTGTTACAACACTTTTTGGTTTAAAAATGATTAATTACAATATTCTTGATGAACGCGATTTGATTTTATTCGATGATATATTTTAGTTTAATGTGCGAACGAATAACTGAATTTTAATGTAGTTATGACTTGTTCGTGAAAATCGCGAAGAGATTTGAATTTATATAAGTTGAACTCTGGTTGGTTGTTGAATACTGTATGATGGGGTATGCCCAAACGGCTCCCTCTTATATATCATTCGGTTATTCGTTCGGAGTGGGGAGGCGTTGCGACGCCGAAACCCCTGAGCCTCAGCTCCCTGTGTAGCAATGAAGGCCCTGTATAGGGCATTCCTTACAAGTTACATATTTTCTTTATGTTTTTAATATAGTTTTAGTGGTGATATTTTTACAGGAATATCATAGGTTAAGTTTACATACTGGTGCGAAATACCCATTCATATATTTTAAGTAAACTGAGATTTTCCACTGATACAGGTGTTCATATTTGACAAGTTTTAACTTATTTTATAAGTTGACATAACTGGCATCAGTTTGCAACTAAATATGGTTATTTTATAATAATCATTCTTTACTGATTGATTCGCCAAAATCATGGTTGGTGAAAGAGATTGAAGAAGGAACAAGGATCGGACCATATATAGTGCACGTGTTAATTACTTTTATTTCTATGAAGTGTTGATCTCGATCCTCTTCCTGAGAATAATTTGTATATTCTAGCTGATAATCTTTGTTTTATAATCTTTGTATATGTCTCTGCCGTTTCCGTCCATGATTTGGCGTATCAACTCCATGAGATTCCTTTTGGGTACTTGAGAACTCCAAGTCCCTTTATAATACACATATATATATATATATATCTATATATATATATATATATATATATATATATATATATGCATTTTGATATTGCTTGTTCGTTTTAGTTGAATTTATATAATGATCGTATGTTTTATAGTTTATTATAACATGTTGATTTAATATTTTGCGTAATTTAATGCAAATGATTAGTGATAAGCTAGTTCTAGGTTTTATCTTGAGAGCAACTTTGGTGGTCGATAGGGAAGTAACCGTAGTTACCTACTGTGGTTACCGACACCAGGTTATCTTGTGAGCAACCTCGGTTATCGATAGGGAAGTAACTGTAGTTACCTACTGTAGTTACCGACACCAGGTTATCTTGTGAGGAACCTTATCCCTCTATGGAGTTATCGACGTCGGCTAAAGTCCATAGCAACTCCCCATAGTGAATAGATAGTTCAGTTCCATTTGGCGAGAGAGGCTAAGACGTAACATATATATATGGCATATCAGAAAAGCGCATGACTAAATAACTAGAACAAAATATCCACTTTTGATACGAGATGATATAATAAATATATGTTTTATTTATAGCATGTTTTTGGAGAATACTTCATTAGCAAAAGCCATACGAATCCTATTATTAAACCGTTTATAGTCCTCAGTTGAATCTCATGATTCAACTTTTCATTCCAAAAGGCAGCTAATGTAAGATGTAAACTAAGATTACTCGATGAAAACCACGTGAAGGTGGTGGGTCTCTTCCATCGGGAGTGGGGACAGTGTCAAAATCACGACATATGGTTAAGCGCGATAAGCGCGTCAGCGTGGCCTAGCACAAACAAAAGTATTGAAACAATTTTCAATGCAAATTCGTTATCACTTGCATTGACAATTCACAAGGTAAAACAAACGAAATTGTGACATTGACCCCGGGAATGGAGAAGGACAGAGAATGGGTACAATAGGAAGGTTGGGAATGTATATGTGATGGAGTGTACGAGAGTATAGTGCTGAACAATGAAATAATGACGGTGGTAACGCATCTTTTAAAGAAAAATGTCCTTATTAAAAACCACGTTTTTGTAACTGGGATAATAGAAAATGTTACTCGGAACGGAGATATCGATTTCACCTCCAAAGTTTTTCAATTCGTACTCTAATTCATGCATTTTGCGCAGCTTCGAATTAAACCCTCTCACTAAGTGTAGACAATTTTAAATAGTGGGAGGTATTTAAAGATATTTATCTTTCCTAATCCGAAACCAGGAATTTAAGCGAGAAGAATGTTTTACGATCGAAAGGAAATAGAAATTAAAATCTACCAACGCATAGTCACAATAAAGAATTAGTTAACCCGATGCTGAAGCAAAAATTATGTATACCCCTCACCACCCCCCTGAATCGAACAGTAAAGAAATACAAGAAATTGAGACGTGTCAATTGCACGTCATTAATCTACTGATGAGTTAATTTCATCAACTTTGCGTTCGGCTTATTCCCTGCTGTACTCGCGTATCTCTTTTTGGCTGCCTGATCTCGAAGGTCACGGGAGATCCACTTCAATTGATTGAAAATGTTAACGCGCACAAAAAGTTGGGTAATATAATTTCTATGTTCCTGGCAGGGTCCATCAAGAAACCAAAAGTCGGCATGGGATGTTGACAAGGCGTTGTGAATAGAGGTCTCGAGATTTTTCTTCAAAGAAGTTCTGTGCAACTGAGACGAAAAATTTGAAGTAAACACATTATACATAGTCGTTACGACATCGTTGAATTCGTCTGAGGGGGCCTTCAAATTCCCAAGCTCGTGATTTTCTTTACAGTTATAGGCCTTCCAAAATATCAATAGCTCGTTTGATTGCTCATAATCTTGATTATCTTTTGTTAAAGTGACTTGACAATTAGAACAATTGAACTTTTTAACGCATTTGTTGATGAGATATCCAGCAACATACTTCATAGCGCATTTTTCGAGAGTAGCAGTACTTTCCAAACTTGCGTTATCTGGTACATCGTCATCATCGAGAACGCTGTTATCAATCACGTAGCGAACGGTTGGTTCTTGATCAACCCATGCATCGATCTTTTCCCTCGTTTCCTTGATTTTATCTGTGATCGGATCTTCAGCCGCAGGACTTTTCAAAATCCCGAGAAGCGCAGTTGACCGGTCGTCCTGACAATTCGTCCCCGCCGAGGGTTTTATCAAGTTCGCAACCATAGCATACTGCAGATTCCTACGAAAAGTCATTGCAGACGGATTTTTGTTGTCACCTCCGCGATTCCTTAGAACCGCGAACAGATTTTCAATAGGATCCTGATTGACTCTCGAAGTCATGAGATACAGTGATCCTGACTCTTGCATGTTTCCCCAGAGTTGCAGCACGCTATTGATCGACAACACGATACCTCCGAAACACGGAGGTTTTTTGCCATGAACGTCGGTCCACTTTGCAATCCACAGTAAACTTTCTTCTAACGTTTGTTGCACCTGTGGTTGCTGAGATGACATCGCACGTTTCAGGGGATTTGGATTTATGCGCCCTTGGCTGTTCATGATATCAAAGACGTCGTTGAATTTCTTGCAAAAGTTTGAGGTGGCCGAGCAAGTGGGATGTTTCAATTCGCCTGTTAGCAATCCCGTACGTAACGCAGCAGACACAGATGCGCTGAAGACTTGTGTCGCGAGACTTACGTTCATTCGTTGAAACGCATTTGGATTGATATGGCGTTCAGTCAGCTTGGGTGCAGATCTACACCCGTTCTTTTCCTCGACGTCTCGCAATTCACGCATAGATCCCCACGAAACCGTGGCTCCATCGATCAAGAAATCTTTGATGAGCAAATTGTTGCGTACGCTCTTGATGAGGTGAGGAAAGTCGTACATGAAGAAAATTTTTCGGGAATCTCGCTCAATAAAGGGTTTCTCGGCAGTCACGCCAAGTCCAGTGAACGCCGACCGATTAGCAGAACCCTGGTCGCACACGGCTGCTTTTACGTCTAACCCGATTGACTGAAGTTTGTCTATCACGCCCAAAATCAGTTTTTGTAAATTTTTGTTGTGCACGTTTCCATGTGAGACGACATAAGATAGCGGTTGCTTCCACGAGTACTTTAAGCCTCTCACCATGAATACAAGCGCGGAATTAGCAGTGCCATTAGTCCGGCCAAGTTCGCCAAGGTCTTCGAAACCCTCGGATCGTCTTTAGAATTGTACTCGAGCAGCTGTTTAATGCTCATTTCGTCCCACATAAGAACACACTGTCGTTCGTCGTCTGTCATCATCTGTACTTTTGTCAGCAATCTAATAAATATCCCGCAAGTTATGCCAGGAGCTAAGTCGAGGTTATTTACCCACGCCCTTATTGACGAAATACACGGCAATGCAAAACGCAGTTCCCCTCGAAGATACATGTATGCTTTGGGCGCTATGTAAAACAAGACTAATGAAAATTGTTGCTCTTTGTCAGACCAGGCTACTTGCTTTCGATGGACGAGCTGCATTTGGAAAAAGGCTTGCTGATTTTCGTTCAATGATAGGAGAGATTTTGCAACAGTTACGTGGGTCGATGTTTGTTTCGCTGCATTTTCAAGTATCTGGACTCTTCGTTTATACTTTTTTATTTTGTCGCGAAGTGATTTTATTAAGCGGGCTTGTTTAATTGTAGTGCCTGTGACCGTTTTGAAACCCTTTATTGGCGAGGCGCGAATTTTTGGATTTCCGAGATTATCAATTTTCAAACAGGTAAAATCGATGACGATTTCTGGATCAAAATTGGTTGAATCAATACGAGGAAGTGATTCAGGTATACCAGCCTGCTGTGACGGAATATCAACGTCAGCAGTCACAGGCTTGATATTAGAGAGTTCTGCGGAATGAGCAATATCGGTACTCAACTGCGATTGAAGATTCGTGATGACTTGGGCAACAATCAGCGGGGGGCTGAGCTTGTCAATCACTGGAGAAGCCTGATAATCTTCATTGGAACGACTTTTCATAGGGATCGAAGCTTTTTTTATTTTTCGCTTACCTTGTGTGCCATAGCTTTGAAAATCATGCGGAGAAAAATGATTACTGCAAACTCGATGATTGTCGAGCTGCGTTGATGATAAATTTTCCAATTTCTTATTGCTACACCGTTCTATCCACTGGCGCAGTCTGTAAATGGATGCAAGAGTAAAGCCAATATTCCACTGAGCCGAAAATTGTTACCATTCCTTGCGGCGTTAAAAATTAATAAAGCGTTTTCTGTGGAAATCAGAACGCGAGGCTCAGTGGATTGTTAATGCAAGAATGAGAATAGGGTAAACGCACTAGTAAATGAACGCTTGAGAGTCTCAGCCCTAGTGAAGGAACACCTGTGTTCAAATTACTTAGATATACTTCGTGTGGAAGTGTTAATTTACTGGTACCTGTTCATTCACTGGTGAGGTTACCCTACTCAATAAAGTGGCATGCACAATGCGATCTCGTAATAAGTCCGCATATCATAACACGAAATGCTCATAAACATATATTATGCTTTTGTGAAATCTCCACCGAAAAAAGAGCTCATTTATACGTGATAAAATATTATGTAAAAAAAAAATCTGCGTAGCTATTTCCTAATCCAGGATCATCTTAAGTATTGTGATGACCCTCCGAAAATATGTGCCCAATAAATTATAATCTTGAAAGTTTGTGCATCTGTAAAAATAAACTTTGGCACGCTGTCCTGTCTTATATATTGCATTGACAGAAAACTTTGCGAAGACCTTTTTCTTCGTTTTTTCATTATCTAATGCCACATTTTTTCAAAAAATTTATTCAGCCAATTAAAATCGTGTTTTTGCTAGTGTTAGTTTTTGCTAGTGTCGTGTTTAGCAGGTTGTCTCGTCTTATATCATACACTGACAATGAGAGTACAGTATGTAATGACTTTTTAATTTTTTTTTTCAAAGTTTTTTAAAACTTTTTTAAGCTTTTTTCAACGTTTGTCAATTTTTTTTTTAACATTTCTAAGCTTTTTTTCAACATTTGTCAAAATTCTTTTACACATTTTAAAACCGTTTTTCAACATTTTTCAAAATTTTTTTTCCTAATTCTTCTTCAAACTTTTCTTTTCTAAAATTTTTTTAATTTGTTCAAAATTTTTAAAACTTTTTTTTCAAAATTTTTTAAATATTTTTTTCAGCTAATTAATATCGTGTTTTGATTAGTTTTATAGTTTGGCACCCTGTCCTGTTCTATACAATGCGCCGAGGATAAACTGTGTAAGGACTTTATTCTTCAAAGTATCAAAAATGAGATTTTCATTGGCTGGAAATTTTTGTTTGTAAAAAATGTTGAAACAATGCGGCATGAGATCATTGAAAAGGGAAGAACAAATCCCTTACATACTTTTCTCTTAGTGCAATATGTAAGACGGGACAGCGTGCCAAAGTGTATTTTTGCAGATGCAGAAATTGTCAAGGTCATGACTTTTAAAGGTCTTTCAGGCGATTAACGTCGCTACCGGAAAAGTTCTCTTCATTTGAAAAATAATTCAATTTGAAAAATGACCCTAAGCCGAGAATTGTGCGAGAAGCGTGAGTATTTGACAATTTGACAGGACGCATTTATTATGTTTAAATAGACTTTGATCAAGTTGCACGCCATTTTTTTGACCTTACAATATTTATCAGAGCAATTGCATTATCTCCAACTTATAATGGACGAATTTAATTGAAATAAATTTTATTGAGCGGACGCAATTAATTTCGGTAGAATCAACGCAATTTACAACGAGAATATATAAATTTTGTTCGTGCCTTAATAATAATCAGTAATAATCCGAATATTTATTTTAGGAATCTTTATATTTTGCCATTAAAATGAATTAATAGGTGCGTTATCATAAAAAGCGGTGATCACAACGAATTTTCCTAGAATCGGTAAAAATGAATACAATGTTGCTCGAGAAAAGAGGGATTTGATGGACGAACACTGGAATCACACTAAATATGGTATGATTCATTACGGTGTCCCATTGTGCCACCGGGTGTAAATTATTGGGAATTTTTTTCTTAAATTTCGGCCGGAAGGAAAGGAGTACATAGAAAAGCACACAATTAACAAAATGCTGCATATGAATAATAAAAACTTACGTGGCTTCATCCTTTGGGAATCGATGAAAAGTGACATTATCTCTACTTTTCATGCTCCCACAACCTCCGAAAACACACACGTTAGACAAAGGCATTGCAATAAGATAAATAATTTATCATGCAACGGAAAAAAGCCTGAATGACTGAAAAAAATTACTCGATGGCTTAGGCAAACCAAGGTAATGGGAAAATATTATAAAATAAAGACACAGCGCGTGCAATTGAGAAAAGAATGAAAGACTTAAGATAGTATCAAGTGCGTTTGTAACTTATCAATATCGTGAACCATGCAATGATTTCTTTATTGACAAAATTCTACCGACGTATCGGACAAAACGTCAATTCCAAACCGGCAAAACAAGAGTCTGAGGACTTTAAACACATACTCGCACGTGCATGCGATAGGAATATACGCGGGAAAAGCTGATAAATGCCCCACTGTAGAGTGGGGGGTTCATCAGCCCCTACTCTCAGAGCGAGAGAGATCGCTTCCTCGAGCTGATCGTGAATGCGAGAGAGATGGCGCTATCGAGTCCAATATCATGTCAGTACGAGCAGGGGCCAACGCGCGACCTGCTCGTATTAACATGTGTCTCTCTCTCTCTTATAAAAACTTTTTTCGCAGATTTTTTATATTTTATTTATTGTGAATATAATTGCATAATTGCAAAAAAAAAAAAATAACGGAACTGGGGATTGAACCACCGACGTAGCACATACAGAACCAGCGCCGTACCCATTACCCCAACTGGGATACGTATAATTTTATGATCTTTTTAAGTATAAAAATCGTGTCCCCGCTCGGATTTCGATTTCATTAGATTTGCTTGGTTGGGTTAATTAACTCCTAGTTTACGTAAATATAAAGAAATAATTAAAAAAATAAGTTTGTCTCGACGTAGAGGTCATTAAAATGCAAAAGTATTTGCAATGAATAGCTCTATCTTCGTCGGTAGCAGCAATGTACACCCAAACCCCCACTCTACGTCCGTATCGCTCCTGTGCGAGAGAGCGCACCCATCACCCTAGCTGCGAGTGCGAGTGAAATAGTATCATCACCCCGACTCCGTAGGTGGAGCCAACGCAGTTATACAACCGCTCACGTGTGTTAGTTCTGTACGTGAGCGCACACATGTAAACTCGACGCTAGCGACATCTTACCGTTGGGGTGAAAGCTTGTCCTAGCACCCCAACTTTTTTGGAACAAAGCGGGCTATAGGCTTTGTGCTTCTATAGACCTCAATCTTCGTTGGTTTTACATATGAAAGTTTAGAATGCAATATAATCGTGTGACAATGATAATGACTACGATAGTTATTCATTGATTTCAAACTACTAATAAAATTCTCTAGCAAGCAAGCAAGCTTAAAATGACAATAAAATGTATATAAACAACTCATTTAGAAAAGGTTATGAGCTGGCTTTGATTATAACAGATCATTCCAAAACAACATCTACTGATGGGGTTGGAAAAGGATTAGGTAAGGTTTTAATAGGGAATAAACAAACAAGGAGGTGAATCTACGATTCTACTTTGGGCTCAAATGCCTTAAAATTCTCTTGATTCCCCTTAATTTGAATTCAAAAGATCTTCGTCAAATAGAATGTAAGAGCAACAATTATTAAATAATAAAAAAAAATATGGTTTATCCAAGATAATAGACAACCAAAAAAAATAAAAAGGTTAACTCTTCGTTTGCTCCCTTGATGTAAATAAACAATTTAAATATACTATATTCATCCGGAACATACTCAATCAACACGTATGTCCGGGATGTTGAATAAAACTAAATTCACGGTTTGTTATATAGAAAGAGGAAAAAAAAATAAAAAATAAAAAAAAATAATATTCAATATTAGTCCGAGATATAAAACGGAAATGAATAAATAGAATTATATATAATACGTCCGGGATATGAAAAATGATTAAATAAAATAAAATAAATAAATGAATAATAAAAAATAAAATAAAAGGAGTCATTCAACCTCTGTTAAATGAGTAAATGAGAATATATATATTTAACATCTCCGGGATTAAAAGGGGAAAAGAAAAGAAAAAAAAAAGAAATTAAAAAGAAAGAATGAATAAAGATCAAATTCGAACGATGTTTGAAATAAAGCGAAAGATGGATGAAAGAAGTTATAGATATATTTAGCACGTCCGGGACTGTAAAGAAGGAAATATATATATATAGTAATAAAGAAAAAGGAATACTTATGTCCGGGATAAAAGGAAAAAAAAAGAAATTTATATATAAAAGAAAGAAATTTTTTTATGTCCGGGATGAGGAGAAAAAATAAAAATATAAAAATTATATATATTTAAAGGGAAAGGAGAAAAAAAAAAAAAATTTGTGTTCGGGATAAAAAAAAAAAAAAAAATATATAGAAATTATATACATTAAAAAAAAACATTTGTGTCCGGGATGAATAAAAATAAAATAAAAAAAATATAGAAATTATATATATATTAAAAAAAAAAATGTGTCTGGGATGTGAAAGAGAGGAAAAAAAAAAAAAAAAAAAAATGTTACAGAAAAGTTTTATGTCCGGGATTGGAAGAAAACGGGAGGAAGAGTCTAATATTACAAGATATAGATCAAATTAATATGGGGCTAACTTCAACTTCCCCAAAATAAAATCAATATTAATAAAATTAATTAAAAAAAAAAAAAGAAAGGAATAATGAAGATATATATATATGGATTTATTAATGGAGATATATATAGATTTATTAATGAAGATATTTATATAGATTTATTAATGAAGATATATGGATATATCTATGTAGGAAAAAGGGCTATCTGCATCCTTTATGCTGCCGCCGCTGCGGGTGTTGGTTCCGGCCTTTCTCCTCCCTCAAACCAAATCAACTCGGGGAACTGTCCCCGTGGCAAAATGATTTCGCCCAAAAGGCTATACTCCACCCCACCGATCCTTATGGGCCCCGGTGCTTCTTTCACCGCCCTCGCCCAGGAGCGCGCAACCATGGTAGACAATAGTCTCCACTCCGGAGGCATCCACACATCCCCTGGCCCAAACCAATATTCTAATTCGTCTTCATACCCAGCCGGGGCTCCTACAGGCCACTCCTACAGGCCACTCCTGATTGAGGGCGATGGTGAGCCTGATTGAGTCACTTCCGAAAGGCCGCATGGTCTTTGAAAAGAAAGGAAAACTTAATTACCGATTTTTTTTGAAATATTACTTATCCCTTTGTTAGCTTGAGAGGACTTCTAGCTACATCAAGCGGAAAACACTTTATACATGCATGCATAAACTTGTATGTTTTGGTGAATAATTTTTCATTGTTAACGAGTGAGATTGGGATAGATATTAATTTTAGTGCTGTTCTCGGTGGCTTCCGGGGGGCACGACGCAGCTTTGTCCAACTCTCCCCCATTACCCTTTACCACCATGACTTCTTCTTGTACTTCCGCCCGTCTATTAATTTGATTCGATGGTTCGACACGATTTAATTGTTCAGCCTCGCGTTCTATTGGCTCGTGATCGTTGCCCCTCTACCCAGATGCAACAGTAGATAAGTGACCGAATCCCAAATTGCTCCGATCAAATACAGTGACCACCCGTAAACTGTGTGAAGGGCGTATCCGTGTATAATTGTGTCAATTATCATTTTGATCGCGCGAAGGGTCACAAAAATCCCTACCATCCCCGCGCTAATATTCCCTATTATCATAAATTTTTGCCAAGCTTTATTCCACGCGGACTCAACGAGTTTAGAAAAGTCGCTTTCATTAAGCATATTTGTAATTGAACCGCCTTGGGCCACGACTGGTTTGCCCATCATTCCTGTCGCCAATTTGTTCAGAACTCCCGGTCGTTCAGCAGGGAACATCACGTGTTCTCTCAGCTGGTCAAGATCGGCCGAGGTGTAAATACCGCTGGTGGCCAATGATTTCGTGTCTCGGTATTTCCAGGTAGGTCGAGTCATAGGCTTCATGGTTCCTGGTGGAATCACGTGTACTGGCCCTGGTGTCAACCCATACCACTCGCCCTCGATAAAATACATTGGCGGTACGAGTTTGTTACAAGTTATTTGTACTCCCGTTCCCATAAGTACGTGAGTCCTTGGTGCCATAAAATATGTTGAGTTTCCTTCTATGACAGGTAGTTGGGTGTAGCATTCGTCCAGATGCTGCACTTTTACTTCTCGTGGGATACATTTTACAATATGTACCACCTCTCCTGATAATACGGCCATGAATCCTGGTCCTCCCATGAGATGATATGCGAACTCGTCTGGTGCTTGCGTAGCGATTGCAAGTCGATTCTTCAGCATTTCACGCTCCAGGGTACATATTTGAATGAGTACATCGTAGTACAATTGTTGAATTTGAGTTTTGATATGTCGCTCAACGTAAACGAATTTTGAGTTGACGTATGCGAAAATGTAGATATTGTTCACGTCGACAGCCTTGCTGTTTATAAACCCTTGTCCATCGCGAAGTTCATGAATTAACAATCGCGGATGTTCCATTCGAATCACCGTTTGTCCACAGACATTCATCGTCGTGGATGCTGTGAGAGCAAAGGTCACCTCCGACGCGGTTAATGAATACATTACCCTTGAATCCTGATCTATTACCTTTTCGGCCATCCCCTGATAAAGAATGCTATACCGCGCTTCCCCACAATGATCACTGGGCACTGGTTCCCAAAAAGTCGGACCCCCTTCTACATCCATGCACTGTCCCTTATTCAACGCACATCTTACTCCCGAATTCAAATAAACTTTATTAGTTTTTACCCCCACTCGAGCTGTATAGTCCCGCAATGTGATTTTTACGTCCGCCTGTACAATCACTTCGCTCCAACTCCCATAAGGGTCAGCATACGCGGTCCCCGCGCATGTTCCCTCCACGTTTACCTCCCCTGCGAGTACCACCGGGTAGCTCGACGTTTCGTTCGTTGTTAAACCCGCTATCAAAACCTTGTCTATGGTAACGGTTCCGTGTTCGTGCATGCGTTCGCACGATTCTCGCGATACTTCGGCCACATACGAGGCCCTACCGTTCAAAACATCACTGGTGTGTGAAAACATTCCGCACTTTCGAATGACGCGCGCGATTTCAATTTTGCACTGGCGCACGTGCAGCGATATGTAATCGTCTATTTGAAGAAACTGAATATGGATCGTAGAAATGTTTAATATCGGTTGAGGTATATCACACTCATCAACATTCAAAAGGGATAGAGTGGTTATGTTGGATGCTGATGATCCACACTCATATCCCACCATGCTCTCGTTTGGCAATGGGGCTAGCATTCCCCATGCTAACATCACTATCATCAATCTCGTCATCCGCATTCTGTCCTCTTATCTTAAACAACAAAATAATACATGGTTAGGGGCAAACCCCCCCTCCCTTTTCCCATTTTACGTGATTTGAAATTAATATTTTTACTGAAATAATAAGTATTACCAGAGGAACAAAAACACAAAAAAAATTAACAAATGGATGGTTCCCCGGTTATGAATACACAACAAAAAAAATATATATATAAAAAAAAAAAAAAATGGAAACTTTAAATGCTTTAATGAATGAAATCAGGAGGGTCTTGATAAATTGTTATCTCTACTAAAGCTCTTCAAAGCATGCTGTTAATATAAAAATAATAATAGGGAGGGAGAAAAAAAAAATAATAATAATAATAATAATAATAACATAATAATAGTGATAAAATGACGATAAAAATAAAATAACAATAATGGTAACAAGAAAAAAAAAGAAATAGAATAATAATAATAATGATAATAATAATAAGAATAACAGTAATAATAATAATAAAGCGTTTATTAAAGCAATAGCAAAGCTGAATAATGATCAAGCGAGGATGGACAATCAGGTGGCGGGGTCAATATCCCCTCTTACCAAAGGACGTGGGACCTTGCACCGCTTAGGCCACCAGATCCCACTCCTGTATTTCCTTTAGAGCGTAAATGACCCTGGAGAGAATGTTCACCTCCAGAGCTACAACCTCCCCTCCGTTGGCACTGATGACCACACGGGGGTGTCCATTCACTACCCATTCTACACGGTTGGTTGTTTCGCCATAATGTATTGTGCGTGAGGTTTTTCGGCCCCATGGACTCAGAGTGAGCTGAAATTCCTCTCTCAGCTGATCCACAGTCTGCCTGTCCAGCCACAACTCATTTCCCTCGATTTTACGCAATATTTGGTCCAAGAATGATACCGAAAAACCGCGAAGGACTTCACGCGCTCGCGAGCCAACTATTCTATTTCGACATTTAGTGCAATTGTTATTAAAATCAGAACGATCTTCAGCCCATGAAGGCTCTCCGTCATTTTGACCAGCGAATTCAATGCTAGCATCAAGTTTTTCAAGGAATGCCGTCGCTGCAGCATCCCTCGCCTTTCTTTTTGATGGACCATTCCCTTCTGCTACTCTTCCCAAACAAATTACACGCATAGTGTATGAACGATCTTGTCCCTCGCCACTCTCGTGTATAACTTCGTAACGTACCCCACTCCCTTGAACGCTTGCACGCTCCAGGAGCAATGATACAGGTGTCCTCTTTACTCTCGACATGATCTGCAATAATTTTTCTCAAATATCGGCTCGATTCTAAATATTACCATGCAAGGAACGAAATAAAAAAAATAAAGCGTCAAATAATCCATCCCCTTTTTTCATTGATTTTATTATATATAAAAAAAAAAAATTATTGACTAATTTACATGACAACCAAAAAAAAATTATTCAAATAATATAAAAATGAATAAAAAAAAACACAAGAAAACGTTACAAATTAAGGAATATATATATAAAATAAAAATAAAAATAGTAATTTAGCTTAAAGCGAAGCGGATGTATATATATATATATATATTTGGAAGAGGAGAAAAAAAAATTACAAAGGGAAAAAAAAAAGAAGAAATATAATTAATTTTATCTTAAACTAAAGCTTAATTTTCCTAACTCCGTCTCCCTAAGTTTTCCTGTAATCAAAAAGAAAAAAGAAGAAATTTTAATTTCCCATTTATTTATTGGGCCCATTAAACTGTGTCCGAATCAAAACCTACACAATCTCCCGGTTTCGGCCAGAAGACTTCGCAGGTCGGGTTCGAGCAACCGTATGGCCTCCGCCCTGATGGATTTGGCCACTTTAATTGTGGCGCGGAATTCCGCCACACGATTATCTTCGTCGAGCTCGCGGATTTCGACCACATAATCTCCCCACCTAGCGGCGAGACATATCCCCACTACTTCCCCATTATCCCCCTCGAGCTCCAGCACTTCCACCACCACTCTTAGTCCTTCAAGGATTTTCCCGACCATCTCACATAATTGATCAAGAATAGCCTCCTTTAACCACCACTCCTCCCCGTGGCACACCCTGATAATTTTCCCGAGGGTCTCAAAACTGACCCAGTCCTCTCGGACTTCCTCCCTCATGATCACCCAGTGGAGCTGCCCCAACTCCCCTAGCACCCTTTGGGCCGTACTCCCCTCTGCAGGGCCTCCCTCAGCAGAGACAATATTTTCGTTGGAATTCTGCATTTTCTGTAATAAAGGAGTTCTTGATAAAAAAAAAGTCTTTTTATGGGCCAACAATGTGAGAATGTTTAAGTCGATTAGCGTGCACGACTTTTGTATTCTTTTGAATTTTTATCCTAACATTCTGATTATTCATTACTCCTACTATCTCATGCGGTCCGGTATAGTGATCAACTAATTTACCAACTTTCGGACCTTTTTGCAAAAACACATAATCCCCAACTTTAAAAATCTTTAAGTTGATTTTCTTATCATATCGTGCTTTCGATTTTTCCTTAGCACCTATCAAATTAGACCTGGCAACATTCTGAACTTCATGCAATTGTGTAACGAGCTTTACAAGATAATTATCATAGTCAGGCAATTTATCCTCAACACCCAAAGGCTCACTGGATGGTACTCGTGCTAATTTACCAAAAACCAGCGCATAGGGTGTATGTTTGGTACTTTCATGCACATTGGTATTATAATTGAAAATCGCGAGGTTTACCCATTCATCCCAATCATATTCTTTTCCTACATACTGTTTCAAATATTCACCTAACGCGTGGTGAGATCTTTCTAATGAATCATTTGATTGAGGATGGAAAGCGGTAGTGCGAATTTTCTTTATACGAAATATTTTTGCTACTCGACGAATCAATTTTCCTAAAAAGTTTCGACCCTGCTGAGTCAAAATTGCTTTAGGGGCTCCAAAAAGAGTAATGAAGTTTTGCACCAATGCATTGGCAATTGTTGCCGAAGTAGCATTTGGCAAGGGTATTCCGAGACAAAATTTTGTCAATTGATCTTGAATAGTTAAAATATATTCATTGTCTTTGGCAGTTTTGGGTAAAGGCCCGACAATATCCATTGCGATTTTGTCAAAAGCCGTGCCCGGAGTGTCGGTTATTACCATTGGTTGTTTGGTTTTAATTCGAACACATTTCTTTAACTGGCATGGCAAACAATGTTGAATAAAATGTTGAATGTCAATTTTCATTTTTTCCCAATAATAATGTTGCCTAATACGGTTAAAAGTTTTTGTCACACCCCTGTGTCCACCCACAGCGAAGCTATGCATTTCTTTCATTATATCTTCACGGTCATTTTTATTTGCATATTTAATAACTCCATGGCAGACGATTATTTTTACCGAACTTCCTAAAAATCCCAAACGTAATTCTGCAATTATATTGTCCCATGGAATATTTCCTACAGTGTCTGTTTTCGCGATGCTAACACTTTGCACTTTTAAATTGTCCATTAACTCTCGAAAACTGGCTATAACGTCTTTTATATGGCCTAGGATTAGCGCCATCCCTTCTCCAGAATCGTCACTGACAGGTAGAGCCACATGATACCTGTTTCTTCGCTTCACTACACTGGCTTTGCCCAGCTGTAAGTCCGGAAAGTACGGCAGCTCACTTCGGTCACTCAATTTTTGCGAACCGGAGTCGAACGGTTCTCCTCGGATATTCAAAAAGTAGGACAAGGTGTCCTTTCGAATGAAGAAAAGGTCTCGCGACTGGATAATATTTCCCTGCAAAACCCTTTCACTTGATATTCTGGGTGACTTTTTAATTTTGACACAATCTTCATTTTCATCTGATTCGACCGATGATTCCTCATCATCGTCTTCAGATTCTTGCAGTTGAATTTTCTTCTTAGGTTTTTTATCTGATAATAATTCTTCTTCGTCGGATTCTTCATCTTCTTGAACGTCCTTGAATTCATCTTCTTCTTTTTGAATGTCTTGAAATTCATCTTCTTCTTCTTGAATATCTTGAAATTCATCTTCTTCTTCTTAAATGTCTTTTTTCCCACGGTCCTTTGGGAATTTCGGTTCGGCTTGAAGTTTTGATTGGCTTCGTGTTAACATATTACTGTTGGTGGTTGGAGGTTGTATAACTTCAGTATCCGGCTTATTGGATGGTAAAACGTTTACTTTCTTTTTCTGCTTCTTTTTACTCATATCGGATGGTAATTTTTCATAATCGTTAATTTCCGGAAACTCGTCTTCTTTCTTCTCTTCATTTTCTTCTACACGATCCAATTCGTACAAGGTCAAAGATTTCCTCCATTGGTCTTCGGGGTCGTCTTCCTCGACTGGGAATTCTTCATCACTGTCTCCATCTCCACTATCCTCATCTCGTTCCAATAATCGTTGAATTTCTTCGTCAGTCAACTTCTTTCTTCCCGTGATATTTATTACAAATATTTCACCTTCCGTGGTATTCTCTCCATTTTCTACCGGATTTCTTGATAATGCGTCCGCATTAACGTTGGTTTTTCCCGCTTTATACACAACTTCATATTCATACTCAGATAATTTTAATCGCCAACGAAGAACACGTGCGTTTCCGTCTTTGCACGTTTTGAACCAAATTAAGGGTTTATGGTCAGTGACCAATGTAAATTTTTTTCCATAGAGATATGGTCTGAAATGTAAAACGCTATAAACGATTGCCAAAGCCTCTTTTTCATAGGTATCGTATCGTGTTTCGGGGCTATTCAATGTACGAGAAGCGTATGCTATCGGTCTATCTTTAATAATTTCTCCTTGAGACAAAATTCCTCCTATGGCATAGCCTGAGGCATCTGTAGTAACAATATAAGGCTTTGAAAAATCTGGAAAAATTAAAACTGGTTCTGTACAAAGTTTCTCTTTTAATTCCTGAAAACTTTCTTCCTGTGTAATGTCCCATAAGAAGGGCTCATCATTCTTCAAAAGGGTGGTTAGTGGCTTAGCTAGCCGAGAATATCCTTCAATAAATCGTCTGTAATAACCGGTGAGACCCAAAAATTGACGGATATTTTTCACATTTTTCGGCCTTGGAAATTCACGAACGGCCTCTAATTTTTTCGGGTCTGGTTTCAACCCTTCTTCTCCAATAACATGACCCAAATAAACTACTTCTTTTTTCAAAAATTCACATTTATCAGGTTGCAAGGATAGATTGGCTTTCCGTAGGCGCTCGAAAAGCCTCAGACACTTATCGGTATGCTCGTCTAATGTTTTTGCATAAATTACTATATCGTCCAAATATACGAATAACTCGCGTCCCTGTAATCCCATTAATACCATATCCATGGCACGTTGGAAGGTGGGTGGGGCATTTTTCAACCCCATAGGCATACGTACATATTCATAATGTCCATATGGTGTGGTAAACGCGGTTTTGTGACAATCATCAGGATGCATTTTGATCTGATAAAATCCGGATGCTAAATCGAATACTGAGAAATAGCGTGCCCCGCCCAATTGATCCAAAATATCTGTGATATTTGGCAACGGGTACGCATCGCCTATTGTTTTTTCATTGAGTTGTCGAAAGTCAAGCACCATTCTCCAACGAGGATTTCCCTGTGAGTCAACCTTTTTTGGCACGACCCATACAGGTGTGTTGTATGGAGACTCAGACTCTCGGATTAGGCCGGCTTCTAATAATTCTTCTACCTGCCTACGTATTTCTTCTTTATGGATAACTGGAAAACGGTACTGTTTAGAATTTACTGGTAAATTATCTGTGGTTGGAATTCGATGTGCTACTACGTCGGTGGCACTTAATATTTCGCCCGGAAGATGGAATCTATCCGTAGCATCACTAATCAAACTTTTTATTATCAAAATTTCTGAATCATTTAAATGGTCTAAACGAAGCAATTTCATAACTCCTTCCGATCGAGTTACATCAAAATTTTGAGGTCCTATCGCAAAACAATCCACATTCATCATAAAATTTATTCCCATGCTTAGGACAGAATTTGGTTGAAATATGGGTACTGATTTTTCAAGACTTTCTTTATGAACGATTATATCTCCTACAGGAATCAAACTATCACTGGAATCACCCTCTCTTGGGGCTATTATTAACTGAACTGAACTCGTCATTCCGTTTGAGTTTCTCACACTCTCACCATTGAAATAACTTAACTCGATATTTCTTTTGATTCCTTTCGCGACATGAATTTTTTTTACTGATTCTTTTACTGTATTTGGATTGGATTCTGAGTTTTCAAGGGAACTCAACCCTTTTTTTACTGATTTTTCAACAAGATCTGAGTTTTGAAGGGAACTCAACCCTTTTTCTACTGAATTATTTAATGGATTTGGATTGGATTTTTCTGGATTTGGATTGGATTCAACAAGATCTGAGTTTTGAAGGGAACTCAACCCTTTTTCGACTGGATTATTAACTTCACCTCCGATTATGAAATTTACACCATATTCTGTCGATCCTTTGACAGAACTTTCTTTACTTAACTCGTTTTTTAAAATTGATTCATCATTAATTTCCGATTCTCGTGGAGGACTTGATAAAAGAGTAACAACTGGTATGTCTATCCCGATTTTTTGGTCTCGCTCGTTGGTCACTGGGAAGTACGCTTTCCCCTTCTCATTCCTCACGAGTCCCTTACCTAGCACTACTCCTTCCTCCGTTCCAAGGGGTGGCAAATAGCCCTCACTAACCTCATCATTCTTAATGCATACATAAAAAAGTCTTGTCGTTTTAGGTGGAACGATCATACTTTCTCGAGTATGGAATGGAACTTTTGTTCCACGGACTTCAAAAAGATTGTTTTCATAATCTATTTTTGCAAAATTATCGCGAAAATATTCCGACGAAAGAATTCCTGATTGACTAATGGGGAAGCTATTTGGGACAATATGAAAAGTTGTCTCTCTCCCCAACGTTTTTACTTCTACATAACCCAAAGTGTGTACTATGTTTTGAGTTATTCCCCTGAGCCTCAAAACTTGATCACGAAGAACAGGTGCATTGGAATTTAAACATTGTTCTTTCAAAACATTTTTACTTGCGCCAGAATCCAGCATCAGAATAATAGTCTCACTCAAATCCTTGCCTTTGAACAAGATTGTCGGAGCCATTACATCATCAACAGGTCGCGACAAAAAAATATCAATTATTCTTGGTGGGTTATTTCTGGGATCGTATGAATCGTGAGGGTCGGGTACGCTTTCATGTCGGCCTGTGCCTGGGCACCCGGTCCCGGCAGGCCATACCCGTTTCCCTGATACACCTGACGCCTCTCGTTACTGCGCCTCCGTGGCTCGCACTCTTCAAGCACGTGCCCGGGCTGTTTGCAATAACGACAGAGCTCAGGCGAAGGATTTGAATGCGCCGCCTGCGCATAGGAATTTGGGCCGGTCGCGTTGGCGTTTGGAAACGGCCTTGGACCCGGAATCCCTTGATTTGCCTGATTGAAATTTTTAAAAGAGCAATTTGTGGCGTAATGTCCCCATCCATTACACTTAAAACATTGAACTCCTGGAGTATGCATTTGACTCGGGTTTGGTATATTGGGTGTAGATTTTTCGGGATATCGTCTTGTTTCAACGGGATTTAAATTTTTACGACACTTCTCTGGAAAATGACCGGTGCCTCCACAAAGTCGACAGGGAATTGAAAAACATCTGTTTATTGAATGTCCCCTTTTATTGCAATATTGACAAACAGTTAATCCCTCGACTGCTGTCGTGCTAACAATAGGACCTGGAGCTCTCGAAACTACCGTACCTTTTTGCTCTTCAATTTTCCCTGGCTCGAAATAATTAATACTTACCTTTTTCTCGGTTTTTTCGGGGGCACGCGATTTTGACAAGTCACCTCCTCTTAGCCTATTTGCGTCGGCGAGCTGGCGTTCTATTGCCTTTGCTCTATTAACCGCGTCACTAAGGGATGCATCGTTGTCAATCATTCGCTGCTCAATCTCCGGTTTCAAACCTCTCTTTAAGATTTTTATGGCCATTTTTTCCACCTTCAACTTATCCTCAATACTAACCGGATTGCCATTCTCGGCACTAGTTGCTTCTAGTATTTTTTCTGCATAATATCGGATACGATCAACGAAATCATCTACACTGTCAATATGTTTTTGATAACTATTTCCGAGTTCTGTCATTAATTGATAAACATCTTTTGGAGGATCGTATGTATCGCGAAGATAATCAACATATTCTTTAATCGACCGGAAACTGATTTTTGAGATTTTGTTCCAAATTGCGGGAGGTAATTTTACTATTACGAGATCTAACAAATGATTGTCAATCTCACCACCGCTCATAGTACTGGCTTGTTCTACACCGGCAATATAACGTCCCAATGAAGTTCGTTTCCCATCAAAATCAGGCACAATTTTTAAAACTTCCCTTAAAGTCGCGAAATTCGCGGGATCGAGCTTTTTCTTTTCATCAGGAGGAGCCATTGTATTATTTTGAAAATTTCCTTCATATTTAATAAAAATTTTATTTTTTTGAATCGCGGTGTGAGATATTTCCAGCGAGTCACTACTTGATTTTAATGAAACAATAACGGGAGAAATTTTAACTGGAAAAAACGTTGAACTTAAATTTTTTTCAGATAAGGGTGATTTTGCATCATTAATAATACCCTTTGCAGAAGGCGATTGTACAGTCATTTAATTTTTTTATTGAAAAAAACTTATCGGATTTTCTTCTCTCTAATTCTAAATTTGCTTTAATTATCGCCTGATCATTAATTGAAAATCTTTCTTGAAATACTTCATTGGATACGATGTCAAATTCAGGGTTTTCTTTTTCAGTTTGCGATTTATTGACCTGAGAACGCGTATTTTCTTCAGAGTCGGATTCGGATTCATCTTCGGATATCAAGGCAGATAAATTTTCGATTTTTGAGAATTCGGTTTCTATTGTGGATTTTTCAGAAATAATTTTTTCCGAAAAAGAATCATCTTTAACATCCGGAAGGGGTATAGATGCACTCAAAAAAGACGGACCCTCTTCTTCAAGGGGTATATTTAAATTCGACTGAGATTCACGATTTTCACCTGAAATACTAGGATCCTCTAAGTTTTCCGAACTATCTTGATTTTTTTTCGGTTCGAGGTTTCCTTACTACGGGATATTCTTTAAAAATGTCATCATCTAATTTTATTTTGGAGCGAGTTCCCTTACTCATTGAAAATTAGGGTCATCGACCCCTCCTACCAGTGGACACCTGGACTTACCTTTGTCCACCCTCTTCTCGATGTTATTAAATTTTTGCATAAAATTTACAGAGGCATAAAAAATGGTTATAAATGGCATATAAAAAAAAATGAGATGCGCATGCGCTTAAAATTAAAACATGCAATAAAACAGTGTCAAATATAAATCACAAAAATACACTCCGTATCCCGGACGAGCCCCCAAAATTTGTTACGTCCTGACTTGCCACTTTTCCATCTCGGTCAAGGAAAGCAAGCTCTCCCTTTACACGTTCTCGGAGAAAGCGCATTGGTCAGAGTGTTGCCCTGTTTCGAGCCTAACCTTGCGGAAAAAAACTCAGGATGGGCGGGAGCGTATTGTGATTTAATTTATGAAAGGGGGTAGAATTCGATTTTAACTTGTCAAGAAAAATTGTCAATAATGAAATTTAATTAATATTTCTCATCTTGAAATTACGTGACATTTAGATTGTAAAAACTGTTTTTATTTAATTACAGCGCCAGCGAAAATCCCTTCTAGAAATGATCGCGTCGCTCTTGTAATTATAAAGATATATGAATAGTTGCACGTCAGAGGACGAGAAATAATCAAGAAAATTTGTAAAAATAAAAAAAAAGAATTTGAACAAAACAAGAATGAAATTTAATTAATATTTTTCGTCTTGAAATTACGTGACATTAAAATTGTAAAACTGTTTTTATTTAATTACAGCGCCAGCGGAAATCCCTTCCAGAAATTATCGCGTCGCTCTTGTAATTATAAAGTTACACGTCAGAGGACGAGAAATAATCAAGAAAATTTGTTAAAAATGAATTTGAACAAAACAAGAAAATTTTAAGGGAAAGAATTTGCGCAAAGAAAATGTGGGGAAGATGATGTAAATCTTCATGTAATTATTTATTTCGAGTATTCATTTCTATCGCAATTGTAGAATCCACGCTGATATCGACGAATGAATTATGCGGGGTCGGGGGAGGAGTCAACACAGGGGTTCCACAAGGACAGAATAGTATAATCCCCAGGCTTAAAACCAAAAGAAATATGACTATCATTACCCCAACAGCAAAACGAATTTGAAGATCCTCCATAATGGAAGGAAAAAAACAATGACTCGTAAATGAAAGGAAAAATGTAAACATCTCGTTAAACCCAATATATGACAATATAGTACGCGCGAATCACAGCTGTGAGTTTACGGTCGGTTGGGGGGGGATGGGGGAAGGACGGTTTGGAGGCCGAGTCAAGGCCTCTATTAGGATGACCGGCGACGAACCGTCTATGGATACGAGAGTAGAGTCATTGGGGGTCGTTGACCCTCGAGCAAATTTTTATGGGTCGAAATTTCGAACAGCTGTCATTTTAGAATATGTCACGGTGCACCGACTAACTCCCGAAAAGAAAAATATTTCACTAACACTGCGTAACGGGGTCGACAATTTCCCACGCGCACGAAAGGCAACAAATAAGAGAAAGAATGAACACGAGTCCTACGGCCATACTCCCTGATAATATTATTACGTAAAGATCTTCCATTTTTAATTATTCTTCACGATAAATTAAATAATGATTGAAATTGAAACTCGTTTATTTTTCATAAATACTTTCCATAAATTTAGAGGTTTTGAATAAAGTAACCGAATGTTTAGAATTTTAATTGAAATTAAACGAGAGTTGAAGGAAATGATTTTAATGATTTTAATTGGTTCTCCCGATTAATTGGAAAATTCAGATTAATTAGACACGGCACTATTCGTACCTGCCAAACGATTTTTTAAATTTCAGCGAACATTGTTTTCTGGATGGGGATTATTTATTCGGCCGCACTTTATTATTTTTGAAGATACAACTTACGACCTTTCATTTTAAGCAAACGGATTATGGATTTTTAGAAAACAAAGGAAATTAATTCCAACGCGGGGAATTACGATACGCATATTGTAAATAAAATGAGATGGAACGATGACGGAATAATTTCGAGCAAAAGGGAAACTCTTGATACGCGGGTGGAGTTTCCTAATAGACAACGTTAGCCCTCAAGCCCGTAACACCGGAGGCTCTCGTCCGAGACACGGTGACGCACACTGATTTTATCTTTAAAGATATCATGCTTGCAAAAAATAAAATAAGATAAACTCTTTAATTGTACTCACTCGGTGGTGGTGGTGGTTTTTGAGCAGGACACTTAAAGATGACGGTGATAATGATGAAGATGATGACGACGATGATGATGATGATGATGAAAACGGTGATAGGTGAAGGTGCGAAGAATAATTGATTCAACACGACAGTTCACTTATTATAAGTTTATTAATTTTATTCACGAATGTTTCCTTGTGAATTAAAACACTCGCACAGAACTTTTGATAAGGTGGAAAAGAGAAAATTATAATACGAAGCTTAAAACTGTTAATAAATGAAAAAAAAAACTGACTCAAACAAACTGAACTGTAAACTGAAAACTAAAACTCGCAAATTGAAAACTGAAAGTAAAGTGACTCTGAAAACTGAACTTGGACTCGAACTTCAAAACTGCAACAAAAACTGACTCTCCCGGGCCTCTGACCCCTAATTATATAAGCTGTCCTTTGGAAAAAGTGGGGTATGACCCCTCGGACGCTTTACACCCCGCACGCCTTTGCCTATGCGTGGGCTTACCGCCCCTCATGTCTCGATACAATGATCGAATTTTGAAAGAGTTGTTTCTTACATGAATAGTTATTGAATTTTTATTGGAATAAACATCATCTTATTTCTACTCATTCATTCATTCATTCTTACACAAAAATAAATTTGCAAATCCCATTATTTTGGGGTATTTTGCGCTGATTTCATAAAAGGTTAAGCATGCGCGTTGTAGCGTGACTTTTCTCTCCGCCTATTCATCTCCCTCGCTCTTCATTCATCTCCGTATCCTTCGTACTCTCTCACTCTTCTCTCGTTCTTCGCATCATTCGTTCCCTTGTTTCGGAGGCGCGTGCGCTAGCGAGGCCCCTCCGTAGGGACTCTCTCTACCCTCTCTCCTACATACTCTTATCCGCTCTATCCTCTCCTTACTCATGCGTTCCTTCCTACTTCCTCATGTATCTTTTCCTATCCTGTCCTTTCTTTTCGCTCCATTTCTTTCTTTTGGATGATGCAAGATTTTTCTGTATCATTCAATTCATGCACAGTCCATACTTCCACAATTATTATTAATGATTTAGATTTTAACAGAGGAATGTAATTACTATTATGTATTTCTAATAACTGATATTCCATTTTATTGATTAATAACATGATTCAAATGGATTTAAAGGTTTACATAAATTAATTTAACGAGTGATAAACTTTCGCTTTGGTTGAATTACTTTTGATTGAATTGATTATTGAATTTATGATTAATTTGGATTTTATTTATTTTGTTTTGAAATAGATAATTTGATAAACCGTTTAAGTTAAATAATCGGGTTATCTCCTGTAAAAAATTGATTCATTCACTCCATGCAATTCGAAATTCACACGAGTTCGTATTTGTTCATTAGTGATTTTACTATAAAATATATGAAATCGCAACATCATAGATGCTTTGTCGGGGTGTCTTAATTAGACCATCGTATACTCGTGATCTCGATTCATTTGGTTATAATTTCCCCTCCTCCGTAGAGAGCGTACCCACGAGCCTCGCATGGAGCGTTTCCAAGCGGACCCGCTAGAATTGTAGGGGAGCCTCTCATTGGTTATGGGGGTGCGAGTGAGATGACCAGCCTTGGAATTGAAAAATGGCTTTGAGTATTGGAGGAAAAAGGACGCATGGCTTTGCCTGCCATCGCCTTCCTTTGTCGAAAACGAATTTTGGTGCTGGAATTTTCTATGTTTACAGGACGATGTCACGTGGTCTTATTCTTCGTCCACGCTGTTGAAATCGGTCTCTCGTTACTCGCTTCGAATATTTATTTAAATGTAAATATGATTTCTCCGAACTCCTTTTGGATAATGGTCCTCAAGTTCCCGTCTAAACATCCTTAATCGTCAACGATAGTGACGATATACTGTATATGTTCGTGGAAAAGAATCATCACGATTTTAGGTGATGATTGTTGTTATAAGTGTGCATTTAATGTTTTAAAAGAAGGCAATATTATTTGAACGTGTGTGAAATTTCCATGCCCACTTTCATACCCTTAAATTATATAAAAATAACGATTGTTGATGGCCTGACCCAGGTACTCGTGATCATACCTGAATCTATCCTTAATTATTATTCGTCTTTATGCAACTTCCGGGAATTCACTCTGTCATATTGTCATAGGATGCTGGTGCGTCATATGCGCTCACTCATGCACACATGCATTTGTGGGACCATTGATATTGGGGCGCCAGTTCATTCGAGCACGTGGCCCCACGCACAATAGTATTAGTGCGGGCCACAGTTTTACTCACTCGTACATGTGTACGCACGCGGGTGGTAGTGTCACGCGCTGTTTAGAAAATTTCGATGCTTGATCTCATGCTGGGCTGTGAGACTCTCCATGCGCCGAGAAACCCGAAGCTATCGCCAAGGATTTCCAGCTAGCCTCTATATGTTTCCTTTCCGACGATTGACGATTGTTAGTATTAGCAGCGATAGCCGTCGCCGTTTGGGCGAGCCTTGGCGACGAAAACTCTTCGCTCTCACCAACCGTTCGTACTGGTAAATTCCATCGATTCGTTTCGGTGACTGAAAATTATGCGCACGTGGACTCGACCATGTTTCGTACTTCCTTTCTTATTCTTTGAGAATTGTCGGATTTGACAATCTCTATGAGAAAAGGAAATCCCGAAAGTCGCAGGACGTAACACAAATTTACCATGACTATGATAATTTAATATGGGTGGGAATAACTTTTTCATCGAAATGAAGCTCGATAGAGTGTCAATCGAACGATAAAATGTCTTCAAAAAAGATAGATACGATAAATCGCGTTTGAAGGTGAAATTTTTAATTTTAATCAAGTTTACCATCACTATAATAATTTAATATGGGTGGGAATAACTTTTTCATTAAAATGAAGCTCGATAGAGTGTCGATCGAACGATAAAATGTGTTCAAAAAATATAGATACGATAAATCGAGTTTTAAGGTGAAATTTTTAACTTTAAACAAATTTACCATGACTATGATAATTGAATATGGGTGGGAATAACTTTTTCATCGAAATGCAGCTCGATAGAGTGTTAATCGAACTATAAAATGTTATCAAAAATGGAAGATACGATAAATCGAGTTTTAAGGTAAAATTTTTAACTTTAAACAAATTTACAATCACTATGATATTTTAATATCGGTGGAAATATTTTTCCCATCCAAATGAAGCTCGATAGAGTGTCCATCGAACGATAAAATGTCTTCAAAAAATATAGAAACGATAAATCGAGTTTTAAGGTGAAATTTTAGTTGTAATCAAATTTTCCATCACTATGATATTTTAATATCGGTGGAAACATGTTTTCCATCCAAATGAAGCTCGATAGAGTATCGATCGAACGATAAAATGTCTTCAAAAAAGATAGATACGATAAATCGAGTTTTAAGGTGAAATTTTTAATTTTAAACAAATTTACGATCACTATGATAATTAAATATGGGTGGGAATAACTTTTCCATCGCAATGAAGCTGGATAGAGTGTCAATCGAACGATAAAATGTCTTCAAAAAAGATAGATACGATAAATCGAGTTTTAAGGTGAAATTTTTAATTTTAAACAAATTTACCATCACCATAATAATTTAATATGGGTGGAAATATCTTTCCCATCCAAATGAAGCTCGATAGAGTGTCGCTCGAACGATAAAACGTCTTCAAAAAATATAGATACGATAAATCGAGTTTTAAGGTGAAATTTTAATTTTAAACAAATTTGCCATCACTATGATATTTCAATATCGGTGGAAATATGGTTCCCATCCAAATGAAGCTCGAAAGAATGTCGATCGAACGATGAAATGTCTCCAAAAAACATAGATACGATAAATCAAGTTTTAAGGTGAAATTTTTGATTTTAAACAAATTTACCATCACTATGATAATTTAATATGGGTGGGAATAACTTTTCCATCGAAATGAAGCTCGATAGAGTGTCAATCGAACTTTAAAATGTTATTAAAAATGGTAGATACGATAAATCGAGTTTTAAGGTGAAATTTTTAACTTTAAACAAATTTACAATCACTATGATAATTTAATATGGGTGGAAATATCTTTCCCATCCAAATGAAGCTCGATAGTGTCCATCGAACGATAAAATGTCCTCAAAAAATATAGAAACGATAAATCGAGTTTTAAGGTGAAATTTTAATTGTAATCAAATTTTCCATCACTATGATATTTTAATATCGGTGGAAACATGTTTTCCATCCAAATGAAGCTCGATAGAGTGTCGATCGAACGATAAAATGTCTTCAAAAAAGATAGATACGATAAATCGAGTTTTAAGGTGAAATTTTTAATTTTAAACAAATTTACGATCACTATGATAATTAAATATGGGTGGGAATAACTTTTCCATCGCAATGAAGCTCGATAGAGTGTCAATCGAACGATAAAATGTCTTCAAAAAAGATAGATACGAGAAATCAAGTTTTAAGGTGAAATTTTTGATTTTAAACAAATTTACCATCACTATGATAATTTAATATGGGTGGGAATAACTTTTCCATCGAAATGAAGCTCGATAAAGTGTCAATCGAACTATAAAATGTTATTAAAAATGGTAGATACGATAAATCGAGTTTTAAGGTAAAATTTTTAACTTTAAACAAATTTCTAATCACTATAATAATTTAATATGGGTGGAAAAATCTTTCTCATCCAAATGAAGCTCGATAGAGTGTCACTCGACCGATAAAACGTCTTCAAAAAATATACATACGATAAATCGAGTTTTAAGGTGAAATTGTAATTTGAATCAAATTTGCCATCACTATGATATTTTAATATCGGTGGAAATATGTTTCCCATCCAAATGAAGCTCGATAGAGTGTCGATCGAACGATAAAATGTCTTCAAAAAATATAGATACGATAAATCGACTTTTAAGGTGAAATTTTAATTTTAAACAAATTTGCCATCACTATGATATTTTAATATCGGTGGAAATATGTTTCCCATCCAAATGATGCTTGATAGAGTGTCGATCGAACGATAAAATGTCTTCAAAAAAGATAGATACGATAAATCGAGTTTGAAGGTGAAATTTTTAATCTTAAACAAATTTACGATCACTATGATAATTTAATATGGGTGGGAATAACTTTTCCATCGAAATGAAGCTCGATAGAGTGTCAATCGAACTATAAAATGTTATTAAAAATGGTAGATACGATAAATCGAGTTTTAAGGTAAAATTTTTAACTTTAAACAAATTTCTAATCACTATAATAATTTAATATGGGTGGAAAAATCTTTCTCATCCAAATGAAGCTCGATAGAGTGTCACTCGACCGATAAAACGTCTTCAAAAAATATACATACGATAAATCGAGTTTTAAGGTGAAATTGTAATTTGAATCAAATTTGCCATCACTATGATATTTTAATATCGGTGGAAATATGTTTCCCATCCAAATGAAGCTCGATAGAGTGTCGATCGAACGATAAAATGTCTTCAAAAAATATAGATACGATAAATCGACTTTTAAGGTGAAATTTTAATTTTAAACAAATTTGCCATCACTATGATATTTTAATATCGGTGGAAATATGTTTCCCATCCAAATGATGCTCGTTAGAGTGTCGATCGAACGATAAAATGTCTTCAAAAAAGATAGATACGATAAATCGAGTTTGAAGGTGAAATTTTTAATCTTAAACAAATTTACCATCACTATGATAATTTAATATGGGTGGGAATAACTTTTCCATCGAAATGGCTCTCGACAGAGTGTCAATCGAACAATAAAATGTCTTCGAAAAATATAGATACGATAAATCGAGTTTTAAGGTGAAATTTTAATTTTAAACAAATTTGCCATCACTATGATATTTCAATATCGGTGGAAATATGGTTCCCATCCAAATGAAGCTCGAAAGAATGTCGATCCAACGATAAAATGTCTCCAAAAAACATAGATACGATAAATCAAGTTTTAAGGTGAAATTTTGAACTTTAAACAAATTTACCATGACTATGATAATTTAATATGGGTGGGAACAACTTTTTCATCGAAATGCAGCGCGATAGAGTTTTAATCGAACTTTAAAATGTTATTAAAAATGGTAGATACGATAAATCGAGTTTTAAGGTGAAATTTTTAACTTTAAACAAATTTACAATCGCTATGATAATTTAATATGGGTGGAAATATCTTTCCCATCCAAATGAAGCTCGATAGTGTCGATCACACGATAAAATGTCTTCAAAAAATATAGAAACGATAAATCGAGTTTTAAGGTGAAATTTTAATTGTAATCAAATTTTCCATCACTATGATATTTTAATATCGGTGGAAACATGTTTTCCATCCAAATGAAGCTCGATAGAGTGTCGATCGAACGATAAAATGTCTTCAAAAAAGATAGATACGATAAATCGAGTTTTAAGGTGAAATTTTTAATTTTAAACAAATTTACGATCACTATGATAATTAAATATGGGTGGGAATAACTTTTCCATCGCAATGAAGCTCGATAGAGTGTCAATCGAACGATAAAATGTCTTCAAAAAAGATAGATACGATAAATCGAGTTTTAAGGTGAAATTTTTAATTTTAAACAAATTTACCATCACTATGATAATTTAATATGGGTGGGAATAACTTTTCCATCGCAATGAAGCTCGATAAAGTGTCAATCGAACGATAAAATGTCTTCAAAAAAGATAGATACAATAAATCGCGTTTTGAGGTGAAATTTTTAATTTTAAACAAATTTACCATGACTATGATAATTGAATATGGGTGGGAATAACTTTTTCATCGAAATGCAGCTCGATAGAGTGTTAATCGAACTATAAAATGTTATCAAAAATGGAAGATACGATAAATCGAGTTTTAAGGTGAAATTTTAATTGTAATCAAATTTTCCATCACTATGATATTTTAATATCGGTGGAAACATGTTTTCCATCCAAATGAAGCTCGATAGAGTGTCGATCGAGATATAAAATGTTATCAAAAATGGAAGATACGATAAATCGAGTTTTAAGGTAAAATTTTTAACTTTAAACAAATTTACAATCACTATGATATTTTAATATCGGTGGAAATATTTTTCTCATCCAAATGAAGGTCGATAGAGTGTCCATCGAACGATAAAATGTCTTCAAAAAAGATAGATACGATAAATCGCGTTTTAAGG
Organism: Dyspetes luteomarginatus; assembly: GCA_963669185.1. Lineage (NCBI taxonomy): Eukaryota > Metazoa > Arthropoda > Insecta > Hymenoptera > Ichneumonidae > Dyspetes > Dyspetes luteomarginatus. Next base: position 3,737,325 of record OY769911.1, read on the forward strand.
TGAAATTTTTAATTTTAAACAAATTCACCATCACTATGATAATTTAATATGGGTGGGAATAACTTTTCCATCGAAATGACGCTCGATAGAAAGTCAATCGAAAAATAAAATGTTTTCAAAAAACATAGATACAATAAATCGAGTTTTAAGGTGAAATTTTAAATTTCAAACACATTTACCAGCACTATGATAATTTAATATGGGTGGGAATAACTTTTCCATCGAAATGAAGCTCGATAGAGTGTCAATCGAACTATAAAACGTTATTAAAAATGGTAGATACGATAAATCGAGTTTTAAGGTGAAATTTTTAATTTTAAACAAATTCACCATCACTATGATAATTTAATATGGGTGGGAATAACTTTTTCATCGAAATGACGCTCGATAGAGTGTCAATCGAACAATAAAATGTCTTCAAAAAATATAGATACGATAAATCGAGTTTTAAGGTGAAATTTTAATGGTAATCAAATTTTCCATCACTATGATATTTTAATATCGGTGGAAACATGTTTTCCATCCAATTGAAGCTCGATAGAGTGTCGACGAACGATAAAATGTGTTCAAAAAAGATAGATACGATAAATCGAGTTTTGAGGTGATATTTTTAATTTTAAACAAATTTACCATGACTATGATAATTGAATATGGGTGGGAATAACTTTTTCATCGAAATGCAGCTCGATAGAGTGTTAATCGAACTATAAAATGTTATCAAAAATGGAAGATACGATAAATCGAGTTTTAAGGTAAAATTTTTAACTTTAAACAAATTTACAATCACTATGATATTTTAATATCGGTGGAAATATTTTTCCCATCCAAATGAAGCTTGATAGAGTGTCCATCGAACGATAAAATGTCTTCAAAAAATATAGAAACGATAAATCGAGTTTTAAGGTGAAATTTTAGTTGTAATCAAATTTTCCATCACTATGATATTTTAATATCGGTGGAAACATGTATTCCATCCAAATGAAGCTCGATAGAGTATCGATCGAACGATAAAATGTCTTCAAAAAAGATAGATACGATAAATCGAGTTTTAAGGTGAAATTTTTAATTTTAAACAAATTTACGATCACTATGATAATTAAATATGGGTGGGAATAACTTTTCCATCGCAATGAAGCTCGATAGAGTGTCAATCGAACGATAAAATGTCTTCAAAAAAGATAGATACGATAAATCGAGTTTTAAGGTGAAATTTTTAACTTTAAACAAATTTACAATCACTATGATAATTTAATATGGGTGGAAATATCTTTCCCATCCAAATGAAGCTCGATAGTGTCCATCGAACGATAAAATGTCTTCAAAAAATATAGAAACGATAAATCGAGTTTTAAGGTGAAATTTTAATTGTAATCAAATTTTCCATCACTATGATATTTTAATATCGGTGGAAACATGTTTTCCATCCAAATGAAGCTCGATAGAGTGTCAATCGAACGATAAAATGTCTTCAAAAAAGATAGATACGAGAAATCAAGTTTTAAGGTGAAATTTTTGATTTTAAACAAATTTACCATCACTATGATAAATTAATATGGGTGGGAATAACTTTTCCATCGAAATGAAGCTCGATAGAGTGTCAATCGAACTATAAAATGTTATTAAAAATGGTAGATACGATAAATCGAGTTTTAAGGTAAAATTTTTAACTTTAAACAAATTTCTAATCACTATAATAATTTAATATGGGTGGAAAAATCTTTCTCATCCAAATGAAGCTCGATAGAGTGTCACTCGACCGATAAAACGTCTTCAAAAAATATACATACGATAAATCGAGTTTTAAGGTGAAATTGTAATTTGAATCAAATTTGCCATCACTATGATATTTTAATATCGGTGGAAATATGTTTCCCATCCAAATGAAGCTCGATAGAGTGTCGATCGAACGATAAAATGTCTTCAAAAAATATAGATACGATAAATCGACTTTTAAGGTGAAATTTTAATTTTAAACAAATTTGCCATCACTATGATATTTTAATATCGGTGGAAATATGTTTCCCATCCAAATGATGCTTGATAGAGTGTCGATCGAACGATAAAATGTCTTCAAAAAAGATAGATACGATAAATCGAGTTTGAAGGTGAAATTTTTAATCTTAAACAAATTTACCATCACTATGATAATTTAATATGGGTGGGAATAACTTTTCCATCGAAATGGCTCTCGACAGAGTGTCAATCGAACAATAAAATGTCTTCAAAAAATATAGATACGATAAATCGAGTTTAAAGGTGAAATTTTAATTTTAAACAAATTTGCCATCATTATGATATTTTAATATCGGTGAAAATATGTTTTCCATTCAAATGAAGCTCAATAGAGTGTCGCTCGAACGATAAAACGTCTTCAAAAAATATAGATACGATAAATCGATTTTTCAGGTGAAATTTTATTTTTCAACAAATTTGCCATCACTATGATATTTTAATATCGGTGGAAATATGTTTCCATCCAAATGATGCTCGATAGAGTGTCGATCGAACGATAAAATGTCTTCAAAAAAGATAGATACGATAAATCGAGTTTGAAGGTGAAATTTTTAATCTTAAACAAATTTACCATCACTATGATAATTTAATATGGGTGGGAATAACTTTTCCATCGAAATGGCTCTCGACAGAGTGTCAATCGAACAATAAAATGTCTTCAAAAAATATAGATACGATAAATCGAGTTTAAAGGTGAAATTTTAATTTTAAACAAATTTGCCATCATTATGATATTTTAATATCGGTGAGAATATGTTTTCCATTCAAATGAAGCTCGATAGAGTGTCGCTCGAACGATAAAACGTCTTCAAAAAATATAGATACGATAAATCGATTTTTCAGGTGAAATTTTATTTTTCAACAAATTTGCCATCACTATGATATTTTAATATCGGTGGAAATATGTTTCCATCCAAATGAAGCTCGAAAGAATGTCGATCGAACGATAAAATGTCTTCAAAAAACATAGATACGATAAATCGAGTTTTAAGGTGAAATTTTGAACTTTAAACAAATTTACCATGACTATGATAATTTAATATGGGTGGGAACAACTTTTTCATCGAAATGCAGCGCGATAGAGTTTTAATCGAACTTTAAAATGTTATTAAAAATGGTAGATACGATAAATCGAGTTTTAAGGTGAAATTTTTAACTTTAAACAAATTTACAATCACTATGATAATTTAATATGGGTGGAAATATCTTTCCCATCCAAATGAAGCTCGATAGTGTCCATCGAACGATAAAATGTCTTCAAAAAATATAGAAACGATAAATCGAGTTTTAAGGTGAAATTTTAATTGTAATCAAATTTTCCATCACTATGATATTTTAATATCGGTGGAAACATGTTTTCCATCCAAATGAAGCTCGATAGAGTGTCGATCGAACGATAAAATGTCTTCAAAAAAGATAGATACGATAAATCGAGTTTTAAGGTGAAATTTTTAATTTTAAACAAATTTACCATCACTATGATAATTTAATATGGGTGGGAATAACTTTTCCATCGAAATGAAGCTCGATAGAGTGTCAATCGAACTATAAAATGTTATTAAAAATGGTAGATACGATAAATCGAGTTTTAAGGTAAAATTTTTAACTTTAAACAAATTTCTAATCACTATAATAATTTAATATGGGTGGAAAAATCTTTCTCATCCAAATGAAGCTCGATAGAGTGTCACTCGACCGATAAAACGTCTTCAAAAAATATACATACGATAAATCGAGTTTTAAGGTGAAATTGTAATTTGAATCAAATTTGCCATCACTATGATATTTTAATATCGGTGGAAATATGTTTCCCATCCAAATGAAGCTCGATAGAGTGTCGATCGAACGATAAAATGTCTTCAAAAAATATAGATACGATAAATCGACTTTTAAGGTGAAATTTTAATTTTAAACGAATTTGCCATCACTATGATATTTTAATATCGGTGGAAATATGTTTCCCATCCAAATGATGCTCGTTAGAGTGTCGATCGAACGATAAAATGTCTTCAAAAAAGATAGATACGATAAATCGAGTTTGAAGGTGAAATTTTTAATCTTAAACAAATTTACCATCACTATGATAATTTAATATGGGTGGGAATAACTTTTCCATCGAAATGGCTCTCGACAGAGTGTCAATCGAACAATAAAATGTCTTCGAAAAATATAGATACGATAAATCGAGTTTTAAGGTGAAATTTTAATTTTAAACAAATTTGCCATCACTATGATATTTCAATATCGGTGGAAATATGGTTCCCATCCAAATGAAGCTCGAAAGAATGTCGATCCAACGATAAAATGTCTCCAAAAAACATAGATACGATAAATCAAGTTTTAAGGTGAAATTTTGAACTTTAAACAAATTTACCATGACTATGATAATTTAATATGGGTGGGAACAACTTTTTCATCGAAATGCAGCGCGATAGAGTTTTAATCGAACTTTAAAATGTTATTAAAAATGGTAGATACGATAAATCGAGTTTTAAGGTGAAATTTTTAACTTTAAACAAATTTACAATCGCTATGATAATTTAATATGGGTGGAAATATCTTTCCCATCCAAATGAAGCTCGATAGTGTCGATCGAACGATAAAATGTCTTCAAAAAATATAGAAACGATAAATCGAGTTTTAAGGTGAAATTTTAATTGTAATCAAATTTTCCATCACTATGATATTTTAATATCGGTGGAAACATGTTTTCAATCCAAATGAAGCTCGATAGAGTGTCGATCGAACGATAAAATGTCTTCAAAAAAGATAGATACGATAAATCGAGTTTTAAGGTGAAATTTTTAATTTTAAACAAATTTACGATCACTATGATAATTAAATATGGGTGGGAATAACTTTTCCATCGCAATGAAGCTCGATAGAGTGTCAATCGAACGATAAAATGTCTTCAAAAAAGATAGATACGATAAATCGAGTTTTAAGGTGAAATTTTTAATTTTAAACAAATTTACCATCACTATGATAATTTAATATGGGTGGGAATAACTTTTCCATCGCAATGAAGCTCGATAAAGTGTCAATCGAACGATAAAATGTCTTCAAAAAAGATAGATACAATAAATCGCGTTTTGAGGTGAAATTTTTAATTTTAAACAAATTTACCATGACTATGATAATTGAATATGGGTGGGAATAACTTTTTCATCGAAATGCAGCTCGATAGAGTGTTAATCGAACTATAAAATGTTATCAAAAATGGAAGATACGATAAATCGAGTTTTAAGGTGAAATTTTAATTGTAATCAAATTTTCCATCACTATGATATTTTAATATCGGTGGAAACATGTTTTCCATCCAAATGAAGCTCGATAGAGTGTCGATCGAGATATAAAATGTTATCAAAAATGGAAGATACGATAAATCGAGTTTTAAGGTAAAATTTTTAACTTTAAACAAATTTACAATCACTATGATATTTTAATATCGGTGGAAATATTTTTCTCATCCAAATGAAGCTCGATAGAGTGTCCATCGAACGATAAAATGTCTTCAAAAAAGATAGATACGATAAATCGCGTTTTAAGGTGAAATTTTTAATTTTAAACAAATTCACCATCACTATGATAATTTAATATGGGTGGGAATAACTTTTCCATCGAAATGACGCTCGATAGAAAGTCAATCGAAAAATAAAATGTTTTCAAAAAACATAGATACAATAAATCGAGTTTTAAGGTGAAATTTTAAATTTCAAACACATTTACCAGCACTATGATAATTTAATATGGGTGGGAATAACTTTTCCATCGAAATGAAGCTCGATAGAGTGTCAATCGAACTATAAAACGTTATTAAAAATGGTAGATACGATAAATCGAGTTTTAAGGTGAAATTTTTAATTTTAAACAAATTCACCATCACTATGATAATTTAATATGGGTGGGAATAACTTTTTCATCGAAATGACGCTCGATAGAGTGTCAATCGAACAATAAAATGTCTTCAAAAAATATAGATACGATAAATCGAGTTTTAAGGTGAAATTTTAATGGTAATCAAATTTTCCATCACTATGATATTTTAATATCGGTGGAAACATGTTTTCCATCCAATTGAAGCTCGATAGAGTGTCGACGAACGATAAAATGTGTTCAAAAAAGATAGATACGATAAATCGAGTTTTGAGGTGATATTTTTAATTTTAAACAAATTTACCATGACTATGATAATTGAATATGGGTGGGAATAACTTTTTCATCGAAATGCAGCTCGATAGAGTGTTAATCGAACTATAAAATGTTATCAAAAATGGAAGATACGATAAATCGAGTTTTAAGGTAAAATTTTTAACTTTAAACAAATTTACAATCACTATGATATTATAATATCGGTGGAAATATTTTTCCCATCCAAATGAAGCTCGATAGAGTGTCCATCGAACGATAAAATGTCTTCAAAAAATATAGAAACGATAAATCGAGTTTTAAGGTGAAATTTTAGTTGTAATCAAATTTTCCATCACTATGATATTTTAATATCGGTGGAAACATGTTTTCCATCCAAATGAAGCTCGATAGAGTATCGATCGAACGATAAAATGTCTTCAAAAAAGATAGATACGATAAATCGAGTTTTAAGGTGAAATTTTTAATTTTAAACAAATTTACGATCACTATGATAATTAAATATGGGTGGGAATAACTTTTCCATCGCAATGAAGCTCGATAGAGTGTCAATCGAACGATAAAATGTCTTCAAAAAAGATAGATACGATAAATCGAGTTTTAAGGTGAAATTTTTAACTTTAAACAAATTTACAATCACTATGATAATTTAATATGGGTGGAAATATCTTTCCCATCCAAATGAAGCTCGATAGTGTCCATCGAACGATAAAATGTCTTCAAAAAATATAGAAACGATAAATCGAGTTTTAAGGTGAAATTTTAATTGTAATCAAATTTTCCATCACTATGATATTTTAATATCGGTGGAAACATGTTTTCCATCCAAATGAAGCTCGATAGAGTGTCAATCGAACGATAAAATGTCTTCAAAAAAGATAGATACGAGAAATCAAGTTTTAAGGTGAAATTTTTGATTTTAAACAAATTTACCATCACTATGATAAATTAATATGGGTGGGAATAACTTTTCCATCGAAATGAAGCTCGATAGAGTGTCAATCGAACTATAAAATGTTATTAAAAATGGTAGATACGATAAATCGAGTTTTAAGGTAAAATTTTTAACTTTAAACAAATTTCTAATCACTATAATAATTTAATATGGGTGGAAAAATCTTTCTCATCCAAATGAAGCTCGATAGAGTGTCACTCGACCGATAAAACGTCTTCAAAAAATATACATACGATAAATCGAGTTTTAAGGTGAAATTGTAATTTGAATCAAATTTGCCATCACTATGATATTTTAATATCGGTGGAAATATGTTTCCCATCCAAATGAAGCTCGATAGAGTGTCGATCGAACGATAAAATGTCTTCAAAAAATATAGATACGATAAATCGACTTTTAAGGTGAAATTTTAATTTTAAACAAATTTGCCATCACTATGATATTTTAATATCGGTGGAAATATGTTTCCCATCCAAATGATGCTTGATAGAGTGTCGATCGAACGATAAAATGTCTTCAAAAAAGATAGATACGATAAATCGAGTTTGAAGGTGAAATTTTTAATCTTAAACAAATTTACCATCACTATGATAATTTAATATGGGTGGGAATAACTTTTCCATCGAAATGGCTCTCGACAGAGTGTCAATCGAACAATAAAATGTCTTCAAAAAATATAGATACGATAAATCGAGTTTAAAGGTGAAATTTTAATTTTAAACAAATTTGCCATCATTATGATATTTTAATATCGGTGAAAATATGTTTTCCATTCAAATGAAGCTCAATAGAGTGTCGCTCGAACGATAAAACGTCTTCAAAAAATATAGATACGATAAATCGATTTTTCAGGTGAAATTTTATTTTTCAACAAATTTGCCATCACTATGATATTTTAATATCGGTGGAAATATGTTTCCATCCAAATGAAGCTCGAAAGAATGTCGATCGAACGATAAAATGTCTTCAAAAAACATAGATACGATAAATCGAGTTTTAAGGTGAAATTTTGAACTTTAAACAAATTTACCATGACTATGATAATTTAATATGGGTGGGAACAACTTTTTCATCGAAATGCAGCGCGATAGACTTTTAATCGAACTTTAAAATGTTATTAAAAATGGTAGATACGATAAATCGAGTTTTAAGGTGAAATTTTTAACTTTAAACAAATTTACAATCACTATGATAATTTAATATGGGTGGAAATATCTTTCCCATCCAAATGAAGCTCGATAGTGTCCATCGAACGATAAAATGTCTTCAAAAAATATAGAAACGATAAATCGAGTTTTAAGGTGAAATTTTAATTGTAATCAAATTTTCCATCACTATGATATTTTAATATCGGTGGAAACATGTTTTCCATCCAAATGAAGCTCGATAGAGTGTCGATCGAACGATAAAATGTCTTCAAAAAAGATAGATACGATAAATCGAGTTTTAAGGTGAAATTTTTAATTTTAAACAAATTTACGATCACTATGATAATTAAATATGGGTGGGAATAACTTTTCCATCGCAATGAAGCTCGATAGAGTGTCAATCGAACGATAAAATGTCTTCAAAAAAGATAGATACGAGAAATCAAGTTTTAAGGTGAAATTTTTGATTTTAAACAAATTTACCATCACTATGATAATTTAATATGGGTGGGAATAACTTTTCCATCGAAATGAAGCTCGATAGTGTCCATCGAACGATAAAATGTCTTCAAAAAATATAGAAACGATAAATCGAGTTTTAAGGTAAAATTTTTAACTTTAAACAAATTTCTAATCACTATAATAATTTAATATGGGTGGAAAAATCTTTCAAATCCAAATGAAGCTCGATAGAGTGTCACTCGACCGATAAAACGTCTTCAAAAAATATACATACGATAAATCGAGTTTTAAGGTGAAATTGTAATTTGAATCAAATTTGCCATCACTATGATATTTTAATATCGGTGGAAATATGTTTCCCATCCAAATGAAGCTCGATAGAGTGTCGATCGAACGATAAAATGTCTTCAAAAAATATAGATACGATAAATCGACTTTTAAGGTGAAATTTTAATTTTAAACAAATTTGCCATCACTATGATATTTTAATATCGGTGGAAATATGTTTCCCATCCAAATGATGCTCGATAGAGTGTCGATCGAACGATAAAATGTCTTCAAAAAAGATAGATACGATAAATCGAGTTTGAAGGTGAAATTTTTAATCTTAAACAAATTTACCATCACTATGATAATTTAATATGGGTGGGAATAACTTTTCCATCGAAATGAAGCTCGATAGAGTGTCAATCGAACTATAAAATGTTATTAAAAATGGTAGATACGATAAATCGAGTTTTAAGGTAAAATTTTTAACTTTAAACAAATTTCTAATCACTATAATAATTTAATATGGGTGGAAAAATCTTTCTCATCCAAATGAAGCTCGATAGAGTGTCACTCGACCGATAAAACGTCTTCAAAAAATATACATACGATAAATCGGGTTTTAAGGTGAAATTGTAATTTGAATCAAATTTGCCATCACTATGATATTTTAATATCGGTGGAAATATGTTTCCCATCCAAATGAAGCTCGATAGAGTGTCGATCGAACGATAAAATGTCTTCAAAAAATATAGATACGATAAATCGACTTTTAAGGTGAAATTTTAATTTTAAACAAATTTGCCATCACTATGATATTTTAATATCGGTGGAAATATGTTTCCCATCCAAATGATGCTTGATAGAGTGTCGATCGAACGATAAAATGTCTTCAAAAAAGATAGATACGATAAATCGAGTTTGAAGGTGAAATTTTTAATCTTAAACAAATTTACCATCACTATGATAATTTAATATGGGTGGGAATAACTTTTCCATCGAAATGGCTCTCGACAGAGTGTCAATCGAACAATAAAATGTCTTCAAAAAATATAGATACGATAAATCGAGTTTAAAGGTGAAATTTTAATTTTAAACAAATTTGCCATCATTATGATATTTTAATATCGGTGAAAATATGTTTTCCATTCAAATGAAGCTCGATAGAGTGTCGCTCGAACGATAAAACGTCTTCAAAAAATATAGATACGATAAATCGATTTTTCAGGTGAAATTTTATTTTTCAACAAATTTGCCATCACTATGATATTTTAATATCGGTGGAAATATGTTTCCATCCAAATGAAGCTCGAAAGAATGTCGATCGAACGATAAAATGTCTTCAAAAAACATAGATACGATAAATCGAGTTTTAAGGTGAAATTTTGAACTTTAAACAAATTTACCATGACTATGATAATTTAATATGGGTGGGAACAACTTTTTCATCGAAATGCAGCGCGATAGAGTTTTAATCGAACTTTAAAATGTTATTAAAAATGGTAGATACGATAAATCGAGTTTTAAGGTGAAATTTTTAACTTTAAACAAATTTACAATCACTATGATAATTTAATATGGGTGGAAATATCTTTCCCATCCAAATGAAGCTCGATAGTGTCCATCGAACGATAAAATGTCTTCAAAAAATATAGAAACGATAAATCGAGTTTTAAGGTGAAATTTTAATTGTAATCAAATTTTCCATCACTATGATATTTTAATATCGGTGGAAACATGTTTTCCATCCAAATGAAGCTCGATAGAGTGTCGATCGAACGATAAAATGTCTTCAAAAAAGATAGATACGATAAATCGAGTTTTAAGGTGAAATTTTTAATTTTAAACAAATTTACGATCACTATGATAATTAAATATGGGTGGGAATAACTTTTCCATCGCAATGAAGCTCGATAGAGTGTCAATCGAACGATAAAATGTCTTCAAAAAAGATAGATACGAGAAATCAAGTTTTAAGGTGAAATTTTTGATTTTAAACAAATTTACCAGCACTATGATAATTTAATATGGGTGGGAATAACTTTTCCATCGAAATGAAGCTCGATAGAGTGTCAATCGAACTATAAAACGTTATTAAAAATGGTAGATACGATAAATCGAGTTTTAAGGTGAAATTTTTAATTTTAAACAAATTCACCATCACTATGATAATTTAATATGGGTGGGAATAACTTTTTCATCGAAATGACGCTCGATAGAGTGTCAATCGAACAATAAAATGTCTTCAAAAAATATAGATACGATAAATCGAGTTTTAAGGTGAAATTTTAATGGTAATCAAATTTTCCATCACTATGATATTTTAATATCGGTGGAAACATGTTTTCCATCCAATTGAAGCTCGATAGAGTGTCGACGAACGATAAAATGTGTTCAAAAAAGATAGATACGATAAATCGAGTTTTGAGGTGATATTTTTAATTTTAAACAAATTTACCATGACTATGATAATTGAATATGGGTGGGAATAACTTTTTCATCGAAATGCAGCTCGATAGAGTGTTAATCGAACTATAAAATGTTATCAAAAATGGAAGATACGATAAATCGAGTTTTAAGGTAAAATTTTTAACTTTAAACAAATTTACAATCACTATGATATTTTAATATCGGTGGAAATATTGTTCCCATCCAAATGAAGCTCGATAGAGTGTCCATCGAACGATAAAATGTCTTCAAAAAATATAGAAACGATAAATCGAGTTTTAAGGTGAAATTTTAGTTGTAATCAAATTTTCCATCACTATGATATTTTAATATCGGTGGAAACATGTTTTCCATCCAAATGAAGCTCGATAGAGTATCGATCGAACGATAAAATGTCTTCAAAAAAGATAGATACGATAAATCGAGTTTTAAGGTGAAATTTTTAATTTTAAACAAATTTACGATCACTATGATAATTAAATATGGGTGGGAATAACTTTTCCATCGCAATGAAACTCGATAGAGTGTCAATCGAACGATAAAATGTCTTCAAAAAAGATAGATACGATAAATCGAGTTTTGAGGTGAAATTTTTAACTTTAAACAAATTTCTAATCACTATAATAATTTAATATGGGTGGAAAAATCTTTCTCATCCAAATGAAGCTCGATAGAGTGTCACTCGACCGATAAAACGTCTTCAAAAAATATACATACGATAAATCGAGTTTTAAGGTGAAATTGTAATTTGAATCAAATTTGCCATCACTATGATATTTTAATATCGGTGGAAATATGTTTCCCATCCAAATGAAGCTCGATAGAGTGTCGATCGAACGATAAAATGTCTTCAAAAAATATAGATACGATAAATCGACTTTTAAGGTGAAATTTTAATTTTAAACAAATTTGCCATCACTATGATATTTTAATATCGGTGGAAATATGTTTCCCATCCAAATGATGCTTGATAGAGTGTCGATCGAACGATAAAATGTCTTCAAAAAAGATAGATACGATAAATCGAGTTTGAAGGTGAAATTTTTAATCTTAAACAAATTTACCATCACTATGATAATTTAATATGGGTGGGAATAACTTTTCCATCGAAATGGCTCTCGACAGAGTGTCAATCGAACAATAAAATGTCTTCAAAAAATATAGATACGATAAATCGAGTTTAAAGGTGAAATTTTAATTTTAAACAAATTTGCCATCATTATGATATTTTAATATCGGTGAAAATATGTTTTCCATTCAAATGAAGCTCAATAGAGTGTCGCTCGAACGATAAAACGTCTTCAAAAAATATAGATACGATAAATCGATTTTTCAGGTGAAATTTTATTTTTCAACAAATTTGCCATCACTATGATATTTTAATATCGGTGGAAATATGTTTCCATCCAAATGAAGCTCGAAAGAATGTCGATCGAACGATAAAATGTCTTCAAAAAACATAGATACGATAAATCGAGTTTTAAGGTGAAATTTTGAACTTTAAACAAATTTACCATGACTATGATAATTTAATATGGGTGGGAACAACTTTTTCATCGAAATGCAGCGCGATAGACTTTTAATCGAACTTTAAAATGTTATTAAAAATGGTAGATACGATAAATCGAGTTTTAAGGTGAAATTTTTAACTTTAAACAAATTTACAATCACTATGATAATTTAATATGGGTGGAAATATCTTTCCCATCCAAATGAAGCTCGATAGTGTCCATCGAACGATAAAATGTCTTCAAAAAATATAGAAACGATAAATCGAGTTTTAAGGTGAAATTTTAATTGTAATCAAATTTTCCATCACTATGATATTTTAATATCGGTGGAAACATGTTTTCCATCCAAATGAAGCTCGATAGAGTGTCGATCGAACGATAAAATGTCTTCAAAAAAGATAGATACGATAAATCGAGTTTTAAGGTGAAATTTTTAATTTTAAACAAATTTACGATCACTATGATAATTAAATATGGGTGGGAATAACTTTTCCATCGCAATGAAGCTCGATAGAGTGTCAATCGAACGATAAAATGTCTTCAAAAAAGATAGATACGAGAAATCAAGTTTTAAGGTGAAATTTTTGATTTTAAACAAATTTACCATCACTATGATAATTTAATATGGGTGGGAATAACTTTTCCATCGAAATGAAGCTCGATAGTGTCCATCGAACGATAAAATGTCTTCAAAAAATATAGAAACGATAAATCGAGTTTTAAGGTAAAATTTTTAACTTTAAACAAATTTCTAATCACTATAATAATTTAATATGGGTGGAAAAATCTTTCAAATCCAAATGAAGCTCGATAGAGTGTCACTCGACCGATAAAACGTCTTCAAAAAATATACATACGATAAATCGAGTTTTAAGGTGAAATTGTAATTTGAATCAAATTTGCCATCACTATGATATTTTAATATCGGTGGAAATATGTTTCCCATCCAAATGAAGCTCGATAGAGTGTCGATCGAACGATAAAATGTCTTCAAAAAATATAGATACGATAAATCGACTTTTAAGGTGAAATTTTAATTTTAAACAAATTTGCCATCACTATGATATTTTAATATCGGTGGAAATATGTTTCCCATCCAAATGATGCTCGATAGAGTGTCGATCGAACGATAAAATGTCTTCAAAAAAGATAGATACGATAAATCGAGTTTGAAGGTGAAATTTTTAATCTTAAACAAATTTACCATCACTATGATAATTTAATATGGGTGGGAATAACTTTTCCATCGAAATGAAGCTCGATAGAGTGTCAATCGAACTATAAAATGTTATTAAAAATGGTAGATACGATAAATCGAGTTTTAAGGTAAAATTTTTAACTTTAAACAAATTTCTAATCACTATAATAATTTAATATGGGTGGAAAAATCTTTCTCATCCAAATGAAGCTCGATAGAGTGTCACTCGACCGATAAAACGTCTTCAAAAAATATACATACGATAAATCGGGTTTTAAGGTGAAATTGTAATTTGAATCAAATTTGCCATCACTATGATATTTTAATATCGGTGGAAATATGTTTCCCATCCAAATGAAGCTCGATAGAGTGTCGATCGAACGATAAAATGTCTTCAAAAAATATAGATACGATAAATCGACTTTTAAGGTGAAATTTTAATTTTAAACAAATTTGCCATCACTATGATATTTTAATATCGGTGGAAATATGTTTCCCATCCAAATGATGCTTGATAGAGTGTCGATCGAACGATAAAATGTCTTCAAAAAAGATAGATACGATAAATCGAGTTTGAAGGTGAAATTTTTAATCTTAAACAAATTTACCATCACTATGATAATTTAATATGGGTGGGAATAACTTTTCCATCGAAATGGCTCTCGACAGAGTGTCAATCGAACAATAAAATGTCTTCAAAAAATATAGATACGATAAATCGAGTTTAAAGGTGAAATTTTAATTTTAAACAAATTTGCCATCATTATGATATTTTAATATCGGTGAAAATATGTTTTCCATTCAAATGAAGCTCGATAGAGTGTCGCTCGAACGATAAAACGTCTTCAAAAAATATAGATACGATAAATCGATTTTTCAGGTGAAATTTTATTTTTCAACAAATTTGCCATCACTATGATATTTTAATATCGGTGGAAATATGTTTCCATCCAAATGAAGCTCGAAAGAATGTCGATCGAACGATAAAATGTCTTCAAAAAACATAGATACGATAAATCGAGTTTTAAGGTGAAATTTTGAACTTTAAACAAATTTACCATGACTATGATAATTTAATATGGGTGGGAACAACTTTTTCATCGAAATGCAGCGCGATAGAGTTTTAATCGAACTTTAAAATGTTATTAAAAATGGTAGATACGATAAATCGAGTTTTAAGGTGAAATTTTTAACTTTAAACAAATTTACAATCACTATGATAATTTAATATGGGTGGAAATATCTTTCCCATCCAAATGAAGCTCGATAGTGTCCATCGAACGATAAAATGTCTTCAAAAAATATAGAAACGATAAATCGAGTTTTAAGGTGAAATTTTAATTGTAATCAAATTTTCCATCACTATGATATTTTAATATCGGTGGAAACATGTTTTCCATCCAAATGAAGCTCGATAGAGTGTCGATCGAACGATAAAATGTCTTCAAAAAAGATAGATACGATAAATCGAGTTTTAAGGTGAAATTTTTAATTTTAAACAAATTTACGATCACTATGATAATTAAATATGGGTGGGAATAACTTTTCCATCGCAATGAAGCTCGATAGAGTGTCAATCGAACGATAAAATGTCTTCAAAAAAGATAGATACGAGAAATCAAGTTTTAAGGTGAAATTTTTGATTTTAAACAAATTTACCAGCACTATGATAATTTAATATGGGTGGGAATAACTTTTCCATCGAAATGAAGCTCGATAGAGTGTCAATCGAACTATAAAACGTTATTAAAAATGGTAGATACGATAAATCGAGTTTTAAGGTGAAATTTTTAATTTTAAACAAATTCACCATCACTATGATAATTTAATATGGGTGGGAATAACTTTTTCATCGAAATGACGCTCGATAGAGTGTCAATCGAACAATAAAATGTCTTCAAAAAATATAGATACGATAAATCGAGTTTTAAGGTGAAATTTTAATGGTAATCAAATTTTCCATCACTATGATATTTTAATATCGGTGGAAACATGTTTTCCATCCAATTGAAGCTCGATAGAGTGTCGACGAACGATAAAATGTGTTCAAAAAAGATAGATACGATAAATCGAGTTTTGAGGTGATATTTTTAATTTTAAACAAATTTACCATGACTATGATAATTGAATATGGGTGGGAATAACTTTTTCATCGAAATGCAGCTCGATAGAGTGTTAATCGAACTATAAAATGTTATCAAAAATGGAAGATACGATAAATCGAGTTTTAAGGTAAAATTTTTAACTTTAAACAAATTTACAATCACTATGATATTTTAATATCGGTGGAAATATTGTTCCCATCCAAATGAAGCTCGATAGAGTGTCCATCGAACGATAAAATGTCTTCAAAAAATATAGAAACGATAAATCGAGTTTTAAGGTGAAATTTTAGTTGTAATCAAATTTTCCATCACTATGATATTTTAATATCGGTGGAAACATGTTTTCCATCCAAATGAAGCTCGATAGAGTATCGATCGAACGATAAAATGTCTTCAAAAAAGATAGATACGATAAATCGAGTTTTAAGGTGAAATTTTTAATTTTAAACAAATTTACGATCACTATGATAATTAAATATGGGTGGGAATAACTTTTCCATCGCAATGAAACTCGATAGAGTGTCAATCGAACGATAAAATGTCTTCAAAAAAGATAGATACGATAAATCGAGTTTTGAGGTGAAATTTTTAACTTTAAACAAATTTCTAATCACTATAATAATTTAATATGGGTGGAAAAATCTTTCTCATCCAAATGAAGCTCGATAGAGTGTCACTCGACCGATAAAACGTCTTCAAAAAATATACATACGATAAATCGAGTTTTAAGGTGAAATTGTAATTTGAATCAAATTTGCCATCACTATGATATTTTAATATCGGTGGAAATATGTTTCCCATCCAAATGAAGCTCGATAGAGTGTCGATCGAACGATAAAATGTCTTCAAAAAATATAGATACGATAAATCGACTTTTAAGGTGAAATTTTAATTTTAAACAAATTTGCCATCACTATGATATTTTAATATCGGTGGAAATATGTTTCCCATCCAAATGAAGCTCGATAGAGTGTCGATCGAGATATAAAATGTTATCAAAAATGGAAGATACGATAAATCGAGTTTTAAGGTAAAATTTTTAACTTTAAACAAATTTACAATCACTATGATATTTTAATATCGGTGGAAATATTTTTCTCATCCAAATGAAGCTCGATAGAGTGTCCATCGAACGATAAAATGTCTTCAAAAAAGATAGATACGATAAATCGCGTTTTAAGGTGAAATTTTTAATTTTAAACAAATTCACCATCACTATGATAATTTAATATGGGTGGGAATAACTTTTCCATCGAAATGGCTCTCGACAGAGTGTCAATCGAACAATAAAATGTCTTCGAAAAATATAGATACGATAAATCGAGTTTTAAGGTGAAATTTTAATTTTAAACAAATTTGCCATCACTATGATATTTTAATATCGGTGGAAATATGTTTCCCATCCAAATGATGCTCGATAGAGTGTCGATCGAACGATAAAATGTCTTCAAAAAAGATAGATACGATAAATCGAGTTTGAAGGTGAAATTTTTAATCTTAAACAAATTTACCATCACTATGATAATTTAATATGGGTGGGAATAACTTTTCCATCGAAATGGCTCTCGACAGAGTGTCAATCGAACAATAAAATGTCTTCGAAAAATATAGATACGATAAATCGAGTTTTAAGGTGAAATTTTAATTTTAAACAAATTTGCCATCACTATGATATTTCAATATCGGTGGAAATATGGTTCCCATCCAAATGAAGCTCGAAAGAATGTCGATCCAACGATAAAATGTCTCCAAAAAACATAGATACGATAAATCAAGTTTTAAGGTGAAATTTTGAACTTTAAACAAATTTACCATGACTATGATAATTTAATATGGGTGGGAACAACTTTTTCATCGAAATGCAGCGCGATAGAGTTTTAATCGAACTTTAAAATGTTATTAAAAATGGTAGATACGATAAATCGAGTTTTAAGGTGAAATTTTTAACTTTAAACAAATTTACAATCGCTATGATAATTTAATATGGGTGGAAATATCTTTCCCATCCAAATGAAGCTCGATAGTGTCGATCGAACGATAAAATGTCTTCAAAAAATATAGAAACGATAAATCGAGTTTTAAGGTGAAATTTTAATTGTAATCAAATTTTCCATCACTATGATATTTTAATATCGGTGGAAACATGTTTTCCATCCAAATGAAGCTCGATAGAGTGTCGATCGAACGATAAAATGTCTTCAAAAAAGATAGATACGATAAATCGAGTTTTAAGGTGAAATTTTTAATTTTAAACAAATTTACGATCACTATGATAATTAAATATGGGTGGGAATAACTTTTCCATCGCAATGAAGCTCGATAGAGTGTCAATCGAACGATAAAATGTCTTCAAAAAAGATAGATACGATAAATCGAGTTTTAAGGTGAAATTTTTAATTTTAAACAAATTTACCATCACTATGATAATTTAATATGGGTGGGAATAACTTTTCCATCGCAATGAAGCTCGATAAAGTGTCAATCGAACGATAAAATGTCTTCAAAAAAGATAGATACAATAAATCGCGTTTTAAGGTGAAATTTTTAATTTTAAACAAATTTACCATGACTATGATAATTGAATATGGGTGGGAATAACTTTTTCATCGAAATGCAGCTCGATAGAGTGTTAATCGAACTATAAAATGTTATCAAAAATGGAAGATACGATAAATCGAGTTTTAAGGTGAAATTTTAATTGTAATCAAATTTTCCATCACTATGATATTTTAATATCGGTGGAAACATGTTTTCCATCCAAATGAAGCTCGATAGAGTGTCGATCGAGATATAAAATGTTATCAAAAATGGAAGATACGATAAATCGAGTTTTAAGGTAAAATTTTTAACTTTAAACAAATTTACAATCACTATGATATTTTAATATCGGTGGAAATATTTTTCTCATCCAAATGAAGCTCGATAGAGTGTCCATCGAACGATAAAATGTCTTCAAAAAAGATAGATACGATAAATCGCGTTTTAAGGTGAAATTTTTAATTTTAAACAAATTCACCATCACTATGATAATTTAATATGGGTGGGAATAACTTTTCCATCGAAATGACGCTCGATAGAAAGTCAATCGAAAAATAAAATGTTTTCAAAAAACATAGATACAATAAATCGAGTTTTAAGGTGAAATTTTAAATTTCAAACACATTTACCAGCACTATGATAATTTAATATGGGTGGGAATAACTTTTCCATCGAAATGAAGCTCGATAGAGTGTCAATCGAACTATAAAACGTTATTAAAAATGGTAGATACGATAAATCGAGTTTTAAGGTGAAATTTTTAATTTTAAACAAATTCACCATCACTATGATAATTTAATATGGGTGGGAATAACTTTTTCATCGAAATGACGCTCGATAGAGTGTCAATCGAACAATAAAATGTCTTCAAAAAATATAGATACGATAAATCGAGTTTTAAGGTGAAATTTTAATGGTAATCAAATTTTCCATCACTATGATATTTTAATATCGGTGGAAACATGTTTTCCATCCAATTGAAGCTCGATAGAGTGTCGACGAACGATAAAATGTGTTCAAAAAAGATAGATACGATAAATCGAGTTTTGAGGTGATATTTTTAATTTTAAACAAATTTACCATGACTATGATAATTGAATATGGGTGGGAATAACTTTTTCATCGAAATGCAGCTCGATAGAGTGTTAATCGAACTATAAAATGTTATCAAAAATGGAAGATACGATAAATCTAGTTTTAAGGTAAAATTTTTAACTTTAAACAAATTTACAATCACTATGATATTTTAATATCGGTGGAAATATTTTTCCCATCCAAATGAAGCTCGATAGAGTGTCCATCGAACGATAAAATGTCTTCAAAAAATATAGAAACGATAAATCGAGTTTTAAGGTGAAATTTTAGTTGTAATCAAATTTTCCATCACTATGATATTTTAATATCGGTGGAAACATGTTTTCCATCCAAATGAAGCTCGATAGAGTATCGATCGAACGATAAAATGTCTTCAAAAAAGATAGATACGATAAATCGAGTTTTAAGGTGAAATTTTTAATTTTAAACAAATTTACGATCACTATGATAATTAAATATGGGTGGGAATAACTTTTCCATCGCAATGAAGCTCGATAGAGTGTCAATCGAACGATAAAATGTCTTCAAAAAAGATAGATACGATAAATCGAGTTTTAAGGTGAAATTTTTAACTTTAAACAAATTTACAATCACTATGATAATTTAATATGGGTGGAAATATCTTTCCCATCCAAATGAAGCTCGATAGTGTCCATCGAACGATAAAATGTCTTCAAAAAATATAGAAACGATAAATCGAGTTTTAAGGTGAAATTTTAATTGTAATCAAATTTTCCATCACTATGATATTTTAATATCGGTGGAAACATGTTTTCCATCCAAATGAAGCTCGATAGAGTGTCGATCGAACGATAAAATGTCTTCAAAAAAGATAGATACGATAAATCGAGTTTTAAGGTGAAATTTTTAATTTTAAACAAATTTACGATCACTATGATAATTAAATATGGGTGGGAATAACTTTTCCATCGCAATGAAGCTCGATAGAGTGTCAATCGAACGATAAAATGTCTTTAAAAAAGATAGATACGAGAAATCAAGTTTTAAGGTGAAATTTTTGATTTTAAACAAATTTACCATCACTATGATAATTTAATATGGGTGGGAATAACTTTTCCATCGAAATGAAGCTCGATAGAGTGTCAATCGAACTATAAAATGTTATTAAAAATGGTAGATACGATAAATCGAGTTTTAAGGTAAAATTTTTAACTATAAACAAATTTCTAATCACTATAATAATTTAATATGGGTGGAAAAATCTTTCTCATCCAAATGAAGCTCGATAGAGTGTCACTCGACCGATAAAACGTCTTCAAAAAATATACATACGATAAATCGAGTTTTAAGGTGAAATTGTAATTTGAATCAAATTTACCATCACTATGATAATTTAATACGGGTTGGAATAACTTTTCCATCGAAATGAAGCTCGATAGAGTGTCGATCGAACGATAAAATGTCTTCAAAAAAGATAGATACGATAAATCGAGTTTGAAGGTGAAATTTTTAATATTAAACAAATTTACCATCACTATGATAATTTAATATGGGTGGGAATAACTTTTCCATCGAAATGGCTCTCGACAGAGTGTCAATCGAACAATAAAATGTCTTCAAAAAATATAGATACGATAAATCGAGTTTTAAGGTGAAATTTTAATTTTAAACAAATTTGCCATCATTATGATATTTTAATATCGGTGAAAATATGTTTTCCTTTCAAATGAAGCTCGATAGAGTGTCGCTCGAACGATAAAACGTCTTCAAAAAATATAGATACGATAAATCGATTTTTCAGGTGAAATTTTATTTTTCAACAAATTTGCCATCACTATGATATTTTAATATCGGTGGAAATATGTTTCCATCCAAATGAAGCTCGAAAGAATGTCGATCGAACGATAAAATGTCTTCAAAAAACATAGATACGATAAATCGAGTTTTAAGGTGAAATTTTGAACTTTAAACAAATTTACCATGACTATGATAATTTAATATGGGTGGGAACAACTTTTTCATCGAAATGCAGCGCGATAGAGTTTTAATCGAACTTTAAAATGTTATTAAAAATGGTAGATACGATAAATCGAGTTTTAAGGTGAAATTTTTAACTTTAAACAAATTTACAATCACTATGATAATTTAATATGGGTGGAAATATCTTTCCCATCCAAATGAAGCTCGATAGTGTCGATCGAACGATAAAATGTCTTCAAAAAATATAGAAACGATAAATCGAGTTTTAAGGTGAAATTTTAATTGTAATCAAATTTTCCATCACTATGATATTTTAATATCGGTGGAAACATGTTTTCCATCCAAATGAAGCTCGATAGAGTGTCGATCGAACGATAAAATGTCTTCAAAAAAGATAGATACGATAAATCGAGTTTTAAGGTGAAATTTTTAATTTTAAACAAATTTACGATCACTATGATAATTTAATATGGGTGGGAATAACTTTTCCATCGAAATGGCTCTCGACAGAGTGTCAATCGAACAATAAAATGTCTTCAAAAAATAGAGATACGATAAATCGAGTTTTAAGGTGAAATTTTAATTTTAAACAAATTTGCCATCATTATGATATTTTAATATCGGTGAAAATATGTTTTCCATTCAAATGAAGCTCGATAGAGTGTCGCTCGACCGATAAAACGTCTTCAAAAAATATACATACGATAAATCGAGTTTTAAGGTGAAATTGTAATTTGAATCAAATTTGCCATCACTATGATATTTTAATATCGGTGGAAATATGTTTCCCATCCAAATGAAGCTCGATAGAGTGTCGATCGAACGATAAAATGTCTTCAAAAAATATAGATACGATAAATCGATTTTTCAGGTGAAATTTTATTTTTCAACAAATTTGCCATCACTATGATATTTTAATATCGGTGGAAATATGTTTCCATCCAAATGAAGCTCGAAAGAATGTCGATCGAACGATAAAATGTCTTCAAAAAACATAGATACGATAAATCGAGTTTTAAGGTGAAGTTTTTAACTTTAAACAAATTTACCATGGCTATGATAATTTAATATGGGTGGGAATAACTTTTTCATCGAAATGCAGCTCGATAGAATGTCAATCGAACTATAAAATGTTATTAAAAATGGAAGATACGATAAATCTAGTTTTAAGGTGAAATTTTTAACTTTAAACAAATTTACAATCACTATGATAATTTAATATGGGTGGAAATATCTTTCCCATCCAAATGAAGCTCGATAGAGTATCGATCGAAAGATAAAATGTCTTCAAAAAAGATAGATACGATAAATCGCGTTTTAAGGTGAAATTTTTAATTTTAAACAAATTTACCATCACTATGATAATTTAATACGGGTTGGAATAACTTTTCCATCGAAATGAAGCTCGATAGAGTGTCAATCGAACGATAAAATGTCTTCAAAAAAGATAGATACGATAAATCGAGTTTGAAGGTGAAATTTTTAACTTTAAACAAATTTACCATGACTATGATAATTTCATATGGGTGGGAATAACTTTTTCATCGAAATGCAGCTCGATAGAGTATCAATCGAACTATAAAATGTTATTAAAAATGGTAGATACGATGAATCGAGTTTTAAGGTAAAATTTTTAACTTTAAACAAATTTCTAATCACTATAATAATTTAATATGGGTGGAAATATCTTTCCCATCCAAATGAAGCTCGATAGAGTATCGATCGAACGATAAAATGTCTTCAAAAAAGATAGATACGATAAATCGCGTTTTAAGCTGAAATTTTTAATTTTAAACAAATTTACCATCACTATGATAATTTAATACGGGTTGGAATAACTTTTCCAACGAAATGAAGCTCGATAGAGTGTCAATCGAACGATAAAATGTCTTCAAAAAAGATAGATACGATAAATCGAGTTTTAAGGTGAAATTTTAATGGTAATCAAATTTTCCTTCACTATGATATTTTAATATCGGTGGAAACATGTTTTCCATCCAAATGAAGCTCGATAGAGTGTCGACGAACGATAAAATGTCTTCAAAAAAGATAGATACGATAAATCGAGTTTTAAGGTGAAATTTTTAATTTTAAACAAATTTACGATCACTATGATAATTAAATATGGGTGGGAATAACTTTTCCATCGCAATGAAGCTCGATAGAGTGTCAATCGAACTATAAAATGTTATTTAAAATGGTAGATACGATAAATCGAGTTTTAAGGTGAAATTTTTAACTTTAAACAAATTTACCATCGCTATGATAATTAAATATGGGTGGGAATAACTTTTTCATAGAAATGAAGCTCGATAGAGTGTCAATCGAACGATAAAATGTCTTCAAAAATGATAGATACGATAAATCGAGTTTTAAGGTGAAATTTTTAATTTTAAACAAATTTACCATCACCATAATAATTTAATATGGGTGGAAATATCTTTCCCATCCAAATGAAGCTCGATAGAGTGTCGCTCGAACGATAAAACGTCTTCAAAAAATATACATACGATAAATCGAGTTTTAAGGTGAAATTTTAATTTTAAACAAATTTGCCATCACTATGATATTTCAATATCGGTGGAAATATGGTTCCCATCCAAATGAAGCTCGAAAGAATGTCGATCGAACGATAAAATGTCTCCAAAAAACATAGATACGATAAATCAAGTTTTAAGGTGAAATTTTGAACTTTAAACAAATTTACCATGACTATGATAATTTAATATGGGTGGGAACAACTTTTTCATCGAAATGCAGCGCGATAGAGTTTTAATCGAACTTTAAAATGTTATTAAAAATGGTAGATACGATAAATCGAGTTTTAAGGTGAAATTTTTAACTTTAAACAAATTTACAATCACTATGATAATTTAATATGGGTGGAAATATCTTTCCCATCCAAATGAAGCTCGATAGTGTCGATCGAACGATAAAATGTCTTCAAAAAATATAGAAACGATAAATCGAGTTTTAAGGTGGAATTTTAATTGTAATCAAATTTTCCATCACTATGATATTTTAATATCGGTGGAAACATGTTTTCCATCCAAATGAAGCTCGATAGAGTGTCGATCGAACGATAAAATGTCTTCAAAAAAGATAGATACGATAAATCGAGTTTTAAGGTGAAATTTTTAATTTTAAACAAATTTACGATCACTATGATAATTTAATATGGGTGGGAATAACTTTTCCATCGAAATGGCTCTCGACAGAGTGTCAATCGAACAATAAAATGTCTTCAAAAAATATAGATACGATAAATCGAGTTTTAAGGTGAAATTTTAATTTTAAACAAATTTGCCATCATTATGATATTTTAATATCGGTGAAAATATGTTTTCCATTCAAATGAAGCTCGATAGAGTGTCGCTCGACCGATAAAACGTCTTCAAAAAATATACATACGATAAATCGAGTTTTAAGGTGAAATTGTAATTTGAATCAAATTTGCCATCACTATGATATTTTAATATCGGTGGAAATATGTTTCCCATCCAAATGAAGCTCGATAGAGTGTCGATCGAACGATAAAATGTCTTCAAAAAATATAGATACGATAAATCGATTTTTCAGGTGAAATTTTATTTTTCAACAAATTTGCCACCACTATGATATTTTAATATCGGTGGAAATATGTTTCCATCCAAATGAAGCTCGAAAGAATGTCGATCGAACGATAAAATGTCTTCAAAAAACATAGATACGATAAATCGAGTTTTAAGGTGAAATTTTTAACTTTAAACAAATTTACCATGGCTATGATAATTTAATATGGGTGGGAATAACTTTTCCATCGGAATGAAGCTCGATAGAGTGTCAATCGAACTATAAAATGTTATTTAAAATGGTAGATACGATAAATCGAGTTTTAAGGTGAAATTTTTAACTTTAAACAAATTTACCATCGCTATGATAATTAAATATGGGTGGGAATAACTTTTTCATAGAAATGAAGCTCGATAGAGTGTCAATCGAACGATAAAATGTCTTCAAAAATGATAGATACGATAAATCGAGTTTTAAGGTGAAATTTTCAATTTTGAACGAATTTACCATCACTATGATAATTTAATATGGGTGGAAATCCCTTTTCCATCCAAATGAAGCTCGATAGAGTATCGATCGAACGATAAAATGTCTTCAAAAATGATAGATACGATAAATCGAGTTTTAAGGTAAAATTTTAATTTTGAACAAATTTACCATCACTATGATAATTTAATATGGGTGGGAATAACCTTTCCATCGAAATGACGCTCGATAGAAAGTCAATCGAAAAATAAAATGTCTTCAAAAAACATAGATACAATAAATCGAGTTTTAAGGTGAAATTTTAAATTTCAAACACATTTACCAGCACTATGATAATTTAATATGGGTGGGAATAACTTTTCCATCGAAATGAAGCTCGATAGAGTGTCAATCGAACTATAAAACGTTATTAAAAATGGTAGATACGATAAATCGAGTTTTAAGGTGAAATTTTTAATTTTAAACAAATTCACCATCACTATGATAATTTGATATGGGTGGGAATAACTTTTTCATCGAAATGACGCTCGATAGAGTGTCAATCGAAAAATAAAATGTCTTCAAAAAATATAGATACGATAAATCGAGTTTTAAGGTGAAATTTTAATGGTAATCAAATTTTCTTTCACTATGATATTTTAATATCGGTGGAAACATGTTTTCCATCCAAATGAAGCTCGATAGAGTGTCGACGAACGATAAAATGTCTTCAAAAAAGATAGATACGATAAATCGAGTTTTAAGGTGAAATTTTTAATTTTAAACAAATTTACGATCACTATGATAATTAAATATGGGTGGGAATAACTTTTCCATCGCAATGAAGCTCGATAGAGTGTCAATCGAACTATAAAATGTTATTTAAAATGGTAGATACGATAAATCGAGTTTTAAGGTGAAATTTTTAACTTTAAACAAATTTACCATCGCTATGATAATTAAATATGGGTGGGAATAACTTTTTCATAGAAATGAAGCTCGATAGAGTGTCAATCGAACGATAAAATGTCTTCAAAAATGATAGATACGATAAATCGAGTTTTAAGGTGAAATTTTTAATTTTAAACAAATTTACCATCACCATAATAATTTAATATGGGTGGAAATATCTTTCCCATCCAAATGAAGCTCGATAGAGTGTCGCTCGAACGATAAAACGTCTTCAAAAAATATACATACGATAAATCGAGTTTTAAGGTGAAATTTTAATTTTAAACAAATTTGCCATCACTATGATATTTCAATATCGGTGGAAATATGGTTCCCATCCAAATGAAGCTCGAAAGAATGTCGATCGAACGATAAAATGTCTCCAAAAAACATAGATACGATAAATCAAGTTTTAAGGTGAAATTTTGAACTTTAAACAAATTTACCATGACTATGATAATTTAATATGGGTGGGAACAACTTTTTCATCGAAATGCAGCGCGATAGAGTTTTAATCGAACTTTAAAATGTTATTAAAAATGGTAGATACGATAAATCGAGTTTTAAGGTGAAATTTTTAACTTTAAACAAATTTACAATCACTATGATAATTTAATATGGGTGGAAATATCTTTCCCATCCAAATGAAGCTCGATAGTGTCGATCGAACGATAAAATGTCTTCAAAAAATATAGAAACGATAAATCGAGTTTTAAGGTGAAATTTTAATTGTAATCAAATTTTCCATCACTATGATATTTTAATATCGGTGGAAACATGTTTTCCATCCAAATGAAGCTCGATAGAGTGTCGATCGAACGATAAAATGTCTTCAAAAAAGATAGATACGATAAATCGAGTTTTAAGGTGAAATTTTTAATTTTAAACAAATTTACGATCACTATGATAATTAAATATGGGTGGGAATAACTTTTCCATCGCAATGAAGCTCGATAGAGTGTCAATCGAACGATAAAATGTCTTCAAAAAAGATAGATACGATAAATCGAGTTTTAAGGTGAAATTTTTAATTTTAAACAAATTTACCATCACTATGATAATTTAATATGGGTGGGAATAACTTTTCCATCGCAATGAAGCTCGATAAAGTGTCAATCGAACGATAAAATGTCTTCAAAAAAGATAGATACAATAAATCGCGTTTTAAGGTGAAATTTTAATTTTAAACAAATTTGCCATCACTATGATATTTCAATATCGGTGGAAATATGGTTCCCATCCAAATGAAGCTCGAAAGAATGTCGATCGAACGATAAAATGTCTCCAAAAAACATAGATACGATAAATCAAGTTTTAAGGTGAAATTTTGAACTTTAAACAAATTTACCATGACTATGATAATTTAATATGGGTGGGAACAACTTTTTCATCGAAATGCAGCGCGATAGAGTTTTAATCGAACTTTAAAATGTTATTAAAAATGGTAGATACGATAAATCGAGTTTTAAGGTGAAATTTTTAACTTTAAACAAATTTACAATCACTATGATAATTTAATATGGGTGGAAATATCTTTCCCATCCAAATGAAGCTCGATAGTGTCCATCGAACGATAAAATGTCTTCAAAAAATATAGAAACGATAAATCGAGTTTTAAGGTGAAATTTTAAGTGTAATCAAATTTTCCATCACTATGATATTTTAATATCGGTGGAAACATGTTTTCCATCCAAATGAAGCTCGATAGAGTGTCGATCGAACGATAAAATGTCTTCAAAAAAGATAGATACGATAAATCGAGTTTTAAGGTGAAATTTTTAATTTTAAACAAATTTACGATCACTATGATAATTAAATATGGGTGGGAATAACTTTTCCATCGCAATGAAGCTCGATAGAGTGTCAATCGAACGATAAAATGTCTTCAAAAAAGATAGATACGAGAAATCAAGTTTTAAGGTGAAATTTTTGATTTTAAACAAATTTACCATCACTATGATAATTTAATATGGGTGGGAATAACTTTTCCATCGAAATGTAGCTCGATAGAGTGTCAATCGAACTATAAAATGTTATTAAAAATGGTAGATACGATAAATCGAGTTTTAAGGTAAAATTTTTAACTTTAAACAAATTTCTAATCACTATAATAATTTAATATGGGTGGAAAAATCTTTCTCATCCAAATGAAGCTCGATAGAGTGTCACTCGACCGATAAAACGTCTTCAAAAAATATACATACGATAAATCGAGTTTTAAGGTGAAATTGTAATTTGAATCAAATTTGCCATCACTATGATATTTTAATATCGGTGGAAATATGTTTCCCATCCAAATGAAGCTCGATAGAGTGTCGATCGAACGATAAAATGTCTTCAAAAAATATAGATACGATAAATCGACTTTTAAGGTGAAATTTTAATTTTAAACAAATTTGCCATCACTATGATATTTTAATATCGGTGGAAATATGTTTCCCATCCAAATGATGCTTGATAGAGTGTCGATCGAACGATAAAATGTCTTCAAAAAAGATAGATACGATAAATCGAGTTTGAAGGTGAAATTTTTAATCTTAAACAAATTTACCATCACTATGATAATTTAATATGGGTGGGAATAACTTTTCCATCGAAATGGCTCTCGACAGAGTGTCAATCGAACAATAAAATGTCTTCAAAAAATATAGATACGATAAATCGAGTTTTAAGGTGAAATTTTAATTTTAAACAAATTTGCCATCATTATGATATTTTAATATCGGTGAAAATATGTTTTCCATTCAAATGAAGCTCGATAGAGTGTCGCTCGAATGATAAAACGTCTTCAAAAAATATAGATACGATAAATCGATTTTTCAGGTGAAATTTTATTTTTCAACAAATTTGCCATCACTATGATATTTTAATATCGGTGGAAATATGTTTCCATCCAAATGAAGCTCGATAGTGTCGATCGAACGATAAAATGTCTTCAAAAAATATAGAAACGATAAATCGAGTTTTAAGGTGAAATTTTAATTGTAATCAAATTTTCCATCACTATGATATTTTAATATCGGTGGAAACATGTTTTCCATCCAAACGAAGCTCGATAGAGTGTCGATCGAACGATAAAATGTCTTCAAAAAAGATAGATACGATAAATCGAGTTTTAAGGTGAAATTTTTAATTTTAAACAAATTTACGATCACTATGATAATTAAATATCGGTGGGAATAACTTTTCCATCGCAATGAAGCTCGATAGAGTGTCAATCGAACGATAAAATGTCTTCAAAAAAGATAGATACGATAAATCGAGTTTTAAGGTGAAATTTTTAATTTTAAACAAATTTACCATCACTATGATAATTTAATATGGGTGGGAATAACTTTTCCATCGCAATGAAGCTCGATAAAGTGTCAATCGAACGATAAAATGTCTTCAAAAAAGATAGATACAATAAATCGCGTTTTGAGGTGAAATTTTTAATTTTAAACAAATTTACCATGACTATGATAATTGAATATGGGTGGGAATAACTTTTTCATCGAAATGCAGCTCGATAGAGTGTTAATCGAACTATAAAATGTTATCAAAAATGGAAGATACGATAAATCGAGTTTTAAGGTGAAATTTTTAACTTTAAACAAATTTACAATCACTATGATATTTTAATATCGGTGGAAATATGTTTTCCATCCAAATGAAGCTCGATAGAGTGTCAATCGAACAATAAAATGTCTTCAAAAAATATAGATACGATAAATCGAGTTTTAAGGTGAAATTTTAATGGTAATCAAATTTTCCATCACTATGATATTTTAATATCGGTGGAAACATGTTTTCCATCCAAATGAAGCTCGATAGAGTGTCGACGAACGATAAAATGTGTTCAAAAAAGATAGATACGATAAATCGAGTTTTGAGGTGATATTTTTAATTTTAAACAAATTTACCATGACTATGATAATTGAATATGGGTGGGAATAACTTTTTCATCGAAATGCAGCTCGATAGAGTGTTAATCGAACTATAAAATGTTATCAAAAATGGAAGATACGATAAATCGAGTTTTAAGGTAAAATTTTTAACTTTAAACAAATTTACAATCACTATGATATTTTAATATCGGTGGAAATATTTTTCCCATCCAAATGAAGCTCGATAGAGTGTCCATCGAACGATAAAATGTCTTCAAAAAATATAGAAACGATAAATCGAGTTTTAAGGTGAAATTTTAGTTGTAATCAAATTTTCCATCACTATGATATTTTAATATCGGTGGAAACATGTTTTCCATCCAAATGAAGCTCGATACAGTATCGATCGAACGATAAAATGTCTTCAAAAAAGATAGATACGATAAATCGAGTTTTAAGGTGAAATTTTTAATTTTAAACAAATTTACGATCACTATGATAATTAAATATGGGTGGGAATAACTTTTCCATCGCAATGAAGCTCGATAGAGTGTCAATCGAACGATAAAATGTCTTCAAAAAAGATAGATACGATAAATCGAGTTTTAAGGTGAAATTTTTAATTTTAAACAAATTTACCATCACCATAATAATTTAATATGGGTGGAAATATCTTTCCCATCCAAATGGAGCTCGATAGAGTGTCGCTCGAACGATAAAACGTCTTCAAAAAATATAGATACGATAAATCGAGTTTTAAGGTGAAATTTTAATTTTAAACAAATTTGCCATCACTATGATATTTCAATATCGGTGGAAATATGGTTCCCATCCAAATGAAGCTCGAAAGAATGTCGATCGAACGATAAAATGTCTCCAAAAAACATAGATACGATAAATCAAGTTTTAAGGTGAAATTTTTGATTTTAAACAAATTTACCATCACTATGATAATTTAATATGGGTGGGAATAACTTTTCCATCGAAATGAAGCTCGATAGAGTGTCAATCGAACTTTAAAATGTTATTAAAAATGGTAGATACGATAAATCGAGTTTTAAGGTGAAATTTTTAACTTTAAACAAATTTACAATCACTATGATAATTTAATATGGGTGGAAATATCTTTCCCATCCAAATGAAGCTCGATAGTGTCCATCGAACGATAAAATGTCTTCAAAAAATATAGAAACGATAAATCGAGTTTTAAGGTGAAATTTTAATTGTAATCAAATTTTCCATCACTATGATATTTTAATATCGGTGGAAACATGTTTTCCATCCAAATGAAGCTCGATAGAGTGTCGATCGAACGATAAAATGTCTTCAAAAAAGATAGATACGATAAATCGAGTTTTAAGGTGAAATTTTTAATTTTAAACAAATTTACGATCACTATGATAATTAAATATGGGTGGGAATAACTTTTCCATCGCAATGAAGCTCGATAGAGTGTCAATCGAACGATAAAATGTCTTCAAAAAAGATAGATACGAGAAATCAAGTTTTAAGGTGAAATTTTTGATTTTAAACAAATTTACCATCACTATGATAATTTAATATGGGTGGGAATAACTTTTCCATCGAAATGAAGCTCGATAGAGTGTCAATCGAACTATAAAATGTTATTAAAAATGGTAGATACGATAAATCGAGTTTTAAGGTAAAATTTTTAACTTTAAACAAATTTCTAATCACTATAATAATTTAATATGGGTGGAAAAATCTTTCTCATCCAAATGAAGCTCGATAGAGTGTCACTCGACCGATAAAACGTCTTCAAAAAATATACATACGATAAATCGAGTTTTAAGGTGAAATTTTAATTTTAAACAAATTTGCCATCACTATGATATTTTAATATCGGTGGAAATATGTTTCCCATCCAAATGATGCTTGATAGAGTGTCGATCGAACGATAAAATGTCTTCAAAAAAGATAGATACGATAAATCGAGTTTGAAGGTGAAATTTTTAATGTTAAACAAATTTACCATCACTATGATAATTTAATATGGGTGGGAATAACTTTTCCATCGAAATGGCTCTCGACAGAGTGTCAATCGAACAATAAAATGTCTTCAAAAAATATAGATACGATAAATCGAGTTTTAAGGTGAAATTTTAATTTTAAACAAATTTGCCATCATTATGATATTTTAATATCGGTGAAAATATGTTTTCCATTCAAATGAAGCTCGATAGAGTGTCGCTCGAACGATAAAACGTCTTCAAAAAATATAGATACGATAAATCGATTTTTCAGGTGAAATTTTATTTTTCAACAAATTTGCCATCACTATGATATTTTAATATCGGTGGAAATATGTTTCCATCCAAATGAAGCTCGAAAGAATGTCGATCGAACGATAAAATGTCTTCAAAAAACATAGATACGATAAATCGAGTTTTAAGGTGAAATTTTGAACTTTAAACAAATTTACCATGACTATGATAATTTAATATGGGTGGGAACAACTTTTTCATCGAAATGCAGCGCGATAGAGTTTTAATCGAACTTTAAAATGTTATTAAAAATGGTAGATACGATAAATCGAGTTTTAAGGTGAAATTTTTAACTTTAAACAAATTTACAATCACTATGATAATTTAATATGGGTGGAAATATCTTTCCCATCCAAATGAAGCTCGATAGTGTCCATCGAACGATAAAATGTCTTCAAAAAATATAGAAACGATAAATCGAGTTTTAAGGTGAAATTTTAATTGTAATCAAATTTTCCATCACTATGATATTTTAATATCGGTGGAAACATGTTTTCCATCCAAATGAAGCTCGATAGAGTGTCGATCGAACGATAAAATGTCTTCAAAAAAGATAGATACGATAAATCGAGTTTTAAGGTGAAATTTTTAATTTTAAACAAATTTACGATCACTATGATAATTAAATATGGGTGGGAATAACTTTTCCATCGCAATGAAGCTCGATAGAGTGTCAATCGAACGATAAAATGTCTTCAAAAAAGATAGATACGAGAAATCAAGTTTTAAGGTGAAATTTTTGATTTTAAACAAATTTACCATCACTATGATAATTTAATATGGGTGGGAATAACTTTTCCATCGAAATGGCTCTCGACAGAGTGTCAATCGAACAATAAAATGTCTTCGAAAAATATAGATACGATAAATCGAGTTTTAAGGTGAAATTTTAATTTTAAACAAATTTGCCATCATTATGATATTTTAATATCGGTGAAAATATGTTTTCCATTCAAATGAAGCTCGATAGAGTGTCGCTCGAACGATAAAACGTCTTCAAAAAATATAGATACGATAAATCGATTTTTCAGGTGAAATTTTATTTTTCAACAAATTTGCCATCACTATGATATTTTAATATCGGTGGAAATATGTTTCCATCCAAATGAAGCTCGATAGAGTGTCAATCGAACGATAAAATGTCTTCAAAAAAGATAGATACGAGAAATCAAGTTTTAAGGTGAAATTTTTGATTTTAAACAAATTTACCATCACTATGATAATTTAATATGGGTGGGAATAACTTTTCCATCGAAATGGCTCTCGACAGAGTGTCAATCGAACAATAAAATGTCTTCGAAAAATATAGATACGATAAATCGAGTTTTAAGGTGAAATTTTAATTTTAAACAAATTTGCCATCATTATGATATTTTAATATCGGTGAAAATATGTTTTCCATTCAAATGAAGCTCGATAGAGTGTCGCTCGAACGATAAAACGTCTTCAAAAAATATAGATACGATAAATCGATTTTTCAGGTGAAATTTTATTTTTCAACAAATTTGCCATCACTATGATATTTTAATATCGGTGGAAATATGTTTCCATCCAAATGAAGCTCGAAAGAATGTCGATCGAACGATAAAATGTCTTCAAAAAACATAGATACGATAAATCGAGTTTTAAGGTGAAATTTTTAACTATAAACAAATTTACCATGGCTATGATAATTTAATATGGGTCGGAATAACTTTTTCATCGAAATGCAGCTCGATAGAATGTCAATCGAACTATAAAATGTTATTAAAAATGGAAGATACGATAAATCTAGTTTTAAGGTGAAATTTTTAACTTTAAACAAATTTACAATCACTATGATAATTTAATATGGGTGGAAATATCTTTCCCATCCAAATGAAGCTCGATAGAGTATCGATCGAAAGATAAAATGTCTTCAAAAAAGATAGATACGATAAATCGCGTTTTAAGGTGAAATTTTTAATTTTAAACAAATTTACCATCACTATGATAATTTAATACGGGTTGGAATAACTTTTCCATCGAAATGAAGCTCGATAGAGTGTCAATCGAACGATAAAATGTCTTCAAAAAAGATAGATACGATAAATCGAGTTTGAAGGTGAAATTTTTAACTTTAAACAAATTTACCATGACTATGATAATTTCATATGGGTGGGAATAACTTTTTCATCGAAATGCAGCTCGATAGAGTATCAATCGAACTATAAAATGTTATTAAAAATGGTAGATACGATGAATCGAGTTTTAAGTTAAAATTTTTAACTTTAAACAAATTTCTAATCACTATAATAATTTAATATGGGTGGAAATATCTTTCCCATCCAAATGAAGCTCGATAGAGTATCGATCGAACGATAAAATGTCTTCAAAAAAGATAGATACGATAAATCGCGTTTTAAGCTGAAATTTTTAATTTTAAACAAATTTACCATCACTATGATAATTTAATACGGGTTGGAATAACTTTTCCATCGAAATGAAGCTCGATAGAGTGTCAATCGAACGATAAAATGTCTTCAAAAAAGATAGATACGATAAATCGAGTTTGAAGGTGAAATTTTTAACTTTAAACAAATTTACCATGACTATGATAATTTAATATGGGTGGGAATAACTTTTTCATCGAAATGCAGCTCGATAGAGTATCAATCGAACTATAAAATGTTATTAAAAATGGTAGATACGATAAATCGAGTTTTAAGGTAAAATTTTTAACTTTAAACAAATTTCTAATCACTATAATAATTTAATATGGGTGGAAAAATCTTCCCCATCCAAATGAAGCTCGATAGAGTGTCACTCGACCGATAAAACGTCTTCAAAAAATAAACATACGATAAATCGAGTTTTAAGGTGAAATTGTAATTTGAATCAAATTTGCCATCACTATGATATTTTAATATCGGTGGAAATATGTTTTCCATCCAAATGAAGCTCGATAGAGTGTCGATCGAACGATAAAATGTCTTCAAAAAAGATAGATACGATAAATCGAGTTTTAAGGTGAATTTTTTAATTTTAAACAAATTTACCGTCACTATGATAATTTAATATGGGTGGGAATAACTTTTCCATCGAAATGAAGCTCGATAGAGTATCGATCGAACGATAAAATGTCTTCAAAAATGATAGATACGATAAATCGAGTTTAAAGGTGAAATTTTTAATTTTTAACAAGTTTACCATCACTATGATAATTTAATATGGGTGGGAATAACTTTTCCATCGGAATGAAGCTCGATAGAGTGTCAATCGAACTATAAAATGTTATTTAAAATGGTAGATACGATAAATCGAGTTTTAAGGTGAAATTTTTAACTTTAAACAAATTTACCATCGCTATGATAATTAAATATGGGTGGGAATAACTTTTTCATAGAAATGAAGCTCGATAGAGTGTCAATCGAACGATAAAATGTCTTCAAAAATGATAGATACGATAAATCGAGTTTTAAGGTGAAATTTTCAATTTTGAACGAATTTACCATCACTATGATAATTTAATATGGGTGGAAATCTCTTTTCCATCCAAATGAAGCTCGATAGAGTATCGATCGAACGATAAAATGTCTTCAAAAATGATAGATACGATAAATCGAGTTTTAAGGTAAAATTTTAATTTTAAACAAATTTACCATCACTATGATAATTTAATATGGGTGGGAATAACTTTTCCATCGAAATGAAGCCCGATAGAGTGTCAATCGAACTATAAAATATTATTAAAAATGGTAGATTCGATAAATCGAGTTTTAAGGTGAAATTTTTAACTTTAAACACATTTACCATGACTATGATAATTTGATATGGGTGGGAATAACTTTTCCATCGAAATGAAGCTCGATAGAGTGTCAATTGAACTATGAAATGTTATTCAAAATGGTAGATACGATAAATCGAGTTTCAAGGTGAAATTTTTAACTCTGAACGAATTTACAATCACTATGATAATTTAATATGGGTGGAAATCCTTTTTCCATGCAAATGAAGCTCGATAGAGTATCGATCGAACGATAAAATGTCTTCAAAAATGATAGATACGATAAATCGAGTTTTAAGGTGAAATTTTAATTTTAAACAAATTTACCATCACTATGATAATTTAATATGGGTGGGAATAACTTTTCCATCGAAATGAAGCTCGATAGAGTGTAAATCGAACTATAAAATGTTATTAAAAATGGTAGATACGATAAATCGAGTTTCAAGGTGAAATTTTTAACTTTAAACAAATTTACCATCATTATGATAATTTAATATGGGTGGGAATAACTTTCCCATCGAAATAAAGCACGATAGAGTGTCAATCGAACTATAAAATGTTATTAAAAATGGTAGAGACGATAAATTGAGTTTTAAGGTGAAATTTTTAACTTTAAACAAATTTACCATGACTATGATAATTTAATATGGGTGGGAATAACTTTTTCATCGAAATGAAGCTCGATAGAGAGTCAATCAAACGATAAAATATCTTCAAAAAAGATAGGTACGATAAATCGCGTTTGAAGGTGAAATTTTTAATTTTAAACAAGTTTACCATCACTATGATAATTTAATATGGGTGGGAATAACTTTTCCATCGAAATAAAGCACGATAGAGTGTCAATCGAAATATAAAATGTTATA
Organism: Dyspetes luteomarginatus; assembly: GCA_963669185.1. Taxonomy (NCBI): domain Eukaryota; kingdom Metazoa; phylum Arthropoda; class Insecta; order Hymenoptera; family Ichneumonidae; genus Dyspetes; species Dyspetes luteomarginatus. The sequence continues at coordinate 3,774,888 of OY769911.1, forward strand.
AAAAATGGTAGATACGATAAATCGAGTTTTAAGGTGAAATTTTTAACTTTAAACCAATTTTCCATCACTATTGTAGGAATCGAAAACCGGCGATGGCGCCACGAGCGTGCGAGCGTTTGAGGAGATCGTCGCGAGAGCGCGCGCGAGAGTCGCGAGCGAAGAGAAGCAAGGGTTAGTCTTAAGAGTACAAGCGGAGATGGTCATTCGACCCGATGTAATTAATAAAGTAATCTTTTATATTTCATTTTAACCACACGAGTTCGCTGTTACCCGCGCGTCCGTTCCAACACCACCAGGAACAAAGAATTTATATCCCATAAATTTGGGGGCTCGTCCGGGATAACGCGTGAAAATATGGCGACGGTTTAGAAAAATGTAAAACGAACAAAGACGAAAGACGAAAGACGTAAGAAGAAAGACGTAACACGAAAGACGAAGAAAGACACAAGACGAAAGACGTAAGAAGAAAGACGCAAGACGAAAGACGAAGAAAGACACAAGACGAAAGACGAAGAAAGACGCAAGACGAAAGACGAAGAAAGACACAAGACGAAAGACGAAGAAAGACGCAAGACGAAAGACGAAGAAAAAAGAAAGAAGAAAGACAAAAGACGGTTACGACGAAAAAACGAGATCGAACGACGTATAGACAAAGACGAGAACGAACGTGTTGAAACGCGGTAGCAACCGCGTGTCGAACGAACAGCGAAGCGCGCTCAGTGTAAACACGTGTAAGAACGTTCGAGAAAGAAGTGCTACGAGTGAAAGACAAAGACACTAACAGCAAAATGTTAGACCCGAAGAAGTTGACAAACGTCGGAAGCTTTAAATAAGCGACGAGAGCCAATGGGTGATTGAACGTATAAATCGTCCAAGGACCGCGATGTGAAAATAATTGTGAGCCGTATCTTAGTAGAACCAGCGTGATGTGGTTCCCTTAGCGGGTGTCGTGAACCGAATTGACGTGAGCAGTTCTACGAGGTGAAGGTAGCAACGGGTCGAGAAAACTTTGTTGAAGCAACCTGAAGTTGTTCCCTTAGCGGGTGTCGTGAACCGAATTGACGTGAGCAGTTCAACGAGGTGAAGGTAGCATCGGGTCGTGAAAACTTTGTCGAAGCAACCTGAAGTTGTTCCCTTAGCGGGTGTCGTGAACCGAATTGACGTGAGCAGTTCTACGATGTGAAGGAAACAACGGGATAGGTAAGTAGTTAATAAAAGGTAAGTAATTAGTCGGGTTGTGGTTCATGCCGTAACCTTATCTTTCTTTATTTTTTTAGTATGGACAGAGGTGCCTGTTTTGGCCTTTCGGTAGCCCTTTGCCAAGCGCTTTTGAATGAACTCATCGTGTGCTTCGTCGCCAAAACATTGACGCATGAGCGCGGGTTTGTAGCGCGGGTCTTTTTTGCGCATCTCTGATGGCAGAGCCCAGCTCCGAGAGAAGCTGACCGGAGTTAGCTTCCAGACGATCTCTGGTGGTGGTGCCTCGAAGTTAGTCCGGTCATGCAATGGCGGACGGGTTTTTCCCGGTGTTGGAGGTGGATGGTCGAGATCTGGGATTAAGACATCCGTCTCCCACGGTTCCAGTGTAACAACTGGCGGTGCGGGAATCGCCACGAGATTTTGTGCCTATGGGCGCAAGAAAAGCAATGTCGATAAAACAGAGCTCCTTTTTTAGCGCTTAGCGAGCGTTACCGGCATTTACCGGTATTTTACGCTCAAAGCGCTTCTCCCTCCGGAGTACAACGACCCTTGGGTGTTGGAGTGGCCCCTTCTGGCCCTGTCGATGGCCGCGGCGAGCAGCGGCACGTTGCCCCGCCCTCTTCGGCATCGGGTGTGATGTAACTCAACGCGCACTGTTTCTGGAGGAGCCGAGCGGAAGGCTAGCTGCCTCGTTGGTGAAGAGGAGCAGTCAGAGGGACCGCTACCTTGGTGGTAAAGAGGAGCAGTTGGAAGAACCGTTACCTTTGTGGTAAAGAGGAGCAGTCGGAGGACCGCTACCTTTGTGGTAACGAGGAGCAGTCAGAAAGAACCGCTACCTTTGTGGTAACGAGGAGCAGTCAGAAAGAACCGCTACCTTAGTGGTAAAAAGGAGCAGTCGGAAAGACCGCTACCTTTATGGTAAAGTCGAGGAGCCAAGGCAGAAAAGCCAGCTACCTCGGTAGTTCAATAAAACTATAAGTTTTATGGAGGTATATTTATTCCCGCGTATACTTGGGTAATATTTCCTAATAATACATCGCTCTGTTCGCAGGGATATAATCCCGTTATGGATATGATACAAACGCGAAAGCAATTAGACGGGCGCCACACGGCGGCTGACTGAGGCACTAGCTAGTGGGTGCGCTATAGATGCGAAAGCAGTCGGACGGGCGCCACACGGCGGCCGACCGAGGTACTAACCAGTGCCTGAAGTAGTTAACGTATATGTAATATTTTAAGAGCTATAGATATAACTAATATAATATGTGAGATATATGTAATTACTTAATTAAATGTGTAGGGGTGATGAGAATAACTGGGGGTAATATGGGTCAATCCCCAATTATTTGTATACTCTCAGTTTAAAGTAGAATAAAACGGGAAAAAGGTATCGAAACTCATGAATTAAACTAGAAGCGGTGAAGCTGCGGATAACAAAGTGTACGACGAAAGCGTTGAAAAAAGCGCTGGCGTCCTTGAATTTACCGACAACTGGCAACAAAGCCGAGCTGTTGCTACGTTTGACGAAAGCCGACGGTTTCGATATGTCGACTCTGGAAGAAATCGGGGAGTATCTCGACACGAATCAAGACGAAAACGATGACGAAGGTGCCGCTTCGACGCAATACATGCTGAAGCTGTACAAAAAAGAAAAAGAACTTGCTGAACGCGAAGTCGCGTTACTACGACGAGAGCTCGAGATGGCGCAAATGAGGCAGGCGAACAATGACGAGGCTCGAGGCACCACGAGCGCGGAACAAAGACCCGCGGTAACCTCGACCAGAACGCTTGTTCACAACGATCAGGGCCCCATGCGCATGAGTCTATCGATGCTCGCAGACTTGCTGAGTTTCTTTGACGGGAACACCGAAGCGTACGAGAGATGGGAGAGACTAGTGTTTTTCCTGAAAGAAGCGTATCGACTAGACGAAGATGCGACGAAAATACTAATTGGAATGAGACTGAAAGAGAGGGCGTTAGAGTGGTTTCACTCTAAACCCGAACACATTCAAATGACGACAGGCGAATTGTTGCGCGAGTTGCGTGGAATGTTTTTCCAACGCTCGAACAAAATCGCTGTGAGACGGCGCTTCGAGGAGCGTACGTGGAAGAAGACGGAGACGTTCAACGATTACGCACATGAGAAAACGATCCTAGCGAACAAGTTGGGTTTGTTGGAAGAAGAGGTATTGCAATACATCGTTGACGGTATTCCAGATCCTAACCTGCGCGACGCCGCGCGCATCCACGGATTTACGACGAAAGCAGAGCTTCTCCAGGCCTTCGAAGAGATAACGCTGCACGACCGCAGCGACACGACGAGAAGTGCGGCGAAAAGTGAAAACAAACAAAGTGCGACGAAGACACCGGTGAAAAGCGAATCGAACCGATCGAGCGAAAGACGTGAAACAGTGTCAAGTGTCAATAGAAAAGATCGAGCTGTTGCACAGCGCTGTTTTAATTGCGGTGAGCGAGATCACGTAAGCCCAAAGTGTCCGTCGAAAGAATTGGGTCGAAAGTGTTTCAAGTGCGAAAAGTTTGGACATATCGCGGCGGCATGTCCGGGTGCGAGTGAGACGAAGAAAGCGTGCGTACTTGCCGACACTTCGGCGAAAAATCAAAAGCAAGCGAAGCGTGTTGTTGTGAATGGAATGATTGTAGACGCGATTATCGACACGGCGAGCGATATTACGATTATTCGAGAAGATCAGTACGTTGATTTGGGAAAACCGAAACTCGTGGGTGAACCGACGCCATTCCGTGGCGTGGGGAAAGAGGTAAACAAGACGGTCGGGTTCTTTAACGCGACAATGGAAATTGACGAGCACGAATACGAGTTTCGGTTGCACGTGGTTAAAAAAGAGTTGTTAGACCACAAACTCCTGATCGGTACCGATTTTCTCGATTGCGTTAAACTTTTCCGATCCCGCGGAATTTGTAAAATCGAACCATTAGACGATGTGAATGACGAGAGTGCAAGTGTGCCCGAGATTTTGCGAATCCAAGCGATCGAAACGAATGACAGCGACACAGCTGATTTGTCAAATATTTGTGTGAGCGAAAATCGAGACAAGATTGCGAGAATGATTGAAGAGTATAAGCCGGAAAGACGGCGCGAAGTGGGCGTAAGCATGACGATTGTTTTGAAGGACGATATACCGATATATCAGCGAGCGCGTAGGCTAGGCGAAGCGGAAAAGCGCGAAGTAAACGAACAAATACAAGAGTGGATGACGGACGGGATCGTGCGCGAATCGCATTCCGATTACGCTAGTCCGATCGTCGTAGTTAAGAAAAAAGATGGTTCGAGTCGTTTATGCGTTGATTATCGATTGTTAAACCAGAAAATTATTAAAGATCGCTACCCCCTCCCACTTATCGAAGATCAGCTTGATCTGTTGCAAGGCGCGAAAGTTTTCACGACGCTAGATTTGCGGAATGGATTTTTCCACGTCCAAGTTGAAGAAGCGAGCAGGAAATACACGTCGTTTATTGTCTCCGACGGACAATATGAATTTTGCAGAGTTCCGTTCGGACTTTGTAATTCTCCTGCAGTTTTTCAGAAATTTATTAATGCTGTTTTCCGAGAATTGATTAAAGAGCGCGTTGTATTAACGTATATGGACGATTTGATAATTCCCTCAGAAGACGATGCGAGTGGAGTAAAGAACCTCGAACGCGTGTTTCGAGTTGCGAGCGAAGCGGGTTTGATTTTTAAATGGTCGAAATGTAGCTTTTTGCAGCGCGAAGTAGAATTTTTGGGTCACGTGATTGGTCAAAGTCAAGTACGACTATCGGAAAGAAAGACGGAAGCCGTGCGTAAATTTCCGGAATTAACAAACGTCAAACAGGTCCAAGCATTTTTGGGGCTTACTGGTTATTTTCGAAAATTTATTCCCAAATATTCTTTGATAGCTCGTCCGCTGACAAATCTTTTGAGAACTGGTGTAGAATTTCGATTCGACGACGATGAAAGAAACGCCTTTGAGAATTTAAAAATCGCTTTAACAACTCGCCCAGTTTTGAATTTGTACAAGGTGAACGCTGAAACCGAATTACACACAGACGCGTCAAAACACGGTTACGGCGCGGTGTTAATTCAAAAGAATGTAGACGACGACAAGTGGCATCCAGTGTATTTCGCGAGCGGCAAGACGAGCACAGCCGAGGAAAAATATTTCAGTTACGAACTGGAATGTTTGGCGATCGTGAAATCTCTGAAAAAGTTTCGAGTTTATCTGTTAGGGATAGAATTTAAGATTGTTACTGATTGTCGAGCGTTTGCGCTCACGATGAAAAAGAAAGACATTTGCTTGCGCATAGCGCGGTGGGCTTTTTACTTGGAAGACTTTAGTTATAAAATCGAGCATCGCCCAGGAAGAAACATGACGCACGTCGACGCTTTGAGTAGAAATCCGCTGCCTACTTGTTTGTTGATCGACGAGCGCGAAGACGGTCTTACAGCGAGACTGAAGAAAGCGCAGCGCGAAGACGAAAAATTGAAGAAGATTGTTGAAGACGTCGAGAACGGAACGAAGACGGGGTACGTCATACGCGGAGGAGTTCTCTTCAAGGAAGTTGACGACGACATGCGCTTGATGGTTCCTCGATCATTGTGTTCGACGATCATTAAACGTGCGCACGAAAAGGGACACTTTTCGGTAGCCAAGACAGAAGCGATTTTCTAAAAGACTATTGGATCCCAGGGTTACACGAAAAACTCGAGAAGATAATAAGAAATTGCGTCGATTGTATCGTAGCAGAGCGTAAACAAGGGAAACAGGAAGGGTATCTCAACGCTATCGCGAAAGGGATCACGCCATTGGACACTTTCCACATTGACCACCTCGGTCCTTTACCATCAACGAAGAAGAGCTACAGACACATTCTGGTTGTCATTGACGGATTCACGAAGTTTACGTGGCTTTACGCAACGAGATCTACGACAACGCTTGAGGTCATCGATCGTCTGAGCAAACAAGCTGCAGTTTTTGGAAATCCTCGTCGAATTATATCCGACCGTGGTACCGCGTTTACCGCGAAAGAATTCGAAGACTACTGCAAGAAGGAAGAGATCGAACACGTGTCAACGACGACAGGAATACCCAGAGCGAATGGTCAGGTCGAGAGAGTTAATCGAACATTAATTCCTCTGATCTCCAAATTGACAGCACCGAAAGTAGGAGCATGGTTCCGATACTTGAGTCTGGCGCAGCAGTATCTGAATACATCTTTCCATCGCAGCATCGGATCTACGCCTTTCCAAGTGATGTTTGGAGTACGTCCGCGTTTACGAGAGGACGTTTCACTTCGAGAGATGGTAGAAAAGGAGTTCGTCACGTCATTCGAAGAAGAGCGCGACGAAGTACGACGCCAAGCGAAAGAACGAGTACAAAAAATCCAAGAAGAAAACAAAAAGACCTACAATAGAAAACGAAAGAAGGCGAAAGCGTATAAGGAAGGTGACTTGGTCGCAATCAAGAGGACACAACAGGGTCCAGGGTTGAAATTTGCGTCGAAATTTCTCGGTCCATACGAGATCAGTCGCGCATTGCGCAATGATCGATATCTCGTCCAAAAGGTTGAAGAACACGAGGGCCCGAAACAGACTTCGACGGCAGCCGATCACATGAAACCATGGGTCCATTACGAAGATTCGGAGAACGACGTAGGAGACGCCGAAGAGCCACATCCGAGGGCGGATGAGAAGATTCAGGACGGCCGATTGTAGGAATCGAAAACCGGCGATGGCGCCACGAGCGTGCGAGCGTTTGAGGAGATCGTCGCGAGAGTCGCGAGCGAAGAGAAGCAAGGGTTAGTCTTAAGAGTACAAGCGGAGATGGTCAGTCGACCCGATGTAATTAATAAAGTAATCTTTTATATTTCATTTTAACCACACGAGTTCGCTGTTACCCGCGCGTCCGTTCCAACACCACCAAGAACAAAGAATTTATATCCCATACTATGATAATTTAATATGGGTGGGAATAACTTTTCCATCGAAATGGAGCACGATAGAGTGTCAATCGAATGATAAAATGTCTTCAAAAAAGATAGATACGATAAATCGCGTTTTAAGGTGAAATTTTAATGGTAATCAAATTTTCCATCACTATGATATTTTAATATCGGTGGAAACATGTTTTCCATCCAAATGAAGCTCGATAGAGTGTCGATCGAACGATAAAATGTCTTCAAAAAAGATAGATACGATAAATCGAGTTTTAAGGTCAAATTTTTAATTTTAAACAAATTTACCATCACTATGATAATTGAATATGGGTGGGAATAACTTTTCCATCGCAATGAAGCTCGATAAAGTGTCAATCGAACGATAAAATGTCTTCAAAAAAGATAGATACAATAAATCGCGTTTTGAGGTGAAATTTTTAATTTTAAACAAATTTAGCATGACTATGATAATTGAATATGGGTGGGAATAACTTTTTCATCGAAATGCAGCTCGATAGAGTGTTAATCGAACTATAAAATGTTATCAAAAATGGAAGATACGATAAATCGAGTTTTAAGGTGAAATTTTTAACTTTAAACAAATTTACAATCACTATGATATTTTAATATCGGTGGAAATATGTTTTCCATCCAAATGAAGCTCGATAGAGTGTCGATCGAGATATAAAATGTTATCAAAAATGGAAGATACGATAAATCGAGTTTTAAGGTAAAATTTTTAACTTTAAACAAATTTACAATCACTATGATATTTTAATATCGGTGGAAATATTTTTCCCATCCAAATGAAGCTCGATAGAGTGTCCATCGAACGATAAAATGTCTTCAAAAAAGATAGATACGATAAATCGCGTTTTAAGGTGAAATTTTTAATTTTAAACAAATTCACCATCACTATGATAATTTAATATGGGTGGGAATAACTTTTCCATCGAAATGACGCTCGATAGAAAGACAATCGAAAAATAAAATGTCTTCAAAAAACATAGATACAATAAATCGAGTTTTAAGGTGAAATTTTAAATTTTAAACACATTTACCAGCACTATGATAATTTAATATGGGTGGGAATAACTTTTCCATCGAAATGAAGCTCGATAGAGTGTCAATCGAACTATAAAACGTTATTAAAAATGGTAGATACGATAAATCGAGTTTTAAGGTGAAATTTTTAATTTTAAACAAATTCACCATCACTATGATAATTTAATATGGGTGGGAATAACTTTTTCATCGAAATGACGCTCGATAGAGTGTCAATCGAACAATAAAATGTCTTCAAAAAATATAGATACGATAAATCGAGTTTTAAGGTGAAATTTTAATAGTAATCAAATTTTCCATCACTATGATATTTTAATATCGGTGGAAATATGTTTTCCATCCAAATGAAGCTCGATAGAGTGTCGATCGAGATATAAAATGTTATCAAAAATGGAAGATACGATAAATCGAGTTTTAAGGTAAAATTTTTAACTTTAAACAAATTTACAATCACTATGATATTTTAATATCGGTGGAAATATTTTTCCCATCCAAATGAAGCTCGATAGAGTGTCCATCGAACGATAAAATGTCTTCAAAAAACATAGATACAATAAATCGAGTTTTAAGGTGAAATTTTAAATTTTAAACACATTTACCAGCACTATGATAATTTAATATGGGTGGGAATAACTTTTCCATCGAAATGAAGCTCGATAGAGTGTCAATCGAACTATAAAACGTTATTAAAAATGGTAGATACGATAAATCGAGTTTTAAGGTGAAATTTTTAATTTTGAACAAATTCACCAACACTATGATAATTAAATATGGGTGGGAATAACTTTTCCATCGCAATGAAGCTCGATAGAGTGTCAATCGAACGATAAAATGTCTTCAAAAAAGATAGATACGATAAATCGAGTTTTAAGGTGAAATTTTTAATTTTAAACAAATTTACCATCACCATAATAATTTAATATGGGTGGAAATATCTTTCCCATCCAAATGAAGCTCGATAGAGTGTCGCTCGAACGATAAAACGTCTTCAAAAAATATACATACGATAAATCGAGTTTTAAGGTGAAATTTTAATTTTAAACAAATTTGCCATCACTATGATATTTCAATATCGGTGGAAATATGGTTCCCATCCAAATGAAGCTCGAAAGAATGTCGATCGAACGATAAAATGTCTCCAAAAAACATAGATACGATAAATCAAGTTTTAAGGTGAAATTTTGAACTTTGAACAAATTTACCATGACTATGATAATTTAATATGGGTGGGAACAACTTTTTCATCGAAATGCAGCGCGATAGAGTTTTAATCGAACTTTAAAATGTTATTAAAAATGGTAGATACGATAAATCGAGTTTTAAGGTGAAATTTTTAACTTTAAACAAATTTACAATCACTATGATAATTTAATATGGGTGGAAATATCTTTCCCATCCAAATGAAGCTCGATAGTGTCGATCGAACGATAAAATGTCTTCAAAAAATATAGAAACGATAAATCGAGTTTTAAGGTGAAATTTTAATTGTAATCAAATTTTCCATCACTATGATATTTTAATATCGGTGGAAACATGTTTTCCATCCAAATGAAGCTCGATAGAGTGTCGATCGAACGATAAAATGTCTTCAAAAAAGATAGATACGATAAATCGAGTTTTAAGGTGAAATTGACATTCGACGGTTGCTTTAAATAAGCGACGAGAGCCAATGGGTGATTGAACGAATAAATCGTCCAATGACCGCGATGTAAAAGCAGTAGCGAAACGTATCTTTGTAGAACCAGCGTGAAGTGGTTCCCTTAGCGGGCGTCGTGACCCGAATTGTCGTGAGAAGCTCTATGATGTGAAGGGAGCCACAGGTTGAGAAACCTTTGTTGAAGCAACCTGAACTTGTTCCCTTAGCGGGTGTCGTGACCCGAATGGTCCTGGGGAGTTCCAACGATGCGAAGGAAGCAACGGGATAGGTAAGTAGTTAATAAAAGGTAAGTAATTAGTCAGTAGTAGTTAAGCTGTGACCTTTTCTTTCTTTATTTTTTTGTGTTTTTTCGTAGGTACAGGGGTGCCTGCTTTGTCCTCACGGGAGCCTTTGGCCAAGCGTTTCAGGACGAACTCGTCGTGGGCCTCGTCGCCAAAACATTGCCGCATGAGCGCGGGTTTGTAGCGCGGGTCTTTTTTGCGCATATTTTGGGGCATAGCCCAGCTTGGAGAGAAGCTGACCGGAGTTAGCTTCCAGACGGTCTCTGGTGGTGGCGCCTCGAAGTTTGTCCGGTCGTGCAAAGGCGGACGAGTTTTTCCCGGTGTTGGAGGCGGATGGTCGAGATCTGGTATGAAGACATCCGTCTCCCACGGCTCCAGTGTGACTACTGGCGGTGTGGGAACCGCCACGAGATTTTGTGCCTATGGGCGCAAGAAAAAGCAATGTCGATAAAACAGAGCTCCTTTTTTAGCGCTTAGCGAGCGTTACCGGCATTTACCGGTACTTTCCGCTCAAAGCGCTTCTCCCTTCGGAGCACCACGACCCGTGGGTGTTGGAGTGGTCCCTTCTGGCCCTGGCGATGGCCGCGGCGAGCAGCGGCACGTTGACCTGCCCTCTTCGGCATCGGATGCGAGGTCGAAAAATCGGAGCACTGTTTCCGGAGGAGCCGAGCGGAAGGCTAGCTGCCTCGTTGGTGAAAAGGAGCAGTCGGAGGGACCGCTACCTTTGGTAAAGAGGAGCAGTCGGAAGAACCGCTACCTTTGGTAAAGAGGAGCAGTCGAAAGAACCGCTACCTTTGGTAAAGAGGAGCAGTTGGTAGAACCGCTAACCTCTTGTGGTAAAAGGAGCAGTCAGAGAAACCGCTACCTTTTGTGGTAAAAAGGAGCAGTCAGAGAAACCGCTACCTTTTGTGGTAAAAGGAGCAGTCAGAGGAACCGCTACCTTTGGGTAGAGAGGAGCAGTCAGAAAGAACCGCTACCTCGTCTGGTAAGTCGAGGAGCCAAGGCAGAAGCCAGCTACCTCGATGGTACAACAAAAAACTGTAAAGTTTTTAAGGAGGTTTTACTTTATTTCCCGCGTATAACTATACTTGGGGTAATAATTCCTGATCATACATCGTTCTGATCGCAGGGATATAATCCCGTTATGGGTGTGATACAAACGCGAAAGCAGTCGAACGTGCGCCACACGGCGGCCGACTGAGGCACTAGCTAGTGGGTGCGCTATAGACGCGAAAGCAGTCGGATGGGCGCCACACGGCGGCCGACTGAGGTGCTAGCTAGTGCTGTGAAGTTGCGTTAATGAATATATAGTATTTTAAGAGCTATAGATATACAGTAAGACGTATTATCTTATAACTAATGTAATATGATTATATAGGTATTAGGTGAAAATGCAGAAATGATATATATGTGAATACTTAATTAAATGTGTAGGGGAGATGCGAGTCAGGGGGTAATATGGGTCAATCCCCAATTATTTGTAAGACTCTTAGTTTAAAGTGGAATAAAACGGGAAAAGGGTATTGAAACTCATGAATTAAAACTAGAGCAGTGAAGCTGCGGATAACAAGTGCCCCCCCGGGTTTGATATCCTTTTACTGGTTGACTTTAAGGTGAGATTATCTCAAATTAAGTGGCTTTGGGCGTGGACGCAGAAAGTAGCGAGTTCCCTGGTGACTGGCCGTTTGGCCTATTGGACTCGTGCGTTGTCTCTGCGTGATTGCTGTACGCTCCCGACGGCTTGGCTTGCCGCCTGCTGGGTGTAACTGCTGGGCTGTTGTGGGCTTCGTTGGATCTCCCGCCATGTTTTGGAGACCTGGTGTATTCGCAGATGAGTGTACCGTAAGGTTTGGTTCATTCACCTGGAATTTGTTGTTGTGTGTCGTAGGGTTTGACACACTCTGGACCAGCAATGGCTCAGCGTTATCCGTTGTAGGATTTGGCGGAATGAAATGGCACCGTAAGGTTTGGCGTTTTCGGATTCCTTGAGTACTCGCAGATGAGTCTACCGTAAGGTTTGGTTTTCTCATCTGGAGTTGTTTGTGGTCTGTCGTAGGGTTTGACAGAATGGAGAGCACCGTAAGGTTTAGTGCGTTTGGATTTGATTCAGGCAAGGCTGAGGAGTAAGTGTGGGCAGGTTTCAGGAGACTGCCATGAATTTTGCAAGATTTCTCATTGCGATTGATTATGTAGATTTCCCCTCCAAGGCTACGTTCCACCGAGAATGGGCCATCCCAAGCTGGGGTAAAGCCCGCATGAAAACCTTCTGCCGCATTGGAGAGAGAGTGATTTTTAGCGTAGACCCTATCACCTGGTTGAAAGCGTGGTACAGCAATATCCTTCGAGGCGTATTTCTGTTGATACTTTCGTTGACGTAGTTGTATTTGTTCAACTCTGGTAGTTCGGTTATTTGTGGAGTCTTTTATTACGGGGAGCATCCATTCCCCTGGTCGACTTATTGTCTGTCCGAAGAGTACTTGACTCGGAGTAAGTCCGGTAGCTGCGTTTTCTCTTGAACGGAGACTGAATAGTATCGCTGGTAAGTGAAGATCTCAATCTCGGTGCTTTCCATCGTTGATGTGAAGCCGAAGACCCTTTTTGATCTCTTGGTTTCTTCGTTCGGTAGGGTTCGCACGTGGATGATAGATGGCCGTAGTCCATTGATGGGTTTGCCATTTATCGCATGCGTCCAACCACTTTTGACTTGAAAATTGCGGTCCATTATCGGAGAGGATAGCTCGGGGATACCCCCATCTAGCGAAAACCTCTGTTTCGACAACCTTGATGATAGTAGTAGCTTCTGAGGATCCCAGAGGGAAAGCTTCGACCCATCGCGAGAATAAATCCGTAACGACGAGGATAAATCGCTTACCCCTCCCGGTGCGGGGGTATGGCCCCATCAGATCTAGTGCCACGGTATCCCATGGTTGCTGTGGTTGGTGCGGTCGTATTTGATCCGCATGTCTTGGTCGCGTGGCTTTAGTGCACGCGCACAAGTGACATTGACGTACATAGTCTCGTACATCTTTTCGGAGATGAGTCCAGGTAAAGTGGGCCTGGATCGCCCTTAAGGTTTCATCAACACCTGGATGACCAGCCAAAATTGAATCGTGGTATTCGTGTAATATTTTAGGCTTGGATGATTCAGGTACCAACATCCTCCAAGAGTCCTGGATCCTTTTCCAGAGAACCCCGTCGATCATTTGAAATTCATAGTTGGTTTCGCTGGCCTGAAGTATTTTTACGATTTTGCAGATCTTGGGGTCTGCTTGTTGTTCTCGACAAATTACCTCGGCCAAGCTTTCGGTAACAATGCCGAAGACTTCGGGCATTGCTGGTTGATTAGTTTTAGATTGATATTGATCTGGTGGAGTGAGTCGATCCTGGTCGTCGAACCCTTCGTCTGCGTCGGCAGTAGGATGGCGAGACAAGTGATCTGGTAGTTGATTTTCTCTTCCTGGGACGTGCTCGATCGTAAAATTTAGCTCCTGGAGCAGGATTGCCCAGCGACTTAATTTTTGTTTTTCGTCCTTGAGACGATCGAGCCAGGTAAGAGCTTGGTTATCAGTACGCAACGTAAAATGCCGATCTTCGAGATATGGTCGGTAGCGTTTGATCGCCCAGACGACGGCCAAGCATTCTTGCTCGTTGCTGTGATATCGAGTTTGGGTACCATCAAATTTGGCACTTGCGTAGCTGATGATACGTTTTTGACCATCAGCTTCTGATTGATATAGAACAGCTCCCATCCCGATTTTGCTCGCATCTGTTTGGAGTACGAACGGGAGAGTGGGATCCGGTCGGCTTAATTTTAGAGGTCGTCGCATTTGAGTTTTTATTTCCTCGAATGCCACCTGAGCCGCCTCTGTCCATTTGTATGATTTTTTACCTGCTAGTAATTCTGTGAGTGGAGCCGAGGTTTCCGCAAAATGCGGTATGTACTCGCGAAGCCAGTTGCAAGTACCGAGGAATTTTTGTAGCTCTCTTTTAGTTTTTGGTGGAGGTAATTCAAGGATTACTTCGATATGCTCTGCTCGAGCTTCGTTTCCATTTTCGGTGACGTTATGGCCGAGATACTCTAACCGAGTCTTTCCGAAATGGCATTTATCGATTGCACATGTTAAGCCGTGGAGGCTGAGTCTTTCAAAGACGAGCGCGAGGTGATGCAGGTGTTCTTCCCAATTTTGAGAAAAGATAATGATATCATCGAGGTACACCGTACATATCTGGTTGAGATGTCCAATGAGGACTTCTTGGCTCATGAACCTTTGAAAGGTGTTAGGTGCATTTTTTAGGCCGAACGGCATTACGCGAAACTGATATGTCCCTCCATCGGGAGTTGAGAAAGCGGTGAGTGGTTTGGCAGCTGGGTCCATAGGGACCTGCCAATACCCACTCTTTAGATCGATTGTCGAGAAGACGTTCGATGTTCCTAGTTCTTTTAGAGCTTCGTGTATCCGAGGCATGGGTTGAGTGGTATCCTCCGTGATCGTATTTAATTTCCTGTAATCTACGCAGAATCGTGGACGTCCGTCCTTCTTTGTAACGATTACGATGGGAGAATTATAAGGAGATGAGCAGGGTTCGATGATACCATCGGTTAGCATCATCTGAACTTGGTCACGGATGATTTCTTTTTTTGTTTCGGAGTATTTATACGCGGTTATCCGGAAAGGCCGGTCTGAAGTAAGCCGTATGACGTGCTTCGTCGTTTGTGTTTGCGAAAGACGCCCTTGCTGTTGGAAGAGTTTACCGAATCGCTGAATAAGATCAGTGAAATTCTTCAGGAGGTGCTGAGGGAAATCCTGATGGAATTCGTTGAGATCCATTTGGATATTTTGCAGGAGAGGTACTGGTGAGTCAAGGAGCCGTGCGGAAAACCTTTTCTCGATGCCTAGATACATTATTCCGTTTGAGAAATCAAAGATAGTGCGTTGGTTGACGAGCCACGGGTATCCGAGAATAAGGGGTTCTCTCGACGTGGGCGCCACCCAGGCCTGGACCTGTAGCGGCTGATCTTGGATTTTTATTTGGAATTTTGCTGTACCGAGTAGAGGCATTTTAGTATTCTCTCCGGCAAGATTTGCGTTAGAGTTTATCTCTTGTATCGAGATTTCTGGAGGTAGATATTTAGGTTGTATGAAGCAGTCGCTGGAGAAGCTGTCAATAGCAGCGTAGATCTCGACATCGTTAATGCTGATTAAGATGTGTGGCAACTTCTGCCTCTCTGTCGTGGTTTCCGTTAAACCTATTTCTGGCTGGCGACAGAGTTCGGAGCGTCTGTCGCCTTTGGCCGGTTTTCCGGAATTGTTTTTCTGTCTGCGAGCTTCTTCGCAAATACTGGGCATTCCTTGTGGAAGTGGAATTCCGGGCAATGCCAGCATTTTGGAAGGCTCTTTCCCTCAGTCGGGGGTTTGGATGATTTATCAAATTTCGGTTCCTCTCTTCGAGGCTTTATGTTTGTTTGTTCCGATAGATCGTACTCGACTTCCAGAGCTTTTGAGAGGAGTGTGGAGAAAGTTTGCGGTTCGTAAGGACGAAGCGCCATCCTCGGTCCTGCTCGTAGTAGCTCCAGGAGCGTTGTTGTTTTTACGAGCTCCGGTTCAGTAGGGCGTATCCGTTGATACAGCAAGTATTTTTGTTGGAGGAACACTCCGATGCTCTCTTTTTCCGTCTGCCTCCGAGAGAAGAGTTGAGCATTCAATCTCGAGAGGATCGCCGGATTGTCGTAGCGAGAGAGGAGTAGTTCCTTGAATTTGTCCCAGTCGAAGTCCAGGGGTTGGTAACATGACCACCATTTTTCAGCCTCGCCACTGAGTCCAGCGGCAGCTGTTCGTGTTTGTGCCGATGCGATGGTACGTGTTTCAGTAAAGAAATTTTCACATCGTAGTAAAAATCGTTTTGGATCCTCGAAGTCCAATCCAGAGTACGTCGGCAACGGTGGCCTTGGCACATTTTGCATCGCTTGGAGTAGAGCTCCTAAGCCTTGGATTAAGTCCGGCATTTGTGGAGGTACTGGATGCGGCTGGGGAACTTCTTGAGGAAGCTGATTGATGTTTAGTTCGGGTAACACGAGATTCTCCCGGGGTAACCTTGGTTGAAGTACTTCGGCTGGAAGTCTTTCGGGCTGTGCCCCTAACTGGTTTTCCCCCAGATCATCTGGTGCTTGGTTAGCTTCATTTTCGACGTGGTCGTCCATCCCGCTTGATCGTAGATCTTCTTGCGAAGAATGTCCGTCGTCGGCTGAAGTGGATGCGTTAGAGGGCGCCACCGGATGTTTTCGCACTTCCGGAAGTGCTCGCTTCGCCTTTGGTGGTCGGCCAACCGGCCTTCGAGGAGAAGCGTTAGATTTTGGTGGAGTTCGCCGGAGTCTCATTTGTAGTAGAGCTCGTGAGTTGGTAGATCACTCCAATGTGATCTTCGGTGGCCCCACGTTGGGCGCCAAATTGACATTCGACGGTTGCTTTAAATAAGCGACGAGAGCCAATGGGTGATTGAACGAATAAATCGTCCAATGACCGCGATGTAAAAGCAGTAGCGAAACGTATCTTTGTAGAACCAGCGTGAAGTGGTTCCCTTAGCGGGCGTCGTGACCCGAATTGTCGTGAGAAGTTCTATGATGTGAAGGGAGCCACAGGTTGAGAAACCTTTGTTGAAGCAACCTGAAGTTGTTCCCTTAGCGGGTGTCGTGACCCGAATGGTCCTGGGGAGTTCCAACGATGCGAAGGAAGCAACGGGATAGGTAAGTAGTTAATAAAAGGTAAGTAATTAGTCAGTAGTAGTTAAGCTGTGACCTTTTCTTTCTTTATTTTTTTGTGTTTTTTCGTAGGTACAGGGGTGCCTGCTTTGTCCTCACGGGAGCCTTTGGCCAAGCGTTTCAGGACGAACTCGTCGTGGGCCTCGTCGCCAAAACATTGCCGCATGAGCGCGGGTTTGTAGCGCGGGTCTTTTTTGCGCATATTTTGGGGCATAGCCCAGCTTGGAGAGAAGCTGACCGAAGTTAGCTTCCAGACGGTCTCTGGTGGTGGCGCCTCGAAGTTTGTCCGGTCGTGCAAAGGCGGACGAGTTTTTCCCGGTGTTGGAGGCGGATGGTCGAGATCTGGTATGAAGACATCCGTCTCCCACGGCTCCAGTGTGACTACTGGCGGTGTGGGAACCGCCACGAGATTTTGTGCCTATGGGCGCAGGAAAAAGCAATGTCGATAAAACAGAGCTCCTTTTTTAGCGCTTAGCGAGCGTTACCGGCATTTACCGGTACTTTCCGCTCAAAGCGCTTCTCCCTTCGGAGCACCACGACCCGCGGGTGTTGGAGTGGTCCCTTCTGGCCCTGGCGATGGCCGCGGCGAGCAGCGGCACGTTGACCTGCCCTCTTCGGCATCGGATGCGAGGTCGAAAAATCGGAGCACTGTTTCCGGAGGAGCCGAGCGGAAGGCCAGCTGCCTCGTTGGTGAAAAGGAGCAGTCGGAGGGACCGCTACCTTTGGTAAAGAGGAGCAGTCGGAAGAACCGCTACCTTTGGTAAAGAGGAGCAGTCGAAAGAACCGCTACCTTTGGTAAAGAGGAGCAGTTGGTAGAACCGCTAACCTCTTGTGGTAAAAGGAGCAGTCAGAGAAACCGCTACCTTTTGTGGTAAAAAGGAGCAGTCAGAGAAACCGCTACCTTTTGTGGTAAAAGGAGCAGTCAGAGGAACCGCTACCTTTGGGTAGAGAGGCGCAGTCAGAAAGAACCGCTACCTCGTCTGGTAAGTCGAGGAGCCAAGGCAGAAGCCAGCTACCTCGATGGTACAACAAAAAACTGTAAAGTTTTTAAGGAGGTTTTACTTTATTTCCCGCGTATAACTATACTTGGGGTAATAATTCCTGATCATACATCGTTCTGATCGCAGGGATATAATCCCGTTATGGGTGTGATACAAACGCGAAAGCAGTCGAACGTGCGCCACACGGCGGCCGACTGAGGCACTAGCTAGTGGGTGCGCTATAGACGCGAAAGCAGTCGGATGGGCGCCACACGGCGGCCGACTGAGGTACTAGCTAGTGCTGTGAAGTTGCGTTAATGAATATATAGTATTTTAAGAGCTATAGATATACAGTAAGACGTATGATCTTATAACTAATGTAATATGATTATATAGGTATTAGGTGAAAATGCAGAAATGATATATATGTGAATACTTAATTAAATGTGTAGGGGAGATGCGAGTCAGGGGGTAATATGAGTCAATCCCCAATTATTTGTAAGACTCTTAGTTTAAAGTGGAATAAAACGGGAAAAGGGTATTGAAACTCATGAATTAAAACTAGAGCAGTGAAGCTGCGGATAACAAGTGCCCCCCCGGGTTTGATATCCTTTTACTGGTTGACTTTAAGGTGAGATTATCTCAAATTAAGTGGCTTTGGGCGTGGACGCAGAAAGTAGCGAGTTCCCTGGTGACTGGCCGTTTGGCCTATTGGACTCGTGCGTTGTCTCTGCGTGATTGCTGTACGCTCCCGACGGCTTGGCTTGCCGCCTGCTGGGTGTAACTGCTGGGCTGTTGTGGGCTTCGTTGGATCTCCCGCCATGTTTTGGAGACCTGGTGTATTCGCAGATGAGTGTACCGTAAGGTTTGGTTCATTCACCTGGAATTTGTTGTTGTGTGTCGTAGGGTTTGACACACTCTGGACCAGCAATGGCTCAGCGTTATCCGTTGTAGGATTTGGCGGAATGAAATGGCACCGTAAGGTTTGGCGTTTTCGGATTCCTTGAGTACTCGCAGATGAGTCTACCGTAAGGTTTGGTTTTCTCATCTGGAGTTGTTTGTGGTCTGTCGTAGGGTTTGACAGAATGGAGAGCACCGTAAGGTTTAGTGCGTTTGGATTTGATTCAGGCAAGGCTGAGGAGTAAGTGTGGGCAGGTTTCAGGAGACTGCCATGAATTTTGCAAGATTTCTCATTGCGATTGATTATGTAGATTTCCCCTCCAAGGCTACGTTCCACCGAGAATGGGCCATCCCAAGCTGGGGTAAAGCCCGCATGAAAACCTTCTGCCGCATTGGAGAGAGAGTGATTTTTAGCGTAGACCCTATCACCTGGTTGAAAGCGTGGTACAGCAATATCCTTCGAGGCGTATTTCTGTTGATACTTTCGTTGACGTAGTTGTATTTGTTCAACTCTGGTAGTTCGGTTATTTGTGGAGTCTTTTATTACGGGGAGCATCCATTCCCCTGGTCGACTTATTGTCTGTCCGAAGAGTACTTGACTCGGAGTAAGTCCGGTAGCTGCGTTTTCTCTTGAACGGAGACTGAATAGTATCGCTGGTAAGTGAAGATCTCAATCTCGGTGCTTTCCATCGTTGATGTGAAGCCGAAGACCCTTTTTGATCTCTTGGTTTCTTCGTTCGGTAGGGTTCGCACGTGGATGATAGATGGCCGTAGTCCATTGATGGGTTTGCCATTTATCGCATGCGTCCAACCACTTTTGACTTGAAAATTGCGGTCCATTATCGGAGAGGATAGCTCGGGGATACCCCCATCTAGCGAAAACCTCTGTTTCGACAACCTTGATGATAGTAGTAGCTTCTGAGGATCCCAGAGGGAAAGCTTCGACCCATCGCGAGAATAAATCCGTGACGACGAGGATAAATCGCTTACCCCTCCCGGTGCGGGGGTATGGCCCCATCAGATCTAGTGCCACGGTATCCCATGGTTGCTGTGGTTGGTGCGGTCGTATTTGATCCGCATGTCTTGGTCGCGTGGCTTTAGTGCACGCGCACAAGTGACATTGACGTACATAGTCTCGTACATCTTTTCGGAGATGAGTCCAGGTAAAGTGGGCCTGGATCGCCCTTAAGGTTTCATCAACACCTGGATGACCAGCCAAAATTGAATCGTGGTATTCGTGTAATATTTTAGGCTTGGATGATTCAGGTACCAACATCCTCCAAGAGTCCTGGATCCTTTTCCAGAGAACCCCGTCGATCATTTGAAATTCATAGTTGGTTTCGCTGGCCTGAAGTATTTTTACGATTTTGCAGATCTTGGGGTCTGCTTGTTGTTCTCGACAAATTACCTCGGCCAAGCTTTCGGTAACAATGCCGAAGACTTCGGGCATTGCTGGTTGATTAGTTTTAGATTGATATTGATCTGGTGGAGTGAGTCGATCCTGGTCGTCGAACCCTTCGTCTGCGTCGGCAGTAGGATGGCGAGACAAGTGATCTGGTAGTTGATTTTCTCTTCCTGGGACGTGCTCGATCGTAAAATTTAGCTCCTGGAGCAGGATTGCCCAGCGACTTAATTTTTGTTTTTCGTCCTTGAGACGATCGAGCCAGGTAAGAGCTTGATTATCAGTACGCAACGTAAAATGCCGATCTTCGAGATATGGTCGGTAGCGTTTGATCGCCCAGACGACGGCCAAGCATTCTTGCTCGTTGCTGTGATATCGAGTTTGGGTACCATCAAATTTGGCACTTGCGTAGCTGATGATACGTTTTTGACCATCAGCTTCTGATTGATATAGAACAGCTCCCATCCCGATTTTGCTCGCATCTGTTTGGAGTACGAACGGGAGAGTGGGATCCGGTCGGCTTAATTTTAGAGGTCGTCGCATTTGAGTTTTTATTTCCTCGAATGCCACCTGAGCCGCCTCTGTCCATTTGTATGATTTTTTACCTGCTAGTAATTCTGTGAGTGGAGCCGAGGTTTCCGCAAAATGCGGTATGTACTCGCGAAGCCAGTTGCAAGTACCGAGGAATTTTTGTAGCTCTCTTTTAGTTTTTGGTGGAGGTAATTCAAGGATTACTTCGATATGCTCTGCTCGAGCTTCGTTTCCATTTTCGGTGACGTTATGGCCGAGATACTCTAACCGAGTCTTTCCGAAATGGCATTTATCGATTGCACATGTTAAGCCGTGGAGGCTGAGTCTTTCAAAGACGAGCGCGAGGTGATGCAGGTGTTCTTCCCAATTTTGAGAAAAGATAATGATATCATCGAGGTACACCGTACATATCTGGTTGAGATGTCCAATGAGGACTTCTTGGCTCATGAACCTTTGAAAGGTGTTAGGTGCATTTTTTAGGCCGAACGGCATTACGCGAAACTGATATGTCCCTCCATCGGGAGTTGAGAAAGCGGTGAGTGGTTTGGCAGCTGGGTCCATAGGGACCTGCCAATACCCACTCTTTAGATCGATTGTCGAGAAGACGTTCGATGTTCCTAGTTCTTTTAGAGCTTCGTGTATCCGAGGCATGGGTTGAGTGGTATCCTCCGTGATCGTATTTAATTTCCTGTAATCTACGCAGAATCGTGGACGTCCGTCCTTCTTTGTAACGATTACGATGGGAGAATTATAAGGAGATGAGCAGGGTTCGATGATACCATCGGTTAGCATCATCTGAACTTGGTCACGGATGATTTCTTTTTTTGTTTCGGAGTATTTATACGCGGTTATCCGGAAAGGCCGGTCTGAAGTAAGCCGTATGACGTGCTTCGTCGTTTGTGTTTGCGAAAGACGCCCTTGCTGTTGGAAGAGTTTACCGAATCGCTGAATAAGATCAGTGAAATTCTTCAGGAGGTGCTGAGGGAAATCCTGATGGAATTCGTTGAGATCCATTTGGATATTTTGCAGGAGAGGTACTGGTGAGTCAAGGAGCCGTGCGGAAAACCTTTTCTCGATGCCTAGATACATTATTCCGTTTGAGAAATCAAAGATAGTGCGTTGGTTGACGAGCCACGGGTATCCGAGAATAAGGGGTTCTCTCGACGTGGGCGCCACCCAGGCCTGGACCTGTAGCGGCTGATCTTGGATTTTTATTTGGAATTTTGCTGTACCGAGTAGAGGCATTTTAGTATTCTCTCCGGCAAGATTTGCGTTAGAGTTTATCTCTTGTATCGAGATTTCTGGAGGTAGATATTTAGGTTGTATGAAGCAGTCGCTGGAGAAGCTGTCAATAGCAGCGTAGATCTCGACATCGTTAATGCTGATTAAGATGTGTGGCAACTTCTGCCTCTCTGTCGTGGTTTCCGTTAAACCTATTTCTGGCTGGCGACAGAGTTCGGAGCGTCTGTCGCCTTTGGCCGGTTTTCCGGAATTGTTTTTCTGTCTGCGAGCTTCTTCGCAAATACTGGGCATTCCTTGTGGAAGTGGAATTCCGGGCAATGCCAGCATTTTGGAAGGCTCTTTCCCTCAGTCGGGGGTTTGGATGATTTATCAAATTTCGGTTCCTCTCTTCGAGGCTTTATGTTTGTTTGTTCCGATAGATCGTACTCGACTTCCAGAGCTTTTGAGAGGAGTGTGGAGAAAGTTTGCGGTTCGTAAGGACGAAGCGCCATCCTCGGTCCTGCTCGTAGTAGCTCCAGGAGCGTTGTTGTTTTTACGAGCTCCGGTTCAGTAGGGCGTATCCGTTGATACAGCAAGTATTTTTGTTGGAGGAACACTCCGATGCTCTCTTTTTCCGTCTGCCTCCGAGAGAAGAGTTGAGCATTCAATCTCGAGAGGATCGCCGGATTGTCGTAGCGAGAGAGGAGTAGTTCCTTGAATTTGTCCCAGTCGAAGTCCAGGGGTTGGTAACATGACCACCATTTTTCAGCCTCGCCACTGAGTCCAGCGGCAGCTGTTCGTGTTTGTGCCGATGCGATGGTACGTGTTTCAGTAAAGAAATTTTCACATCGTAGTAAAAATCGTTTTGGATCCTCGAAGTCCAATCCAGAGTACGTCGGCAACGGTGGCCTTGGCACATTTTGCATCGCTTGGAGTAGAGCTCCTAAGCCTTGGATTAAGTCCGGCATTTGTGGAGGTACTGGATGCGGCTGGGGAACTTCTTGAGGAAGCTGATTGATGTTTAGTTCGGGTAACACGAGATTCTCCCGGGGTAACCTTTGTTGAAGTACTTCGGCTGGAAGTCTTTCGGGCTGTGCCCCTAACTGGTTTTCCCCCAGATCATCTGGTGCTTGGTTAGCTTCATTTTCGACGTGGTCGTCCATCCCGCTTGATCGTAGATCTTCTTGCGAAGAATGTCCGTCGTCGGCTGAAGTGGATGCGTTAGAGGGCGCCACCGGATGTTTTCGCACTTCCGGAAGTGCTCGCTTCGCCTTTGGTGGTCGGCCAACCGGCCTTCGAGGAGAAGCGTTAGATTTTGGTGGAGTTCGCCGGAGTCTCATTTGTAGTAGAGCTCGTGAGTTGGTAGATCACTCCAATGTGATCTTCGGTGGCCCCACGTTGGGCGCCAAATTGACATTCGACGGTTGCTTTAAATAAGCGACGAGAGCCAATGGGTGATTGAACGAATAAATCGTCCAATGACCGCGATGTAAAAGCAGTAGCGAAACGTATCTTTGTAGAACCAGCGTGAAGTGGTTCCCTTAGCGGGCGTCGTGACCCGAATTGTCGTGAGAAGTTCTATGATGTGAAGGGAGCCACAGGTTGAGAAACCTTTGTTGAAGCAACCTGAAGTTGTTCCCTTAGCGGGTGTCGTGACCCGAATGGTCCTGGGGAGTTCCAACGATGCGAAGGAAGCAACGGGATAGGTAAGTAGTTAATAAAAGGTAAGTAATTAGTCAGTAGTAGTTAAGCTGTGACCTTTTCTTTCTTTATTTTTTTGTGTTTTTTCGTAGGTACAGGGGTGCCTGCTTTGTCCTCACGGGAGCCTTTGGCCAAGCGTTTCAGGACGAACTCGTCGTGGGCCTCGTCGCCAAAACATTGCCGCATGAGCGCGGGTTTGTAGCGCGGGTCTTTTTTGCGCATATTTTGGGGCATAGCCCAGCTTGGAGAGAAGCTGACCGAAGTTAGCTTCCAGACGGTCTCTGGTGGTGGCGCCTCGAAGTTTGTCCGGTCGTGCAAAGGCGGACGAGTTTTTCCCGGTGTTGGAGGCGGATGGTCGAGATCTGGTATGAAGACATCCGTCTCCCACGGCTCCAGTGTGACTACTGGCGGTGTGGGAACCGCCACGAGATTTTGTGCCTATGGGCGCAGGAAAAAGCAATGTCGATAAAACAGAGCTCCTTTTTTAGCGCTTAGCGAGCGTTACCGGCATTTACCGGTACTTTCCGCTCAAAGCGCTTCTCCCTTCGGAGCACCACGACCCGCGGGTGTTGGAGTGGTCCCTTCTGGCCCTGGCGATGGCCGCGGCGAGCAGCGGCACGTTGACCTGCCCTCTTCGGCATCGGATGCGAGGTCGAAAAATCGGAGCACTGTTTCCGGAGGAGCCGAGCGGAAGGCCAGCTGCCTCGTTGGTGAAAAGGAGCAGTCGGAGGGACCGCTACCTTTGGTAAAGAGGAGCAGTCGGAAGAACCGCTACCTTTGGTAAAGAGGAGCAGTCGAAAGAACCGCTACCTTTGGTAAAGAGGAGCAGTTGGTAGAACCGCTAACCTCTTGTGGTAAAAGGAGCAGTCAGAGAAACCGCTACCTTTTGTGGTAAAAAGGAGCAGTCAGAGAAACCGCTACCTTTTGTGGTAAAAGGAGCAGTCAGAGGAACCGCTACCTTTGGGTAGAGAGGCGCAGTCAGAAAGAACCGCTACCTCGTCTGGTAAGTCGAGGAGCCAAGGCAGAAGCCAGCTACCTCGATGGTACAACAAAAAACTGTAAAGTTTTTAAGGAGGTTTTACTTTATTTCCCGCGTATAACTATACTTGGGGTAATAATTCCTGATCATACATCGTTCTGATCGCAGGGATATAATCCCGTTATGGGTGTGATACAAACGCGAAAGCAGTCGAACGTGCGCCACACGGCGGCCGACTGAGGCACTAGCTAGTGGGTGCGCTATAGACGCGAAAGCAGTCGGATGGGCGCCACACGGCGGCCGACTGAGGTACTAGCTAGTGCTGTGAAGTTGCGTTAATGAATATATAGTATTTTAAGAGCTATAGATATACAGTAAGACGTATGATCTTATAACTAATGTAATATGATTATATAGGTATTAGGTGAAAATGCAGAAATGATATATATGTGAATACTTAATTAAATGTGTAGGGGAGATGCGAGTCAGGGGGTAATATGAGTCAATCCCCAATTATTTGTAAGACTCTTAGTTTAAAGTGGAATAAAACGGGAAAAGGGTATTGAAACTCATGAATTAAAACTAGAGCAGTGAAGCTGCGGATAACAAGTGCCCCCCCGGGTTTGATATCCTTTTACTGGTTGACTTTAAGGTGAGATTATCTCAAATTAAGTGGCTTTGGGCGTGGACGCAGAAAGTAGCGAGTTCCCTGGTGACTGGCCGTTTGGCCTATTGGACTCGTGCGTTGTCTCTGCGTGATTGCTGTACGCTCCCGACGGCTTGGCTTGCCGCCTGCTGGGTGTAACTGCTGGGCTGTTGTGGGCTTCGTTGGATCTCCCGCCATGTTTTGGAGACCTGGTGTATTCGCAGATGAGTGTACCGTAAGGTTTGGTTCATTCACCTGGAATTTGTTGTTGTGTGTCGTAGGGTTTGACACACTCTGGACCAGCAATGGCTCAGCGTTATCCGTTGTAGGATTTGGCGGAATGAAATGGCACCGTAAGGTTTGGCGTTTTCGGATTCCTTGAGTACTCGCAGATGAGTCTACCGTAAGGTTTGGTTTTCTCATCTGGAGTTGTTTGTGGTCTGTCGTAGGGTTTGACAGAATGGAGAGCACCGTAAGGTTTAGTGCGTTTGGATTTGATTCAGGCAAGGCTGAGGAGTAAGTGTGGGCAGGTTTCAGGAGACTGCCATGAATTTTGCAAGATTTCTCATTGCGATTGATTATGTAGATTTCCCCTCCAAGGCTACGTTCCACCGAGAATGGGCCATCCCAAGCTGGGGTAAAGCCCGCATGAAAACCTTCTGCCGCATTGGAGAGAGAGTGATTTTTAGCGTAGACCCTATCACCTGGTTGAAAGCGTGGTACAGCAATATCCTTCGAGGCGTATTTCTGTTGATACTTTCGTTGACGTAGTTGTATTTGTTCAACTCTGGTAGTTCGGTTATTTGTGGAGTCTTTTATTACGGGGAGCATCCATTCCCCTGGTCGACTTATTGTCTGTCCGAAGAGTACTTGACTCGGAGTAAGTCCGGTAGCTGCGTTTTCTCTTGAACGGAGACTGAATAGTATCGCTGGTAAGTGAAGATCTCAATCTCGGTGCTTTCCATCGTTGATGTGAAGCCGAAGACCCTTTTTGATCTCTTGGTTTCTTCGTTCGGTAGGGTTCGCACGTGGATGATAGATGGCCGTAGTCCATTGATGGGTTTGCCATTTATCGCATGCGTCCAACCACTTTTGACTTGAAAATTGCGGTCCATTATCGGAGAGGATAGCTCGGGGATACCCCCATCTAGCGAAAACCTCTGTTTCGACAACCTTGATGATAGTAGTAGCTTCTGAGGATCCCAGAGGGAAAGCTTCGACCCATCGCGAGAATAAATCCGTGACGACGAGGATAAATCGCTTACCCCTCCCGGTGCGGGGGTATGGCCCCATCAGATCTAGTGCCACGGTATCCCATGGTTGCTGTGGTTGGTGCGGTCGTATTTGATCCGCATGTCTTGGTCGCGTGGCTTTAGTGCACGCGCACAAGTGACATTGACGTACATAGTCTCGTACATCTTTTCGGAGATGAGTCCAGGTAAAGTGGGCCTGGATCGCCCTTAAGGTTTCATCAACACCTGGATGACCAGCCAAAATTGAATCGTGGTATTCGTGTAATATTTTAGGCTTGGATGATTCAGGTACCAACATCCTCCAAGAGTCCTGGATCCTTTTCCAGAGAACCCCGTCGATCATTTGAAATTCATAGTTGGTTTCGCTGGCCTGAAGTATTTTTACGATTTTGCAGATCTTGGGGTCTGCTTGTTGTTCTCGACAAATTACCTCGGCCAAGCTTTCGGTAACAATGCCGAAGACTTCGGGCATTGCTGGTTGATTAGTTTTAGATTGATATTGATCTGGTGGAGTGAGTCGATCCTGGTCGTCGAACCCTTCGTCTGCGTCGGCAGTAGGATGGCGAGACAAGTGATCTGGTAGTTGATTTTCTCTTCCTGGGACGTGCTCGATCGTAAAATTTAGCTCCTGGAGCAGGATTGCCCAGCGACTTAATTTTTGTTTTTCGTCCTTGAGACGATCGAGCCAGGTAAGAGCTTGGTTATCAGTACGCAACGTAAAATGCCGATCTTCGAGATATGGTCGGTAGCGTTTGATCGCCCAGACGACGGCCAAGCATTCTTGCTCGTTGCTGTGATATCGAGTTTGGGTACCATCAAATTTGGCACTTGCGTAGCTGATGATACGTTTTTGACCATCAGCTTCTGATTGATATAGAACAGCTCCCATCCCGATTTTGCTCGCATCTGTTTGGAGTACGAACGGGAGAGTGGGATCCGGTCGGCTTAATTTTAGAGGTCGTCGCATTTGAGTTTTTATTTCCTCGAATGCCACCTGAGCCGCCTCTGTCCATTTGTATGATTTTTTACCTGCTAGTAATTCTGTGAGTGGAGCCGAGGTTTCCGCAAAATGCGGTATGTACTCGCGAAGCCAGTTGCAAGTACCGAGGAATTTTTGTAGCTCTCTTTTAGTTTTTGGTGGAGGTAATTCAAGGATTACTTCGATATGCTCTGCTCGAGCTTCGTTTCCATTTTCGGTGACGTTATGGCCGAGATACTCTAACCGAGTCTTTCCGAAATGGCATTTATCGATTGCACATGTTAAGCCGTGGAGGCTGAGTCTTTCAAAGACGAGCGCGAGGTGATGCAGGTGTTCTTCCCAATTTTGAGAAAAGATAATGATATCATCGAGGTACACCGTACATATCTGGTTGAGATGTCCAATGAGGACTTCTTGGCTCATGAACCTTTGAAAGGTGTTAGGTGCATTTTTTAGGCCGAACGGCATTACGCGAAACTGATATGTCCCTCCATCGGGAGTTGAGAAAGCGGTGAGTGGTTTGGCAGCTGGGTCCATAGGGACCTGCCAATACCCACTCTTTAGATCGATTGTCGAGAAGACGTTCGATGTTCCTAGTTCTTTTAGAGCTTCGTGTATCCGAGGCATGGGTTGAGTGGTATCCTCCGTGATCGTATTTAATTTCCTGTAATCTACGCAGAATCGTGGACGTCCGTCCTTCTTTGTAACGATTACGATGGGAGAATTATAAGGAGATGAGCAGGGTTCGATGATACCATCGGTTAGCATCATCTGAACTTGGTCACGGATGATTTCTTTTTTTGTTTCGGAGTATTTATACGCGGTTATCCGGAAAGGCCGGTCTGAAGTAAGCCGTATGACGTGCTTCGTCGTTTGTGTTTGCGAAAGACGCCCTTGCTGTTGGAAGAGTTTACCGAATCGCTGAATAAGATCAGTGAAATTCTTCAGGAGGTGCTGAGGGAAATCCTGATGGAATTCGTTGAGATCCATTTGGATATTTTGCAGGAGAGGTACTGGTGAGTCAAGGAGCCGTGCGGAAAACCTTTTCTCGATGCCTAGATACATTATTCCGTTTGAGAAATCAAAGATAGTGCGTTGGTTGACGAGCCACGGGTATCCGAGAATAAGGGGTTCTCTCGACGTGGGCGCCACCCAGGCCTGGACCTGTAGCGGCTGATCTTGGATTTTTATTTGGAATTTTGCTGTACCGAGTAGAGGCATTTTAGTATTCTCTCCGGCAAGATTTGCGTTAGAGTTTATCTCTTGTATCGAGATTTCTGGAGGTAGATATTTAGGTTGTATGAAGCAGTCGCTGGAGAAGCTGTCAATAGCAGCGTAGATCTCGACATCGTTAATGCTGATTAAGATGTGTGGCAACTTCTGCCTCTCTGTCGTGGTTTCCGTTAAACCTATTTCTGGCTGGCGACAGAGTTCGGAGCGTCTGTCGCCTTTGGCCGGTTTTCCGGAATTGTTTTTCTGTCTGCGAGCTTCTTCGCAAATACTGGGCATTCCTTGTGGAAGTGGAATTCCGGGCAATGCCAGCATTTTGGAAGGCTCTTTCCCTCAGTCGGGGGTTTGGATGATTTATCAAATTTCGGTTCCTCTCTTCGAGGCTTTATGTTTGTTTGTTCCGATAGATCGTACTCGACTTCCAGAGCTTTTGAGAGGAGTGTGGAGAAAGTTTGCGGTTCGTAAGGACGAAGCGCCATCCTCGGTCCTGCTCGTAGTAGCTCCAGGAGCGTTGTTGTTTTTACGAGCTCCGGTTCAGTAGGGCGTATCCGTTGATACAGCAAGTATTTTTGTTGGAGGAACACTCCGATGCTCTCTTTTTCCGTCTGCCTCCGAGAGAAGAGTTGAGCATTCAATCTCGAGAGGATCGCCGGATTGTCGTAGCGAGAGAGGAGTAGTTCCTTGAATTTGTCCCAGTCGAAGTCCAGGGGTTGGTAACATGACCACCATTTTTCAGCCTCGCCACTGAGTCCAGCGGCAGCTGTTCGTGTTTGTGCCGATGCGATGGTACGTGTTTCAGTAAAGAAATTTTCACATCGTAGTAAAAATCGTTTTGGATCCTCGAAGTCCAATCCAGAGTACGTCGGCAACGGTGGCCTTGGCACATTTTGCATCGCTTGGAGTAGAGCTCCTAAGCCTTGGATTAAGTCCGGCATTTGTGGAGGTACTGGATGCGGCTGGGGAACTTCTTGAGGAAGCTGATTGATGTTTAGTTCGGGTAACACGAGATTCTCCCGGGGTAACCTTGGTTGAAGTACTTCGGCTGGAAGTCTTTCGGGCTGTGCCCCTAACTGGTTTTCCCCCAGATCATCTGGTGCTTGGTTAGCTTCATTTTCGACGTGGTCGTCCATCCCGCTTGATCGTAGATCTTCTTGCGAAGAATGTCCGTCGTCGGCTGAAGTGGATGCGTTAGAGGGCGCCACCGGATGTTTTCGCACTTCCGGAAGTGCTCGCTTCGCCTTTGGTGGTCGGCCAACCGGCCTTCGAGGAGAAGCGTTAGATTTTGGTGGAGTTCGCCGGAGTCTCATTTGTAGTAGAGCTCGTGAGTTGGTAGATCACTCCAATGTGATCTTCGGTGGCCCCACGTTGGGCGCCAAATTGACATTCGACGGTTGCTTTAAATAAGCGACGAGAGCCAATGGGTGATTGAACGAATAAATCGTCCAATGACCGCGATGTAAAAGCAGTAGCGAAACGTATCTTTGTAGAACCAGCGTGAAGTGGTTCCCTTAGCGGGCGTCGTGACCCGAATTGTCGTGAGAAGTTCTATGATGTGAAGGGAGCCACAGGTTGAGAAACCTTTGTTGAAGCAACCTGAAGTTGTTCCCTTAGCGGGTGTCGTGACCCGAATGGTCCTGGGGAGTTCCAACGATGCGAAGGAAGCAACGGGATAGGTAAGTAGTTAATAAAAGGTAAGTAATTAGTCAGTAGTAGTTAAGCTGTGACCTTTTCTTTCTTTATTTTTTTGTGTTTTTTCGTAGGTACAGGGGTGCCTGCTTTGTCCTCACGGGAGCCTTTGGCCAAGCGTTTCAGGACGAACTCGTCGTGGGCCTCGTCGCCAAAACATTGCCGCATGAGCGCGGGTTTGTAGCGCGGGTCTTTTTTGCGCATATTTTGGGGCATAGCCCAGCTTGGAGAGAAGCTGACCGAAGTTAGCTTCCAGACGGTCTCTGGTGGTGGCGCCTCGAAGTTTGTCCGGTCGTGCAAAGGCGGACGAGTTTTTCCCGGTGTTGGAGGCGGATGGTCGAGATCTGGTATGAAGACATCCGTCTCCCACGGCTCCAGTGTGACTACTGGCGGTGTGGGAACCGCCACGAGATTTTGTGCCTATGGGCGCAGGAAAAAGCAATGTCGATAAAACAGAGCTCCTTTTTTAGCGCTTAGCGAGCGTTACCGGCATTTACCGGTACTTTCCGCTCAAAGCGCTTCTCCCTTCGGAGCACCACGACCCGCGGGTGTTGGAGTGGTCCCTTCTGGCCCTGGCGATGGCCGCGGCGAGCAGCGGCACGTTGACCTGCCCTCTTCGGCATCGGATGCGAGGTCGAAAAATCGGAGCACTGTTTCCGGAGGAGCCGAGCGGAAGGCCAGCTGCCTCGTTGGTGAAAAGGAGCAGTCGGAGGGACCGCTACCTTTGGTAAAGAGGAGCAGTCGGAAGAACCGCTACCTTTGGTAAAGAGGAGCAGTCGAAAGAACCGCTACCTTTGGTAAAGAGGAGCAGTTGGTAGAACCGCTAACCTCTTGTGGTAAAAGGAGCAGTCAGAGAAACCGCTACCTTTTGTGGTAAAAAGGAGCAGTCAGAGAAACCGCTACCTTTTGTGGTAAAAGGAGCAGTCAGAGGAACCGCTACCTTTGGGTAGAGAGGCGCAGTCAGAAAGAACCGCTACCTCGTCTGGTAAGTCGAGGAGCCAAGGCAGAAGCCAGCTACCTCGATGGTACAACAAAAAACTGTAAAGTTTTTAAGGAGGTTTTACTTTATTTCCCGCGTATAACTATACTTGGGGTAATAATTCCTGATCATACATCGTTCTGATCGCAGGGATATAATCCCGTTATGGGTGTGATACAAACGCGAAAGCAGTCGAACGTGCGCCACACGGCGGCCGACTGAGGCACTAGCTAGTGGGTGCGCTATAGACGCGAAAGCAGTCGGATGGGCGCCACACGGCGGCCGACTGAGGTACTAGCTAGTGCTGTGAAGTTGCGTTAATGAATATATAGTATTTTAAGAGCTATAGATATACAGTAAGACGTATGATCTTATAACTAATGTAATATGATTATATAGGTATTAGGTGAAAATGCAGAAATGATATATATGTGAATACTTAATTAAATGTGTAGGGGAGATGCGAGTCAGGGGGTAATATGAGTCAATCCCCAATTATTTGTAAGACTCTTAGTTTAAAGTGGAATAAAACGGGAAAAGGGTATTGAAACTCATGAATTAAAACTAGAGCAGTGAAGCTGCGGATAACAAGTGCCCCCCCGGGTTTGATATCCTTTTACTGGTTGACTTTAAGGTGAGATTATCTCAAATTAAGTGGCTTTGGGCGTGGACGCAGAAAGTAGCGAGTTCCCTGGTGACTGGCCGTTTGGCCTATTGGACTCGTGCGTTGTCTCTGCGTGATTGCTGTACGCTCCCGACGGCTTGGCTTGCCGCCTGCTGGGTGTAACTGCTGGGCTGTTGTGGGCTTCGTTGGATCTCCCGCCATGTTTTGGAGACCTGGTGTATTCGCAGATGAGTGTACCGTAAGGTTTGGTTCATTCACCTGGAATTTGTTGTTGTGTGTCGTAGGGTTTGACACACTCTGGACCAGCAATGGCTCAGCGTTATCCGTTGTAGGATTTGGCGGAATGAAATGGCACCGTAAGGTTTGGCGTTTTCGGATTCCTTGAGTACTCGCAGATGAGTCTACCGTAAGGTTTGGTTTTCTCATCTGGAGTTGTTTGTGGTCTGTCGTAGGGTTTGACAGAATGGAGAGCACCGTAAGGTTTAGTGCGTTTGGATTTGATTCAGGCAAGGCTGAGGAGTAAGTGTGGGCAGGTTTCAGGAGACTGCCATGAATTTTGCAAGATTTCTCATTGCGATTGATTATGTAGATTTCCCCTCCAAGGCTACGTTCCACCGAGAATGGGCCATCCCAAGCTGGGGTAAAGCCCGCATGAAAACCTTCTGCCGCATTGGAGAGAGAGTGATTTTTAGCGTAGACCCTATCACCTGGTTGAAAGCGTGGTACAGCAATATCCTTCGAGGCGTATTTCTGTTGATACTTTCGTTGACGTAGTTGTATTTGTTCAACTCTGGTAGTTCGGTTATTTGTGGAGTCTTTTATTACGGGGAGCATCCATTCCCCTGGTCGACTTATTGTCTGTCCGAAGAGTACTTGACTCGGAGTAAGTCCGGTAGCTGCGTTTTCTCTTGAACGGAGACTGAATAGTATCGCTGGTAAGTGAAGATCTCAATCTCGGTGCTTTCCATCGTTGATGTGAAGCCGAAGACCCTTTTTGATCTCTTGGTTTCTTCGTTCGGTAGGGTTCGCACGTGGATGATAGATGGCCGTAGTCCATTGATGGGTTTGCCATTTATCGCATGCGTCCAACCACTTTTGACTTGAAAATTGCGGTCCATTATCGGAGAGGATAGCTCGGGGATACCCCCATCTAGCGAAAACCTCTGTTTCGACAACCTTGATGATAGTAGTAGCTTCTGAGGATCCCAGAGGGAAAGCTTCGACCCATCGCGAGAATAAATCCGTGACGACGAGGATAAATCGCTTACCCCTCCCGGTGCGGGGGTATGGCCCCATCAGATCTAGTGCCACGGTATCCCATGGTTGCTGTGGTTGGTGCGGTCGTATTTGATCCGCATGTCTTGGTCGCGTGGCTTTAGTGCACGCGCACAAGTGACATTGACGTACATAGTCTCGTACATCTTTTCGGAGATGAGTCCAGGTAAAGTGGGCCTGGATCGCCCTTAAGGTTTCATCAACACCTGGATGACCAGCCAAAATTGAATCGTGGTATTCGTGTAATATTTTAGGCTTGGATGATTCAGGTACCAACATCCTCCAAGAGTCCTGGATCCTTTTCCAGAGAACCCCGTCGATCATTTGAAATTCATAGTTGGTTTCGCTGGCCTGAAGTATTTTTACGATTTTGCAGATCTTGGGGTCTGCTTGTTGTTCTCGACAAATTACCTCGGCCAAGCTTTCGGTAACAATGCCGAAGACTTCGGGCATTGCTGGTTGATTAGTTTTAGATTGATATTGATCTGGTGGAGTGAGTCGATCCTGGTCGTCGAACCCTTCGTCTGCGTCGGCAGTAGGATGGCGAGACAAGTGATCTGGTAGTTGATTTTCTCTTCCTGGGACGTGCTCGATCGTAAAATTTAGCTCCTGGAGCAGGATTGCCCAGCGACTTAATTTTTGTTTTTCGTCCTTGAGACGATCGAGCCAGGTAAGAGCTTGATTATCAGTACGCAACGTAAAATGCCGATCTTCGAGATATGGTCGGTAGCGTTTGATCGCCCAGACGACGGCCAAGCATTCTTGCTCGTTGCTGTGATATCGAGTTTGGGTACCATCAAATTTGGCACTTGCGTAGCTGATGATACGTTTTTGACCATCAGCTTCTGATTGATATAGAACAGCTCCCATCCCGATTTTGCTCGCATCTGTTTGGAGTACGAACGGGAGAGTGGGATCCGGTCGGCTTAATTTTAGAGGTCGTCGCATTTGAGTTTTTATTTCCTCGAATGCCACCTGAGCCGCCTCTGTCCATTTGTATGATTTTTTACCTGCTAGTAATTCTGTGAGTGGAGCCGAGGTTTCCGCAAAATGCGGTATGTACTCGCGAAGCCAGTTGCAAGTACCGAGGAATTTTTGTAGCTCTCTTTTAGTTTTTGGTGGAGGTAATTCAAGGATTACTTCGATATGCTCTGCTCGAGCTTCGTTTCCATTTTCGGTGACGTTATGGCCGAGATACTCTAACCGAGTCTTTCCGAAATGGCATTTATCGATTGCACATGTTAAGCCGTGGAGGCTGAGTCTTTCAAAGACGAGCGCGAGGTGATGCAGGTGTTCTTCCCAATTTTGAGAAAAGATAATGATATCATCGAGGTACACCGTACATATCTGGTTGAGATGTCCAATGAGGACTTCTTGGCTCATGAACCTTTGAAAGGTGTTAGGTGCATTTTTTAGGCCGAACGGCATTACGCGAAACTGATATGTCCCTCCATCGGGAGTTGAGAAAGCGGTGAGTGGTTTGGCAGCTGGGTCCATAGGGACCTGCCAATACCCACTCTTTAGATCGATTGTCGAGAAGACGTTCGATGTTCCTAGTTCTTTTAGAGCTTCGTGTATCCGAGGCATGGGTTGAGTGGTATCCTCCGTGATCGTATTTAATTTCCTGTAATCTACGCAGAATCGTGGACGTCCGTCCTTCTTTGTAACGATTACGATGGGAGAATTATAAGGAGATGAGCAGGGTTCGATGATACCATCGGTTAGCATCATCTGAACTTGGTCACGGATGATTTCTTTTTTTGTTTCGGAGTATTTATACGCGGTTATCCGGAAAGGCCGGTCTGAAGTAAGCCGTATGACGTGCTTCGTCGTTTGTGTTTGCGAAAGACGCCCTTGCTGTTGGAAGAGTTTACCGAATCGCTGAATAAGATCAGTGAAATTCTTCAGGAGGTGCTGAGGGAAATCCTGATGGAATTCGTTGAGATCCATTTGGATATTTTGCAGGAGAGGTACTGGTGAGTCAAGGAGCCGTGCGGAAAACCTTTTCTCGATGCCTAGATACATTATTCCGTTTGAGAAATCAAAGATAGTGCGTTGGTTGACGAGCCACGGGTATCCGAGAATAAGGGGTTCTCTCGACGTGGGCGCCACCCAGGCCTGGACCTGTAGCGGCTGATCTTGGATTTTTATTTGGAATTTTGCTGTACCGAGTAGAGGCATTTTAGTATTCTCTCCGGCAAGATTTGCGTTAGAGTTTATCTCTTGTATCGAGATTTCTGGAGGTAGATATTTAGGTTGTATGAAGCAGTCGCTGGAGAAGCTGTCAATAGCAGCGTAGATCTCGACATCGTTAATGCTGATTAAGATGTGTGGCAACTTCTGCCTCTCTGTCGTGGTTTCCGTTAAACCTATTTCTGGCTGGCGACAGAGTTCGGAGCGTCTGTCGCCTTTGGCCGGTTTTCCGGAATTGTTTTTCTGTCTGCGAGCTTCTTCGCAAATACTGGGCATTCCTTGTGGAAGTGGAATTCCGGGCAATGCCAGCATTTTGGAAGGCTCTTTCCCTCAGTCGGGGGTTTGGATGATTTATCAAATTTCGGTTCCTCTCTTCGAGGCTTTATGTTTGTTTGTTCCGATAGATCGTACTCGACTTCCAGAGCTTTTGAGAGGAGTGTGGAGAAAGTTTGCGGTTCGTAAGGACGAAGCGCCATCCTCGGTCCTGCTCGTAGTAGCTCCAGGAGCGTTGTTGTTTTTACGAGCTCCGGTTCAGTAGGGCGTATCCGTTGATACAGCAAGTATTTTTGTTGGAGGAACACTCCGATGCTCTCTTTTTCCGTCTGCCTCCGAGAGAAGAGTTGAGCATTCAATCTCGAGAGGATCGCCGGATTGTCGTAGCGAGAGAGGAGTAGTTCCTTGAATTTGTCCCAGTCGAAGTCCAGGGGTTGGTAACATGACCACCATTTTTCAGCCTCGCCACTGAGTCCAGCGGCAGCTGTTCGTGTTTGTGCCGATGCGATGGTACGTGTTTCAGTAAAGAAATTTTCACATCGTAGTAAAAATCGTTTTGGATCCTCGAAGTCCAATCCAGAGTACGTCGGCAACGGTGGCCTTGGCACATTTTGCATCGCTTGGAGTAGAGCTCCTAAGCCTTGGATTAAGTCCGGCATTTGTGGAGGTACTGGATGCGGCTGGGGAACTTCTTGAGGAAGCTGATTGATGTTTAGTTCGGGTAACACGAGATTCTCCCGGGGTAACCTTGGTTGAAGTACTTCGGCTGGAAGTCTTTCGGGCTGTGCCCCTAACTGGTTTTCCCCCAGATCATCTGGTGCTTGGTTAGCTTCATTTTCGACGTGGTCGTCCATCCCGCTTGATCGTAGATCTTCTTGCGAAGAATGTCCGTCGTCGGCTGAAGTGGATGCGTTAGAGGGCGCCACCGGATGTTTTCGCACTTCCGGAAGTGCTCGCTTCGCCTTTGGTGGTCGGCCAACCGGCCTTCGAGGAGAAGCGTTAGATTTTGGTGGAGTTCGCCGGAGTCTCATTTGTAGTAGAGCTCGTGAGTTGGTAGATCACTCCAATGTGATCTTCGGTGGCCCCACGTTGGGCGCCAAATTGACATTCGACGGTTGCTTTAAATAAGCGACGAGAGCCAATGGGTGATTGAACGAATAAATCGTCCAATGACCGCGATGTAAAAGCAGTAGCGAAACGTATCTTTGTAGAACCAGCGTGAAGTGGTTCCCTTAGCGGGCGTCGTGACCCGAATTGTCGTGAGAAGTTCTATGATGTGAAGGGAGCCACAGGTTGAGAAACCTTTGTTGAAGCAACCTGAAGTTGTTCCCTTAGCGGGTGTCGTGACCCGAATGGTCCTGGGGAGTTCCAACGATGCGAAGGAAGCAACGGGATAGGTAAGTAGTTAATAAAAGGTAAGTAATTAGTCAGTAGTAGTTAAGCTGTGACCTTTTCTTTCTTTATTTTTTTGTGTTTTTTCGTAGGTACAGGGGTGCCTGCTTTGTCCTCACGGGAGCCTTTGGCCAAGCGTTTCAGGACGAACTCGTCGTGGGCCTCGTCGCCAAAACATTGCCGCATGAGCGCGGGTTTGTAGCGCGGGTCTTTTTTGCGCATATTTTGGGGCATAGCCCAGCTTGGAGAGAAGCTGACCGAAGTTAGCTTCCAGACGGTCTCTGGTGGTGGCGCCTCGAAGTTTGTCCGGTCGTGCAAAGGCGGACGAGTTTTTCCCGGTGTTGGAGGCGGATGGTCGAGATCTGGTATGAAGACATCCGTCTCCCACGGCTCCAGTGTGACTACTGGCGGTGTGGGAACCGCCACGAGATTTTGTGCCTATGGGCGCAGGAAAAAGCAATGTCGATAAAACAGAGCTCCTTTTTTAGCGCTTAGCGAGCGTTACCGGCATTTACCGGTACTTTCCGCTCAAAGCGCTTCTCCCTTCGGAGCACCACGACCCGCGGGTGTTGGAGTGGTCCCTTCTGGCCCTGGCGATGGCCGCGGCGAGCAGCGGCACGTTGACCTGCCCTCTTCGGCATCGGATGCGAGGTCGAAAAATCGGAGCACTGTTTCCGGAGGAGCCGAGCGGAAGGCCAGCTGCCTCGTTGGTGAAAAGGAGCAGTCGGAGGGACCGCTACCTTTGGTAAAGAGGAGCAGTCGGAAGAACCGCTACCTTTGGTAAAGAGGAGCAGTCGAAAGAACCGCTACCTTTGGTAAAGAGGAGCAGTTGGTAGAACCGCTAACCTCTTGTGGTAAAAGGAGCAGTCAGAGAAACCGCTACCTTTTGTGGTAAAAAGGAGCAGTCAGAGAAACCGCTACCTTTTGTGGTAAAAGGAGCAGTCAGAGGAACCGCTACCTTTGGGTAGAGAGGCGCAGTCAGAAAGAACCGCTACCTCGTCTGGTAAGTCGAGGAGCCAAGGCAGAAGCCAGCTACCTCGATGGTACAACAAAAAACTGTAAAGTTTTTAAGGAGGTTTTACTTTATTTCCCGCGTATAACTATACTTGGGGTAATAATTCCTGATCATACATCGTTCTGATCGCAGGGATATAATCCCGTTATGGGTGTGATACAAACGCGAAAGCAGTCGAACGTGCGCCACACGGCGGCCGACTGAGGCACTAGCTAGTGGGTGCGCTATAGACGCGAAAGCAGTCGGATGGGCGCCACACGGCGGCCGACTGAGGTACTAGCTAGTGCTGTGAAGTTGCGTTAATGAATATATAGTATTTTAAGAGCTATAGATATACAGTAAGACGTATGATCTTATAACTAATGTAATATGATTATATAGGTATTAGGTGAAAATGCAGAAATGATATATATGTGAATACTTAATTAAATGTGTAGGGGAGATGCGAGTCAGGGGGTAATATGAGTCAATCCCCAATTATTTGTAAGACTCTTAGTTTAAAGTGGAATAAAACGGGAAAAGGGTATTGAAACTCATGAATTAAAACTAGAGCAGTGAAGCTGCGGATAACAAAATTTTTAATTTTAAACAAATTTACGATCACTATGATAATTAAATATGGGTGGGAATAACTTTTCCATCGCAATGAAGCTCAATAGAGTGTCAATCGAACGATAAAATGTCTTCAAAAAAGATAGATACGATAAATCGAGTTTTAAGGTGAAATTTTTAATTTTAAACAAATTAACCATCACTATGATAATTTAATATGGGTGGGAATAACTTTTCCATCGCAATGAAGCTCGATAAAGTGTCAATCGAACGATAAAATGTCTTCAAAAAAGATAGATACAATAAATCGCGTTTTGAGGTGAAATTTTTAATTTTAAACAAATTTACCATGACTATGATAATTGAATATGGGTGGGAATAACTTTTTCATCGAAATGCAGCTCGATAGAGTGTTAATCGAACTATAAAATGTTATCAAAAATGGAAGATACGATAAATCGAGTTTTAAGGTGAAATTTTTAACTTTAAACAAATTTACAATCACTATGATAATTTAATATGGGTGGAAATATCTTTCCCATCCAAATGAAGCTCGATAGTGTCGATCGAACGATAAAATGTCTTCAAAAAATATAGAAACGATAAATCGAGTTTTAAGGTGAAATTTTAATTGTAATCAAATTTTCCATCACTATGATATTTTAATATCGGTGGAAACATGTTTTCCATCCAAATGAAGCTCGATAGAGTGTCGACGAACGATAAAATGTGTTCAAAAAAGATAGATACGATAAATCGAGTTTTGAGGTGAAATTTTTAATTTTAAACAAATTTACCATGACTATGATAATTGAATATGGGTGGGAATAACTTTTTCATCGAAATGCAGCTCGATAGAGTGTTAATCGAACTATAAAATGTTATCAAAAATGGAAGATACGATAAATCGAGTTTTAAATTAAAATTTTTAACTTTAAACAAATTTACAATCACTATGATATTTTAATATCGGTGGAAATATTTTTCCCATCCAAATGAAGCTCGATAGAGTGTCCATCGAACGATAAAATGTCTTCAAAAAATATAGAAACGATAAATCGAGTTTTAAGGTGAAATTTTAGTTGTAATCAAATTTTCCATCACTATGATATTTTAATATCGGTGGAAACATGTTTTCCATCCAAATGAAGCTCGATAGAATGTCGATCGAACGATATAATGTCTTCAAAAAAGATAGATACGATAAATCGAGTTTTAAGGTGAAATTTTTAATTTTAAACAAATTTACGATCGCTATGATAATTTAATATGGGTGGGAATAACTTTTCCATCGCAATGAAGCTCGATAGAGTGTCAATCGAACGATAAAATGTCTTCAAAAAAGATAGATACGATAAATCGAGTTTTAAGGTGAAATTTTTAATTTTAAACAAATTTACGATCACTATGATAATTTAATATGGGTGGGAATAACTTTTTCATCGCAATGAAGCTCGATAGAGTGTAAATCGAACTATAAAATGTTATTAAAAATATTAGATACGATAAATCGAGTTTTAAAGTGAAATTTTTAATTTTAAACAAATTTACCATCACTATGATAATTTAATATGGGTAGGAATAACTTTTCCATCGCAATGAAGCTCGATAGAGTGTAAATCGAACTATAAAATGTTATTAAAAATGGTAGATACGATAAATCGAGTTTTAAGGTGAAATTTTTAATTTTAAACAAATTTACCATCACTATGATAATTTAATATGGGTGGGAATAACTTTTCCATCGCAATGAAGCTCGATAGATTGTCAATCGAACTATAAAATGTTATTAAAAATGGTAGATACGATAAATCGAGCTTCAAGGTGAAATTTTAATTTTAAACAAATTTACCATCACTATGATAATTTAATATCGGTGAAAATATGTTTTCCATCCAAATGAAGCTCGATAAGTGTCGATCGAACGATAAAATGTCTTCAAAAAAGATAGATACGATAGAATCGAGTTTAAAGGTGAAATTTTTAACTTTAAACAAATTTACCATGACTATGATAATTTAATATGGGTTGGAATAACTTTTTCATCGAAATGCAGCTCGATAGAGTGTCAATCGAACTATAAAATGTTATTAAAAATGGTAGATACGATAAATCGAATTTTAAGGTGAAATTTGTAACTTTAAACAAATTTCTAATCACTATAATAATTTAATATGGGTGGAAATATCTTTCCCATCCAAATGAAGCTCGATAGAGTGTCCCTCGAACGATAAAACGTCTTCAAAAAATATAGATACGATAAATCGAGTTTTAAGGTGAAATTTTAATTTTAAACGAATTTGCCATCACTATGATATTTCAATATCGGTGGAAATATGGTTCCCATCCAAATGAAGCTCGAAAGAATGTCGATCGAACGATAAAATGTCTCCAAAAAACATAGATACGATAAATCAAGTTTTAAGGTGAAATTTTAATTTTAATCAAATTTGCCATCATTATGATATTTTAATATCGGTGAAAATATGTTTTCCATTCAAATGAAGCTCGATAGAGTGTCGCTCGAACGACAAAACGTCTTCAAAAAATATAGATACGATAAATCGAGTTTCAAGGTGAAATTTTTAATTTTAAACAAATTTACGATCACTATGATAATTAAATATGGGTGGGAAAAACTTTTCCATCGCAATGAAGCTCGATAGAGTGTCAATCGAACGATAAAATGTCTTCAAAAAAGATAGATACGATAAATCGAGTTTTAAGGTGAAATTTTTAATTTTAAACAAATTTACCATCACTACAATAATTTAATATGGGTGGAAATATCTTTCCCATCCAAATGAAGCTCGATCGAGTGTCGATCGAACAATCAAATGTCTTAAAAATCGATAGATACGATAAATCGCGTTTTAAGGTGAAATTTTCAATTTTAAACAAATTTACCATCGCTATTATAATTTAATATGGGTGGGAATATTTTTTCCATCGAAATGAAGCTCGATAGAGTGTGAATCGAACTATAAAATGTTATTAAAAATGGTAGATACGATAAATCGAGTTTTAAGGTGAAATTTTGAACTTTAAACAAATTTACCATCACTATGATAATTTAATATGGGTGGAAATATGTTTTCCATCCAAATGAAGCTCGATAGAGTGTCAATCGAACGATAAAATGTCTTCAAAAAACATAAATACAATAAA
This sequence comes from Dyspetes luteomarginatus, assembly GCA_963669185.1. Classification (NCBI taxonomy): domain Eukaryota; kingdom Metazoa; phylum Arthropoda; class Insecta; order Hymenoptera; family Ichneumonidae; genus Dyspetes; species Dyspetes luteomarginatus. The sequence continues at coordinate 3,816,780 of OY769911.1, forward strand.
TCGAGTTTTAAGGTGAAATTTTTAATTTTAAACAAATTTACCATCACTATGATAATTTAATATGGGTGGAAATATGTTTCCCATTCAAATGAAGCTCGATAGAATGTCGATCGAACGATAAAATGTTTTCGAAAAAGATAGTTACGATAAATCGCGTTTTAAGGTGAAATTTTTAATTTTAAACAAATTTACCATCACTATGATAATTTAATACGGGTTGGAATAACTTTTCCATCGAAATGAAGCTCGATAGAGTGTCAATCGAACGATAAAATGTCTTCATAAAAGATAGATACGATAAATCGACTTTTAAGGTGAAATTTTTAATTTTAAACAAATTTACCATCACTATGATAATTTAATATGGCTGGGAATAACTTTTCCATCGAAATGACGCTCGATAGAGTGTCGCTCGAACAATAAAACGTCTTCAAAAAATATAGATACGATAAATCGACTTTTAAGGTGTAATTTTTAACTTTAAACAAATTTACCATGGCTATGATAATTTAATAGGGGTGGGAATAACTTTTTCATCGAAATGCAGCTCGATAGAGTGTCAATCGAACTATAAAATGTTATTAAAAATGGAAGATACGATAAATCTAGTTTTAAGGTGAAATTTTTAACCTTAAACAAATTTACAATCACTATGATAATTTAATATGGGTGGAAATATCTTTCCCATCCAAATAAAGCTCGATAGAGTATCGATCGAACGATAAAATGTCTTCAAAAAAGATAGATACGATAAATCGCGTTTTAAGGTGAAATTTTTAATTTTAAACAAATTTACCATCACTATGATAATTTAATACGGGTTGGAATAACTTTCCCATCCAAATGAAGCTCGATAGAATGTCGATCGAACGATAAAATGTTTTCGACAAAGATAGTTACGATAAATCGAGTTTTGAGGTGAAATTTTAATTTCAAACAAATTTGCCATCACTATGATATTTTAATATCGGTGGAAATATGTTTCCCATCCAAATGATGCTCGAACGAGTGTCGATCGAACGATAAAATGTCTCCAAAAAAGATAGATACGATAAATCGAGTTTGAAGGTGAAATTTTTAACTTTAAACAAATTTATCATCACTATGATAATTTAATATGGGTGGAAATGTCTTTCCCATCCAAATGAAGCTCGATAGAGTGTCGATCGAACATTAAAATGTCTTAAAAATCGATAGATACGATAAATCGCGTTTTAAGGTGAAATTTTGAATTTTAAACAAATTTACCATCGCTATTATAATTTAATATGGGTGGGAATATTTTTTCCATCGAAATGAAGCTTGATAGAGTGTGAATCGAACTATAAAATGTTATTAAAAATGGTAGATACGATAAATCGAGTTTTAAGGTGAAATTTTGAACTTTAAACAAATTTATATTGAGGCGGTACGTGGAAGGCGAACGCAAATAACCGAGACACAATATACTTTGAAAAAGAATCTTTATTTGTTGGAACAAAAGCGCTGTGCGCGTGATGAAGAATAAGAACTGAATGAATAAAAACCAGTGAGCGCAGAGCCACCGTGTGTATAACGGCGTAAACGTGAACCACGAAAAGGTCTGAGTTCACGGCGGCGACACCGCGCGCTGCAGTCGCCTTGAGTCGCACTACGAGGCGATATTTGAATATATTCTCGTCTCAACAATTTACCATCACTATGATAATTTAATATGGGTGGAAATATCTTTCCCATCCAAATGAAGCTCGATAGAATGTCGATCGAACGATAAAATGTCTTCAAAAAACATAAATACAATAAATCGAGTTTTAAGGTGAAATTTTTAATTTCAAACAAATTTACCATCACTATGATAATTTAATACGGGTTGGAATAACTTTTCCATCGAAATGAAGCTCGATAGAGTGTCAATCGAACGATAAAATGTCTTCAAAAAAGATAGATACGATAAATCGAGTTTGAAGGTGAAATTTTTAACTTTGAACAAATTTACCATGACTATGATAATTTAATATGGGTGGGAATAACTTTTTCATCGAAATGCAGCTCGATAGAGTATCAATCGAACTATAGAATGTTATTAAAAATGGTAGATACGATAAATCGAGTTTGAAGGTAAAATTTTTAACTTTAAACAAATTTCTAATCACTATAATAATTTAATATGGGTGGAAAAATCTTTCCCATCCAAATGAAGCTCGATAGAGTGTCACTCGACCGATAAAACGTCTTCAAAAAATATAGATACGATAAATCGACTTTTAAGGTGAAATTTTAATTTTAAACAAATTTGCCATCACTATGATATTTTAATATCGGTGGAAATATGTTTCCCATTCAAATGAAGCTCGATAGAATGTCGATCGAACGATAAAATGTTTTCGAAAAAGATAGTTACGATAAATCGCGTTTTAAGGTGAAATTTTTAATTTTAAACAAATTTACCATCACTATGATAATTTAATACGGGTTGGAATAACTTTTCCATCGAAATGAAGCTCGATAGAGTGTCAATCGAACGATAAAATGTTTTCATAAAAGATAGATACGATAAATCGACTTTTAAGGTGAAATTTTTAATTTTAAACAAATTTACCATCACTATGATAATTTAATATGGCTGGGAATAACTTTTCCATCGAAATGACGCTCGATAGAGTGTCGCTCGAACAATAAAACGTCTTCAAAAAATATAGATACGATAAATCGACTTTTAAGGTGTAATTTTTAACTTTAAACAAATTTACCATGGCTATGATAATTTAATAAGGGTGGGAATAACTTTTTCATCGAAATGCAGCTCGATAGAGTGTCAACCGAACGATAAAACGTCTTCAAAAAAGATAGATACGATAAATCGCGTTTTAAGGTGAAATTTTTAATTTTAAACAAATTTACCATCACTATGATAATTTAATATGGGTGGAAATATGTTTTCCATCCAAATGAAGCTCGATAGAGTGTCGATCGACCGATAAAATGTATTCAAAAAAGATAGATACGATAAATCGCGTTTTAAGGTGAAATTCTTACTTTAAACAAATTTACCATCACTTGTTATCCGCAGCTTCACTGCTCTAGTTTTAATTCATGGGTTTCAATACCCTTTTCCCGTTTTATTCCACTTTAAACTAAGAGTCTTACAAATAATTGGGGATTGACCCATATTACCCCCTGACTCGCATCTCTCCTACACATTTAATTAAGTATTCACATATATATCATTTCTGCATTTTCACCTAATACCTATATAATCATATTACATTAGTTATAACATAATACGTCTTACTGTATATCTATAGCTCTTAAAATACTATATATTCATTAACGCAACTTCACAGCACCAGCTAGTACCTCAGTCGGCCGCCGTGTGGCGCCCATCCGACTGCTTTCGCGTCTATAGCGCACCCACTAGCTAGTGCCGCAGTCGGCCGCCGTGTGGCGCATGTTCGACTGCTTTCGCGTTTGTATCACACCCATAACGGGATTATATCCCTGAGATCAGAACGATGTATGATCAGGAATTATTACCCAAGTATATCTATACTCCGGAATAAAGTAAAACCTCCTTAAAGACTTACACAGTTTTTTGTACTACCAAGGTAGCGGGCTTTCTGCCTGCTCCTTTTACCAAAAGGTAGCGGACTATCTGTCTGCTCCTTTACCACAAGAGGTAGCGGGCTCTCAGCCTGCTCCTCTTTACCAAGAGGTAGCGGGCTCTTAGCCTGCTCCTCTTTACCAAGAGGTAGCGGTTTCCTGCCTGCTCCTCTCTACCACGAGGTAGCGGTTCCTCTGACTGCTCCTCTTTACCCAAAGGTAGCGGACTTGCGGTCTGCTCCTTTACCATAAGAGGTAGCGGTTCCTCTGACTGCTCCTCTACACCACACGAGGCAGCTAGCCTTCCGCTTAGCTCCTGCATCAACAAGTGCGCGCTTACAAAGCTTCACATCCGATGCCGAAGAGGGCTGAGACAACGTGCCGCTGTTCGCCGCGACCATCGCCAGGGCCGGAGGGGCCACTACAACACCCTCGCATCATAGAACTTCTCACGACAATTCGGGCCATGATGCCCGTTAAGGGAACCACTTCACGCTGGTTCTACAAAGATACGTTTCGCTACTACTTTCACGTCGTGGTCACTAGACGATTTACTCGTCGACCACCCATTGGCTCTCGACGCTTTATTTAAAGCTTCCGTCATATGTCAATTTGGCGCCCAACGTGGGGCCACCGAAGATCACATTGGAGTGATCTACCAACTCACGAGCTCTACGACAAATGAGACTCCGGCGAACTCCACCAAAATCAAGCGCTTCTCCTCGAAGGCCGGTTGGCCGACCACCAAAGGCGAAGCGAGCACTTCCGGAAGTGCGAAAACATCCGGTGGCGCCCTCTAACGCATCCACTTCAGCCGACGACGGACATTCTTCGCAAGAAGATCTACGATCAAGCGGGATGGACGACCACGTCGAAAATGAAGATAACCAAGCACCAGATGATCTGGGGGAAAACCAGTTAGGGGCACAGCCCGAAAGACTTCCAGCCGAAGTACTTCAACCAAGGTTACCCCGGGAGAATCTCGTGTTACCCGAACTAAACATCAATCAGCTTCCTCAAGAAGTTCCCCAGCCGCATCCAGTACCTCCACGAATGCCGGACTTAGTCCAAGGCTTAGGAGCTCTACTCCAAGCGATGCAAAACGTGCCAAGGCCACCGTTGCCAACGTACTCTGGATTGGACTTCGAGGATCCAAAACGATTTTTACAACGTTGTGAAAATTTCTTCATCGAAACACGTACCATCGCATCAGCACAAACACGAACAGCTGCCGCTGGACTCAGTGGCGAGGCTGACAAATGGTGGTCATGTTACCAACCCCTGGACTTCGACTGGGACAAATTCAAGGAACTACTCCTCTCTCGCTACGACAATCCGGCGATCCTCTCGAGATTGAATGCTCAACTCTTCTCTCGGAGGCAGACGGAAAAAGAGAGCATCGGAGTGTTCCTCCAACAAAAATACTTGCTGTATCAACGGATACGCCCTACTGAACCGGAGCTCGTAAAAACAACAACGCTCCTGGAGCTACTACGAGCAGGACCAAGGATGGCGCTTCGTCCTTACGAACCGCAAACTTTCTCCACACTCCTCTCAAAAGCTCTGGAAGTCGAGTACGATCTATCGGAACAAACAAATATAAAACCTCGAAGAGAGGAACCTAAATATGACAAATCATCTAAACCCCCGACTGAGGGAAAGAGCCTTCCAAAATGCTGGCATTGCCCGGAATTCCACTTCCACAAGGAATGCCCAGTATTTGCGAAGAAGCTCGCAGACAGAAAAACAATTCCGGAAAACCGGCCAAAGGCGACAGACGCTCCGAACTCTGTCGCCAGCCAGAAGTAGGTTTAACGGAAACCACAACAGAGAGGCAGAAGTTGCCACACATCTCAATCAGCATTAACGATGTCGAGATCTACGCTGCTATTGACAGCTTCTCCAGCGACTGCTTCATACAACCTAAATATCTACCACCAGAAATCTCGATACAAGATATAAACTCTAACGCAAATCTTGCCGGAGAGAATACTAAAATGCCTCTACTCGGTACAGCAAAATTCCAAATAAAAATCCAAGATCAGCCGCTACAGGTCCAGGCCTGGGTGGCGCCCACGTCGAGAGAACCTCTTATTCTCGGATATCCGTGGCTCGTCAACCAACGCACTATCTTTGATTTCTCGAACGGAATAATGTACCTAGGCATCGAGAAAAGGTTTTCCGCACGGCTCCTTGACTCACCAGTACCTCTCCCACAAAATATCCAAATGGATCTCAGCGAATTCCATCAGGATTTCCCTCAGCACCTCCTGAAGGATTTCACCGATCTTATTCAGCGATTCGGTAAACTCTTCCAACAGCAAGGGCGCCTTTCGCAAACACAAACGACGAAGCACGCCATACGGCTTACTTCAGACCGGCCTTTCCGGATGGCCGCGTATAAATACTCCGAAACAAAAAAAGAAATCATCCGTGACCAAGTTCAGATGATGCTAACCGATGGTATCATCGAACCCTGCTCATCTCCTTATAATTCTCCCATCGTAATCGTTACAAAGAAGGACGGACGTCCACGATTCTGCGTAGATTACAGGAAATTAAATACGATCACGGAGGATACCACTCAACCCATGCCTCGGATACACGAAGCTCTAAAAGAACTAGGAACATCGAACGTCTTCTCGACAATCGATCTAAAGAGTGGGTATTGGCAGGTCCCTATGGACCCAGCTGCCAAACCACTCACCGCTTTCTCAACTCCCGATGGTGGGACATATCAGTTTCGCGTAATGCCGTTCGGCCTAAAAAATGCACCTAACACCTTTCAAAGGTTCATGAGCCAAGAAGTTCTCATTGGACATCTCAACCAGATATGTACGGTGTACCTCGATGATATCATTATCTTTTCTCAAAATTGGGAAGAACACCTGCATCACCTCGCGCGCGTCTTTGAAAGACTCAGCCTCCATGGCTTAACATGTGCAATCGATAAATGCCATTTCGGAAAGACTCGGTTAGAGTATCTCGGCCATAACGTCACCGAAAATGGAAACGAAGCTCGAGCAGAGCATATTGAAGTAATCCTTGAATTACCTCCACCAAAAACTAAAAGAGAGCTGCAAAAATTCCTCGGTACTTGCAACTGGCTTCGCGAGTACATCCCGCACTTTGCGGAAACCTCGGCTCCACTCACAGAATTACTAACAGGTAAAAAATCATACAAATGGACAGAGGCGGCTCAGGCGGCATTCGAGGAAATAAAAACTCAAATGCGACGACCTCTAAAATTAAGCCGACCGGATCCCACTCTCCCGTTCGTACTCCAAACAGATGCGAGCAAAATCGGGATGGGAGCAGTCCTATATCAATCAGAAGCTGATGGTCAAAAACGTATCATCAGCTACGCAAGTGCCAAATTTGATGGCACCCAAACTCGATATCACAGCAACGAGCAAGAATGCTTAGCCGTCGTCTGGGCGATCAAACGTTACAGACCATACCTCGAGGATCGGCATTTTACGTTGCGTACAGACAACCAAGCTCTTACCTGGCTCGATCGTCTCAAGGACGAAAAGCAAAAATTGAGTCGCTGGGCAATCCTGCTCCAGGAACTAAATTTTACGATCGAGCACGTCCCAGGAAGAGAAAATCAACTACCAGATCACTTGTCTCGCCATCCTACTGCCGACGCAGACGAAGGGTTCGACGACCAGGATCGACTCACTCCACCAGATCAATATCAATCTAAAACTAATCAACCAGCAATGCCCGAAGTCTTCGGCATTGTTACCGAAAGCTTGGCCGAGGTAATTTGTCGAGAACAACAAGCAGACCCCAAGATCTGCAAAATCGTAAAAATACTTCAGGCCAGCGAAACCAACTATGAGTTCCAAATGATCGACGGGGTTCTCTGGAAAAGGATCCAGGACTCTTGGAGGATGTTGGTACCTGAATCATCCAAGCCTAAAATATTACACGAATACCACGATTCAATTTTGGCTGGTCATCCAGGTGTTGATGAAACCTTAAGGGCGATCCAGGCCCACTTTACCTGGACTCATCTCCGAAAAGATGTACGAGACTATGTACGTCAATGTCACTTGTGCGCGTGCACTAAAGCCACGCGACCAAGACATGCGGATCAAATACGACCGCACCAACCACAGCAACCATGGGATACCGTGGCACTAGATCTGATGGGGCCATACCCCCGCACCGGGAGGGGTAAGCGATTTATCCTCGTCGTCACGGATTTGTTCTCGCGATGGGTCGAAGCTTTCCCTCTGGGATCCTCAGAAGCTACTACTATCATCAAGGTTGTCGAAACAGAGGTTTTCGCTAGATGGGGGTATCCCCGAGCTATCCTCTCCGATAATGGACCGCAATTTTCAAGTCAAAAGTGGTTGGACGCATGCGATAAATGGCAAACCCATCAATGGACTACGGCCATCTATCATCCACGTGCGAACCCTACCGAACGAAGAAACCAAGAGATCAAAAAGGGTCTTCGGCTGCACATCAACGATGGAAAGCACCGAGATTGGGATCTTCACTTACCAGCGATACTATTCAGTCTCCGTTCAAGAGAAAACGCAGCTACCGGACTTACTCCGAGTCAAGTACTCTTCGGACAGACAATAAGTCGACCAGGGGAATGGATGCTCCCCGTAATAAAAGACTCCACAAATAACCGAACTACCAGAGTTGAACAAATACAACTACGTCAACGAAAGTATCAACAGAAATACGCCTCGAAGGATATTGCTGTACCACGCTTTCAACCAGGTGATAGGGTCTACGCTAAAAATCACTCTCTCTCCAATGCTGCAGAAGGTTTTCATGCGGGCTTTACCCCAGCTTGGGATGGCCCATTCTCGGTGGAACGTAGCCTTGGAGGGGAAATCTACATAATCAATCGCAATGAGAAATCTTGCAAAATTCATGGCAGTCTCCTGAAACCTGCCCACACTTATTCCTCAGCCTTGCCTGAATCAAATCCAAACGCACTAAACCTTACGGTGCTCTCCAATCTGTCAAACCCTACGACAGACCACAAACAACTCCAGATGAGAAAACCAAACCTTACGGTAGACTCATCTGCGAGTACTCGAGGAATCCGAAAACGCCAACCCTTACGGTGCCATTTCATTCCGCCAAATCCTACAACGGATAACGCTGAGCCAGTGCTGGTCCAGAGTGTGTCAAACCCTACGACACACAACAACAAATTCCAGGTGAATGAACCAAACCTTACGGTACACTCATCTGCGAATACACCAGGTCTCCAAAACATGGCGGGAGATCCAACGAAGCCCACAACAGCCCAGCAGTTACGCCCGGCAGGCGGCAAGCCAAGCCGTCGGGAGTGTACAGCAATCACGCAGAGACAACGCACGAGTCCAATAGGCCAAACGGCCAGTCACCAGGGAACTCGCTACTTTCTGCGTCCACGCCCAAAGCCACTTAATTTGAGATAATCTCACCTTAAAGTCAACCAGTAAAAGGATATCAAACCCGGGGGGGCACTTGTTATCCGCAGCTTCACTGCTCTAGTTTTAATTCATGAGTTTCAATACCCTTTTCCCGTTTTATTCCACTTTAAACTAAGAGTCTTACAAATAATTGGGGATTGACCCATATTACCCCCTGACTCGCATCTCTCCTACACATTTAATTAAGTATTCACATATATATCATTTCTGCATTTTCACCTAATACCTATATAATCATATTACATTAGTTATAACATAATACGTCTTACTGTATATCTATAGCTTCTAAAATACTATATATTCATTAACGCAACTTCACAGCACTAGCTAGTACCTCAGTCGGCCGCCGTGTGGCGCCCATCCGACTGCTTTCGCGTCTATAGCGCACCCACTAGCTAGTGCCTCAGTCGGCCGCCGTGTGGCGCACGTTCGACTGCTTTCGCGTTTGTATCACACCCATAACGGGATTATATCCCTGAGATCAGAACGATGTATGATCAGGAATTATTACCCAAGTATATCTATACTCCGGAATAAAGTAAAACCTCCTTAAAGACTTACACAGTTTTTTGTACTACCAAGGTAGCGGGCTTTCTGCCTGCTCCTTTTACCAAAAGGTAGCGGACTATCTGTCTGCTCCTTTACCACAAGAGGTAGCGGGCTCTCAGCCTGCTCCTCTTTACCAAGAGGTAGCGGTTTCCTGCCTGCTCCTCTCTACCACGAGGTAGCGGTTCCTCTGACTGCTCCTCTTCACCCAAAGGTAGCGGACTTGCGGTCTGCTCCTTTACCATAAGAGGTAGCGGTTCCTCTGACTGCTCCTCTACACCACACGAGGCAGCTAGCCTTCCGCTTAGCTCCTCCATCAACAAGTGCGCGCTTACAAAGCTTCACATCCGATGCCGAAGAGGGCTGAGACAACGTGCCGCTGTTCGCCGCGACCATCGCCACGGCCGGAGGGGCCACTACAACACCCTCGCATCATAGAACTTCTCACGACAATTCGGGCCATGATGCCCGTTAAGGGAACCACTTCACGCTGGTTCTACAAAGATACGTTTCGCTACTACTTTCACGTCGTGGTCACTAGACGATTTACTCGTCGACCCCCCATTCGCTCTCGACGCTTTATTTAAAGCAACCGTCATATGTCACACTATGATAATTTAGTATGGGTGGGAATAACTTTTCCATCGAAATGGAGCGCGATAGAGTGTTAATCGAACGATAAAATGTCTTCAAAAAATATAGGTACGATAAATCGAGTTTTAAGGTGAAATTTTAATTTTAAACATATTTGCCATCACTATGATATTTTAATATCGGTGGAAATATGTTTTCCATCCAAATGAAGCTCGATAGAGTGTCGATCGAACTATAAAATGTCTTCAAAAAAGATAGATACGATAAATCGAGTTTGAGGGTGAAATTTTTAACTTTAAACACATTTATCATGACCATGATACGTGGGAATAACTTTTTCATCAAAATGCAGCTCGATAGAGTGTCAATCGAACTATAAAATGTTATTAAAAATGGTAGATACGAAAAATCGAGTTTTAAGGTGAAATTTTGAATTTTAAACAAATTTACCATCACTATTATAGTTTAATATGGGTGGGAAGAACTTTTCCATCGAAATGAAACTGGATAGAGTGTCAATCGAACGATAAAATGTCTTCAAAAAAGATAGATACGATAAATCGCGTTTTAAGGTGAAATTTTTACTTTAAACAAATTTACCATCACTGTGATAATTTAATATGGGTGGGAATAACTTTTCCATCGAAATGGAGCGCGATAGAGTGTTAATCGAACGATAAAATGTCTTCAAAAAATATAGATACGATAAATCGAGTTTTAAGGTGAAATTGTAATTTTAAACATATTTGCCATCACTATGATATTTTAATATCGGTGGAAATATGTTTTCCATCCAAATGAAGCTCGATAGAGTGTCGATCGAACTATAAAATGTCTTCAAAAAAGATAGATACGATAAATCGAGTTTGAATGTGAAATTTTTAACTTTAAACAAATTTACCATGACTATGATAATTTAATATGGGTGGCAATAACTTTTTCATCGAAATGCAGCTCGATAGAGTGTCAATCGAACTATAAAATGTTATTAAAAATGGTGGATACGATAAATCGAATTTTAAGGTGAAATTTTTAACTTTAAACAAATTTCTAATCACTCAAATAATTTAATAAGGGTAGAAATATCTTTCCCATCCAAATGAAGCTCGATAGAGTGTCGCTCGAACGATAAAACGTCTTCAAAAAATATAGATACGATAAATCGCGTTTTAAGGTGAAATTTTAATTTTAAACAAATTCGCCATCACTATGATCTTTTAATATCGGTGGAAATATGTTTCCCATCCAAATGAAGCTCGATAGAATGTCGATCGAACGATAAAATGTCTTCAAAAAACATAGACACGATAAATCGAGTTTTAAGGTGAAATTTTTAACTTTAAACAAATTTACCATCACTATGATAATTTAATATGGGTGGGAATAACTTTTCCATCGAAATGCAGCTCGATAGAGTGTCAATCGAACTATAAAATGTTATTAAAAATGGTAGATACGATAAATCGAGTTTTAAGGTGAAATTTTGAACTTTAAACAAATTTACAATCACTATGATAATTTAATATGGGTGGAAATATCTTTCCCATCCAAATGAAGCTCGATAGAGTGTCGATCGAACGATAAAATGTCTTCATAAAATATAGATACGATAAATCGAGTTTTAAGGTGAAATTTTTAACTTTAAACAAATTTTCCATCACTATGATAATTTAATATGGGTGGGAATAACTTTTCCATCGAAATGAAGCGCGATAGAGTGTCATTCGAACGATAAAATTTCTTCAAAGAAGATAGATACGATAAATCGAGTTTGAAGGTGAAATTTTTAACTTTAAACAAATTTACCATGACTATGATAATTTAATATGGGTTGGAATAACTTTTCCATCGAAATGAAGCTCGATAGAGTGTCAATCGAACGATAAAATGTCTGCAAAAAGTATACATACGATAAATCGAGTTTTAAGGTGAAATTTGAATTTCAAACAAATTTGCCATCACTATGATATTTTAATATCGGTGGAAATATGTTTCCCATCCAAATGATGCTCGATAGAGTGTCGATCGAACGATAAAATGTCTTCAAAAAAGATAGATACGATAAATCGAGTTTGAAGGTGAAATTTTTAACTTTAAACAAATTTATCATCACTATGATAATTTAATAAGGGTGGAAATATCTTTCCCATCCAAATGAAGCTCGATAGAGTGTCGATCGAACAATAAAATGTCTTAAAAATCGATAGATACGATAAATCGCGTTTTAAGGTGAAATTTTGAATCTTAAACAAATTTACCATCGCTATTATAATTTAATATGGGTAGGAATATTTTTTCCATCGAAATGAAGCTCGATAGAGTGTGAATCGAACTATAAAATGTTATTAAAAATGGTAGATACGATAAATCGAGTTTTAAGGTGAAATTTTGAACTTTAAACAAATTTACCATCACTATGATAATTTAATATGGGTGGAAATATCTTTCCCATCCAAATAAAGCTCGATAGAGTGTCGATCGAACGATAAAATGTCTTCAAAAAATATAGATACGATAAATCGAGTTTTAAGGTGAAGTTTTTAACTTTCAACAAATTTTCCATGACAATGATAATTTAATATGGGTGGGAATAACTTTTCCATCGAAATGAAGCGCGATAGAGTGTCAATCGAACTATAATATGGGTGGAAATATCTTTCCCATCCAAATGAAGCTCGATAGAGCGTCGATTGAACGATAAAATGTGTTCAAAAATGATAGATACGAAAAATCGAGTGTTAAGGTGAAATTTTGAATTTTAAACAAATTTACCATCCCTATTATAATTTAATATGGGTGGGAATATTTTTACCATCGAAATGAAGCTCGATAGAGTGTGAATCGAACTATAAAATGTTATTAAAAATGGTAGATACGATAAATCGAGTTTTAAGGTGAAATTTTGAACTTTAAACAAATTTACAATCACTATGATAATTTAATATGGGTGGAAATATCTTTCCCATCCAAATGAAGCTCGATAGAGTGTCGATCGAACGATAAAATGTGTTCACAAAATATAGATACGATAAATGGAGTTTTAAGGTGAAATTTTTAACTTTAAACAAATTTTCCATGACTATGATAATTTAATATGGGTGGGAATAACTTTTTCATCGAAATGCAGCTCGATAGAGTGTCAACCGAACGATAAAATGTCTTCAAAAAATATAGATACGATAAATCGAGTTTTAAGGTGAAATTTTAATTTTAAACATATTTGCCATCACTATGATATTTTAATATCGGTGGAAATATGTTTTCCATCCAAATGATGCTCGATAGAGTGTCGATCGAACGATAAAATGTCTTCAAACAAGATAGATACGATAAATCGAGTTTGAAGGTGAAATTTTTAACTTTAAACACATTTATCATGACCATGATAACTTAATATACGTGGGAATAACTTTTTCATCGAAATGCAGCTCGATAGAGTGTCAATCGAACTATAAAATGTTATTAAAAATGGTAGATACGATAAATCGCGTTTTAAGGTGAAATTTTGAATTTTAAACAAATTTACCATCCCTATTATAATTTAATATGGGTGGGAATATTTTTACCATCGAAATGAAGCTCGGTAGAGTGTCGATCGAACGATAAAATGTGTTCAAAAAATATAGATACGATAAATCGAGTTTTAAGGTGAAATTTTTAACTTTAAACAAATTTTCCATGACAATGATAATTTAATATGGGTGGGAATAACTTTGCCATCGAAATGACGCTCGATAGAGTGTCAATCGAACGATAAAATGTCTTCAAAAAAGATAGATACGATAAATCGCGTTTTAAGGTGAAATTTTTAATTTTAAACAAATTTGCCATCACTATGATATTTTAATATAGGTGGAAATATCTTTCCCATCCAAATGAAGCTCGATAGAGTGTCGATCGAACGATAAAATGTGTTCAAAAAATATAGATACGATAAATCGAGTTTTAAGATGAAATTTTTACTTTAAACAAATTTACCATCACTATGATAATTTAATATGGGTGGGAATAACTTTTCCATCGAAATGGAGCGCGATAGAGTGTTAATCGAACGATAAAATGTCTTCAAAAAATATAGATACGATAAATCGAGTTTTAAGGTGAAATTTTAATTTTAAACATATTTGCCATCACTATGATATTTTAATATCGGTGGAAATATGTTTTCCATCCAAATGAAGCTCGATAGAGTGTCGATCGAACTATAAAATGTCTTCAAAAAAGATAGATACGATAAGTCGAGTTTGAAGGTGAAATTTTTAACTTTAAACAAGTTTACCATCACTATTATAGTTTAATATGGGTGGGAAGAACTTTTCCATCGAAATGAAACTCGATAGAGTGTCAATCGAACGATAAAATGTCTTCAAAAAAGATAGATACGATAAATCGCGTTTTAAGGTGAAATTTTTACTTTAAACAAATTTACCATCACTATGATAATTTAATATGGGTGGGAATAACTTTTCCATCGAAATGGAGCGCGATAGAGTGTTAATCGAACGATAAAATGTCTTCAAAAAATATAGATACGATAAATCGAGTTTTAAGGTGAAATTTTAATTTTAAACATATTTGCCATCACTATGATATTTTAATATCGGTAGAAATATGTTTTCCATCCAAATGATGCTCGATAGAGTGTCGATCGAACGATAAAATGTCTTCAAACAAGATAGATACGATAAATCGAGTTTGAAGGTGAAATTTTTAACTTTAAACACATTTATCATGACCATGATAACTTAATATACGTGGGAATAACTTTTTCATCGAAATGCAGCTCGATAGAGTGTCAATCGAACTATAAAATGTTATTAAAAATGGTAGATACGATAAATCGCGTTTTAAGGTGAAATTTTGAATTTCAAACAAATTTACCATCGCTATTATAATTTAATATGGGTGGGAATATTTTTTCCATCGAAATAAAGCTCGATAGAGTGTCAATCGAACTAGAAAATGTTATTAAAAATGGTAGATACGATAAATCGAGTTTCAAGGTGAAATTTTAATTTTAAACAAATTTGCCATCACTATGATATTTTAATATCGGTGGAAATATGTTTCCCATCCAAATGAAGCTCGATAGAATGTCGATCGAACAATAAAATGTTTTCGAAAAAGATAGTTACGATAAATCGAGTTTTGAGGTGAAATTTTAATTTCAAACAGATTTGCCATCACCATGATATTTTAATATAGGTGGAAATATGTTTCCCATCCAAATGATGCTCGATAGAGTGTCGATCGAACGATAAAATGTCTTCAAACAAGATAGATACGATAAATCGAGTTTGAAGGTGAAATTTTTAACTTTAAACACATTTATCATGACCATGATAACTTAATATACGTGGGAATAACTTTTTCATCGAAATGCAGCTCGATAGAGTGTCAATCGAACTATAAAATGTTATTAAAAATGGTAGATACGATAAATCGCGTTTTAAGGTGAAATTTTGAATTTTCAACAAATTTACCATCGCTATTATAATTTAATATGGGTGGGAATATTTTTTCCATCGAAATGAAGCTCGATAGAGTGTGAATCGAACTATAAAATGTTATTAAAAATGGTAGATACCATAAATCGAGTTTTAAGGTGAAATTTTGAACTTTAAACAAATTTACCATCGCTATTATAATTTAATATGGGTGGGAATATTTTTTCCATCGAAATGAAGCTCGATAGAGTGTGAATCGAACTATAAAATGTTATTAAAAATGGTAGATACGATAAATCGAGTTTTAAGGTGAAATTTTGAACTTTAAACAAATTTACAATCACTATGATAATTTAATATGGGTGGAAATATCTTTCCCATCCAAATGAGGCTCGATAGAGTGTCGATCGAACGATAAAATGTGTTCAAAAAATATAGATACGAGTGGAGTTTTAAGGTGAAATTTTTAACTTTAAACAAATTTTCCATGACTATGATAATTTAATATGGGTGGGAATAACTTTTTCATCGAAATGCAGCTCGATAGAGTGTCAACCGAACGATAAAACGTCTTCAAAAAAGATAGATACGACAAATCGCGTTTTAAGGTGAAATTTTGAATTTTAAACAAATTTACCATCACTATTATAATTTAATATGGGTGGGAATATTTTTTCCATCGAAATAAAGCTCGATAGAGTGTCAATCGAACTATAAAATGTTATTAAAAATGGTAGATACGATAAATCGAGTTTCAAGGTGAAATTTTGAACTTTAAACAAATTTATCATCACTATGATAATTTAATATGGGTGGAAATATCTTTCCCATCCAAATGAAGCTCGATAGAGTGTCGATCGGACAATAAAATGTCTTAAAAATCGACAGATACGATAAATCGCGTTTTAAGGTGAAATTTTGAATTTTAAACAAATTTACCATCGCTATTATAATTTAATATGGGTGGGAATATTTTTTCCATCGAAATGAAGCTCGATAGAGTGTGAATCGAACTATAAAATGTTATTAAAAATGGTAGATACGATAAATCGAGTTTTAAGGTGAAATTTTGAACTTTAAACAAATTTACAATCACTATGATAATTAAATATGGGTGGAAATATCTTTCCCATCCAAATGAAGCTCGATAGAGTGTCGATCGAACGATAAAATGTGTTCAAAAAATATAGATACGATAAATCGAGTTTTAAGGTGAAATTTTTAACTTTAAACAAATTTTCCATGACTATGATAATTTAATATGGGTGGGAATAACTTTTTCATCGAAATGCAGCTCGATAGAGTGTCAACCGAACGATAAAACGTCTTCAAAAAAGATAGATACGACAAATCGCGTTTTAAGGTGAAATTTTGAATTTTAAACAAATTTACTATCACTATTATAGTTTAATATGGGTGGGAAGAACTTTTCCATCGAAATGAAACTCGATAGAGTGTCAATCGAACGATAAAATGTCTTCAAAAAATATAGATACGATAAGTCGAGTTTTAAGGTGAAATTTTAATTTTAAACATATTTGCCATCACTATGATATTTTAATATCGGTGGAAATATGTTTTCCATCCAAATGAAGCTCGATAGAGTGTCGATCGAACTATAAAATGTCTTCAAAAAAGATAGATACGATAAATCGAGTTTGAAGGTGAAATTTTTAACTTTAAACAAATTTACCATGACCATGATAATTTAATATGGGTGGCAATAACTTTTTCATCGAAATGAAGCTCGATAGAGTGTCAATCAAACTATCAAATGTAATTAAAAATGGTAGATACAATAAATCGAGTTTTAAGGTGAAATTTTTAACTTGAAACAAATTTAGCATGACTATGATAATTTAATATGGGTGGGAATAACTTTTCCATCGGAGTGAAGCTCGATAGAGTGTCAATCGAACTATAATATGGGTGGAAATATCTTTCCCATCCAAATGAAGCTCGATAGAGCGTCGATTGAACGATAAAATGTGTTCAAAAATGATAGATACGATAAATCGAGTTTTAAGGTGAATTTTTCAAATTTCAACGAATTTACCATCACTATGATATTTTAATATCGGTGGAAATATGTTTCCCATCCAAATGAAGCTCGATAGAATGTCGATCGAACGATAAAATGTCTTCAAAAAACATAAATACAATAAATCGAGTTTTAAGGTGAAATTTTTAACTTTAAACAAATTTACCATCACTATGACAATTTAATATGGGTGGGAATAACTTTTCCATCGAAATGCAGCTCGATAGAGTGTCAATCGAACGATAAAATGTCTTCAAAAAAGATAGATATGATAAATCGCGTTTTAAGGTGAAATTTTTAATTTTAAACAAATTTACCATCACTATGATAATCTAATATGGGTGGGAATAACTTTTCCATCGAAATGACGCTCGATAGAGTGTCAATCGAACAATAAAATGTCTTCAAAAAATATAGATGCGATAAATCGACTTTTACGGTAAAATTTTAATTTTAAACAAATTTGCCATCACTATGATATTTTAATATCGGTGGAAATATGTTTCCCATCCAAATGAAGCTCGATAGAATGTCGATCGAACGATAAAATGTTTTCGAAAAAGATAGTTACGATAAATCGAGTTTTGAGGTGAAATTTTAATTTCAAACAAATTTGCCATCACCATGATATTTTAATATAGGTGGAAATATGTTTCCCATCCAAATGATGCTCGATACAGTGTCGATCGAACTATAAAATGTTATTAAAAATGGTAGATACGATAAATCGCGTTTTAAGGTGAAATTTTGAATTTTAAACATATTTACCATCGCTATTATAATTTAATATGGGTGGGAATATTTTTTCCATCGAAATGAAGCTCGATAGAGTGTGAATCGAACTATAAAATGTTATTAAAAATGGTAGATACGATAAATCGAGTTTTAAGGTGAAATTTTGAACTTTAAACAAATTTACAATCACTATGATAATTTAATATGGGTGGAAATATCTTCCCCATCCAAATGAAGCTCGATAGAATGTCGATCGAACGATAAAATGTCTTCAAAAAACATAAATACAATAAATCGAGTTTTAAGGTGAAATTTTTAACTTTAAACAAATTTACCATCACTATGACAATTTAATATGGGTGGGAATAACTTTTCCATCGAAATGCAGCTCGATAGAGTGTCAATCGAACGATAAAATGTCTTCAAAAAAGATAGATATGATAAATCGCGTTTTAAGGTGAAATTTTTAATTTTAAACAAATTTACCATCACTATGATAATCTAATATGGGTGGGAATAACTTTTCCATCGAAATGACGCTCGATAGAGTGTCAATCGAACAATAAAATGTCTTCAAAAAATATAGATGCGATAAATCGACTTTTACGGTAAAATTTTAATTTTAAACAAATTTGCCATCACTATGATATTTTAATATCGGTGGAAATATGTTTCCCATCCAAATGAAGCTCGATAGAATGTCGATCGAACGATAAAATGTTTTCGAAAAAGATAGTTACGATAAATCGAGTTTTGAGGTGAAATTTTAATTTCAAACAAATTTGCCATCACCATGATATTTTAATATAGGTGGAAATATGTTTCCCATCCAAATGATGCTCGATACAGTGTCGATCGAACTATAAAATGTTATTAAAAATGGTAGATACGATAAATCGCGTTTTAAGGTGAAATTTTGAATTTTAAACATATTTACCATCGCTATTATAATTTAATATGGGTGGGAATATTTTTTCCATCGAAATGAAGCTCGATAGAGTGTGAATCGAACTATAAAATGTTATTAAAAATGGTAGATACGATAAATCGAGTTTTAAGGTGAAATTTTGAACTTTAAACAAATTTACAATCACTATGATAATTTAATATGGGTGGAAATATCTTCCCCATCCAAATGAAGCTCGATAGAGTGTCGATCGAACGATAAAATGTGTTCAAAAAATATAGATACGATAAATCGAGTTTTAAGGTGAAATTTTTAACTTTAAACAAATTTTCCATGACTATGATAATTTAATATGGGTGGGAATAACTTTTTCATCGAAATGCAGCTCGATAGAGTGTCAACCGAACGATAAAACGTCTTCAAAAAAGATAGATACGACAAATCGCGTTTTAAGGTGAAATTTTGAATTTTAAACAAATTTACTATCACTATTATAGTTTAATATGGGTGGGAAGAACTTTTCCATCGAAATGAAACTCGATAGAGTGTCAATCGAACGATAAAATGTCTTCAAACAAGATAGATACGATAAATCGCGTTTTAAGGTGAAATTTTTACTTTGAACAAATTTACCATCACTATGATAATTTAATATGGGTGGGAATAACTTTTTCATCGAAATGGAGCGCGATAGAGTGTTAATCGAACGATAAAATGTCTTCAAAAAATATAGATACGATAAATCGAGTTTTAAGGTGAAATTTTAATTTTAAACATATTTGCCATCACTATGATATTTTAATATCGGTGGAAATATGTTTTCCATCCAAATGAAGCTCGATAGAGTGTCGATCGAACTATAAAATGTCTTCAAAAAAGATAGATACGACAAATCGCGTTTTAAGGTGAAATTATGAATTTTAAACAAATTTACCATCACTATTATAGTTTAATATGGGTGGGAAGAACTTTTCCATCGAAATGAAACTCGATAGAGTGTCAATCGAACGATAAAATGTCTTCAAAAAAGATAGATACGATAAATCGCGTTTTAAGGTGAAATTTTTACTTTAAACAAATTTACCATCACTATGAAAACTTAATATGGGTGGGAATAACTTTTCCATCGAAATGGAGCGCGATAGAGTGTTAATCGAACGATAAAATGTCTTCAAAAAATATAGATACGATAAATCGCGTTTTAAGGTGAAATTTTAATTTTAAACAAATTTGCCATCACTAAGATCTTTTAATATCGCTGGAAATATGTTTCCCATCCAAATGAAGCTCGATAAAATGTCGATCGAACGATAAAATGTCTTCAAAAAACATAGACACGATAAATCGAGTTTTAAGGTGAAATTTTTAACTTTAAACAAATTTACCATCACTATGATAATTTAATATGGGTGGGAATAACTTTTCCATCGAAATGCAGCTCGATAGAGTGTCAATCGAACTATAAAATGTTATTAAAAATGGTAGATACGAAAAATCGAGTTTTAAGGTGAAATTTTGAATTTTAAACAAATTTACCATCCCTATTATAATTTAATATGGGTGGGAATATTTTTTCCATCGAAATGAAGCTCGATAGAGTGTCGATCGAACGATAAAATGTGTTCAAAAAATATAGATACGATAAATCGAGTTTTAAGGTGAAATTTTTAACTTTAAACAAATTTTCCATGACAATGATAATTTAATATGGGTGGGAATAACTTTGCCATCGAAATGACGCTCGATAGAGTGTCAATCGAACGATAAAATGTCTTCAAAAAAGATAGATACGATAAATCGCGTTTTAAGGTGAAATTTTTAATTTTAAACAAATTTGCCATCACTATGATATTTTAATATAGGTGGAAATATCTTTCCCATCCAAATGAAGCTCGATAGAGTGTCGATCGAACGATAAAATGTGTTCAAAAAATATAGATACGATAAATCGAGTTTTAAGATGAAATTTTTACTTTAAACAAATTTACCATCACTATGATAATTTAATATGGGTGGGAATAACTTTTCCATCGAAATGGAGCGCGATAGAGTGTTAATCGAACGATAAAATGTCTTCAAAAAATATAGATACGATAAATCGAGTTTTAAGGTGAAATTTTAATTTTAAACATATTTGCCATCACTATGATATTTTAATATCGGTGGAAATATGTTTTCCATCCAAATGAAGCTCGATAGAGTGTCGATCGAACTATAAAATGTCTTCAAAAAAGATAGATACGATAAGTCGAGTTTGAAGGTGAAATTTTTAACTTTAAACAAGTTTACCATCACTATTATAGTTTAATATGGGTGGGAAGAACTTTTCCATCGAAATGAAACTCGATAGAGTGTCAATCGAACGATAAAATGTCTTCAAAAAAGATAGATACGATAAATCGCGTTTTAAGGTGAAATTTTTACTTTAAACAAATTTACCATCACTATGATAATTTAATATGGGTGGGAATAACTTTTCCATCGAAATGGAGCGCGATAGAGTGTTAATCGAACGATAAAATGTCTTCAAAAAATATAGATACGATAAATCGAGTTTTAAGGTGAAATTTTAATTTTAAACATATTTGCCATCACTATGATATTTTAATATCGGTGGAAATATGTTTTCCATCCAAATGATGCTCGATAGAGTGTCGATCGAACGATAAAATGTCTTCAAACAAGATAGATACGATAAATCGAGTTTGAAGGTGAAATTTTTAACTTTAAACACATTTATCATGACCATGATAACTTAATATACGTGGGAATAACTTTTTCATCGAAATGCAGCTCGATAGAGTGTCAATCGAACTATAAAATGTTATTAAAAATGGTAGATACGATAAATCGCGTTTTAAGGTGAAATTTTGAATTTCAAACAAATTTACCATCGCTATTATAATTTAATATGGGTGGGAATATTTTTTCCATCGAAATGAAGCTCGATAGAGTGTGAATCGAACTATAAAATGTTATTAAAAATGGTAGATACGATAAATCGAGTTTTAAGGTGAAATTTTGAACTTTAAACAAATTTACAATCACTATGATAATTTAATATGGGTGGAAATATCTTTCCCATCCAAATGAAGCTCGATAGAGTGTCGATCGAACGATAAAATGTGTTCACAAAATATAGATACGATAAATGGAGTTTTAAGGTGAAATTTTTAACTTTAAACAAATTTTCCATGACTATGATAATTTAATATGGGTGGGAATAACTTTTTCATCGAAATGCAGCTCGATAGAGTGTCAACCGAACGATAAAACGTCTTCAAAAAAGATAGATACGACAAATCGCGTTTTAAGGTGAAATTTTGAATTTTAAACAAATTTACCATCACTATTATAATTTAATATGGGTGGGAATATTTTTTCCATCGAAATAAAGCTCGATAGAGTGTCAATCGAACTAGAAAATGTTATTAAAAATGGTAGATACGATAAATCGAGTTTCAAGGTGAAATTTTAATTTTAAACAAATTTGCCATCACTATGATATTTTAATATCGGTGGAAATATGTTTCCCATCCAAATGAAGCTCGATAGAATGTCGATCGAACAATAAAATGTTTTCGAAAAAGATAGTTACGATAAATCGAGTTTTGAGGTGAAATTTTAATTTCAAACAGATTTGCCATCACCATGATATTTTAATATAGGTGGAAATATGTTTCCCATCCAAATGATGCTCGATAGAGTGTCGATCGAACGATAAAATGTCTTCAAACAAGATAGATACGATAAATCGAGTTTGAAGGTGAAATTTTTAACTTTAAACACATTTATCATGACCATGATAACTTAATATACGTGGGAATAACTTTTTCATCGAAATGCAGCTCGATAGAGTGTCAATCGAACTATAAAATGTTATTAAAAATGGTAGATACGATAAATCGCGTTTTAAGGTGAAATTTTGAATTTTCAACAAATTTACCATCGCTATTATAATTTAATATGGGTGGGAATATTTTTTCCATCGAAATGAAGCTCGATAGAGTGTGAATCGAACTATAAAATGTTATTAAAAATGGTAGATACCATAAATCGAGTTTTAAGGTGAAATTTTGAACTTTAAACAAATTTACCATCGCTATTATAATTTAATATGGGTGGGAATATTTTTTCCATCGAAATGAAGCTCGATAGAGTGTGAATCGAACTATAAAATGTTATTAAAAATGGTAGATACGATAAATCGAGTTTTAAGGTGAAATTTTGAACTTTAAACAAATTTACAATCACTATGATAATTTAATATGGGTGGAAATATCTTTCCCATCCAAATGAAGCTCGATAGAGTGTCGATCGAACGATAAAATGTGTTCAAAAAATATAGATACGATAAATCGAGTTTTAAGGTGAAATTTTTAACTTTAAACAAATTTTCCATGACTATGATAATTTAATATGGGTGGGAATAACTTTTTCATCGAAATGCAGCTCGATAGAGTGTCAACCGAACGATAAAACGTCTTCAAAAAAGATAGATACGACAAATCGCGTTTTAAGGTGAAATTTTGAATTTTAAACAAATTTACTATCACTATTATAGTTTAATATGGGTGGGAAGAACTTTTCCATCGAAATGAAACTCGATAGAGTGTCAATCGAACGATAAAATGTCTTCAAACAAGATAGATACGATAAATCGCGTTTTAAGGTGAAATTTTTACTTTAAACAAATTTACCGTCACTATGATAATTTAATATGGGTGGGAATAACTTTTCCATCGAAATGGAGCGCGATAGAGTGTTAATCGAACGATAAAATGTCTTCAAAAAATATAGATACGATAAATCGAGTTTTAAGGTGAAATTTTAATTTTAAACATATTTGCCATCACTATGATATTTTAATATAGGTGGAAATATGTTTTCCATCCAAATGAAGCTCGATAGAGTGTCGATCGAACTATAAAATGTCTTCAAAAAAGATAGATACGACAAATCGCGTTTTAAGGTGAAATTTTGAATTTTAAACAAATTTACTATCACTATTATAGTTTAATATGGGTGGGAAGAACTTTTCCATCGAAATGAAACTCGATAGAGTGTCAATCGAACGATAAAATGTCTTCAAACAAGATAGATACGATAAATCGCGTTTTAAGGTGAAATTTTTACTTTAAACAAATTTACCGTCACTATGATAATTTAATATGGGTGGAAATATCTTTCCCATCCAAATGAAGCTCGATAGAGTGTCGATCGAACGATAAAATGTGTTCAAAAAATATAGATACGATAAATCGAGTTTTAAGGTGAAATTTTTAACTTTAAACAAATTTTCCATGACTATGATAATTTAATATGGGTGGGAATAACTTTTTCATCGAAATGCAGCTCGATAGAGTGTCAACCGAACGATAAAACGTCTTCAAAAAAGATAGATACGACAAATCGCGTTTTAAGGTGAAATTTTGAATTTTAAACAAATTTACTATCACTATTATAGTTTAATATGGGTGGGAAGAACTTTTCCATCGAAATGAAACTCGATAGAGTGTCAATCGAACGATAAAATGTCTTCAAAAAAGATAGATACGATAAATCGCGTTTTAAGGTGAAATTTTTACTTTAAACAAATTTACCATCACTATGATAATTTAATATGGGTGGGAATAACTTTTCCATCGAAATGGAGCGCGATAGAGTGTTAATCGAACGATAAAATGTCTTCAAAAAATATAGATACGATAAATCGAGTTTTAAGGTGAAATTTTAATTTTAAACCCATTTGCCATCACTATGATATTTTAATATCGGTGGAAATATGTTTTCCATCCAAATGAAGCTCGATAGAGTGTCGATCGAACTATAAAATGTCTTCAAAAAAGATAGATACGATAAATCGAGTTTGAAGGTGAAATTTTTAACTTTAAACAAATTTACCATGACTATGATAATTTAATATGGGTGGCAATAACTTTTTCATCGAAATGAAGCTCGATAGAGTGTCAATCAAACTATCAAATGTAATTAAAAATGGTAGATACAATAAATCGAGTTTTAAGGTGAAATTTTTAACTTGAAACAAATTTAGCATGACTATGATAATTTAATATGGGTGGGAATAACTTTTCCATCGGAGTGAAGCTCGATAGAGTGTCAATCGAACTATAATATGGGTGGAAATATCTTTGCCATCCAAATGAAGCTCGATAGAGCGTCGATTGAACGATAAAATGTATTCAAAAATGATAGATACGATAAATCGAGTTTTAAGGTGAATTTTTCAAATTTCAACGAATTTACCATCACTATGATATTTTAATATCGGTGGAAATATGTTTCCCATCCAAATGAAGCTCGATAGAATGTCGATCGAACGATAAAATGTCTTCAAAAAACATAAATACAATAAATCGAGTTTTAAGGTGAAATTTTTAACTTTAAACAAATTTACCATCACTATGACAATTTAATATGGGTGGGAATAACTTTTCCATCGAAATGCAGCTCGATAGAGTGTCAATCGAACGATAAAATGTCTTCAAAAAAGATAGATATGATAAATCGCGTTTTAAGGTGAAATTTTTAATTTTAAACAAATTTACCATCACTATGATAATCTAATATGGGTGGGAATAACTTTTCCATCGAAATGACGCTCGATAGAGTGTCAATCGAACAATAAAATGTCTTCAAAAAATATAGATGCGATAAATCGACTTTTACGGTAAAATTTTAATTTTAAACAAATTTGCCATCACTATGATATTTTAATATCGGTGGAAATATATTTCCCATCCAAATGAAGCTCGATAGAATGTCGATCGAACGATAAAATGTTTTCGAAAAAGATAGTTACGATAAATCGAGTTTTGAGGTGAAATTTTAATTTCAAACAAATTTGCCATCACCATGATATTTTAATATAGGTGGAAATATGTTTCCCATCGAAATAAAGCTCGATAGAGTGTCAATCGAACTATAAAATGTTATTAAAAATGGTAGATACGATAAATCGAGTTTCAAGGTGAAATTTTGAACTTTAAACAAATTTATCATCACTATGATAATTTAATATGGGTGGAAATATCTTTCCCATCCAAATGAAGCTCGATAGAGTGTCGATCGGACAATAAAATGTCTTAAAAATCGACAGATACGATAAATCGCGTTTTAAGGTGAAATTTTGAATTTTAAACAAATTTACCATCGCTATTATAATTTAATATGGGTGGGAATATTTTTTCCATCGAAATGAAGCTCGATAGAGTGTGAATCGAACTATAAAATGTTATTAAAAATGGTAGATACGATAAATCGAGTTTTAAGGTGAAATTTTGAACTTTAAACAAATTTACAATCACTATGATAATTTAATATGGGTGGAAATATCTTTCCCATCCAAATGAAGCTCGATAGAGTGTCGATCGAACGATAAAATGTGTTCAAAAAATATAGATACGATAAATCGAGTTTTAAGGTGAAATTTTTAACTTTAAACAAATTTTCCATGACTATGATAATTTAATATGGGTGGGAATAACTTTTTCATCGAAATGCAGCTCGATAGAGTGTCAACCGAACGATAAAACGTCTTCAAAAAAGATAGATACGACAAATCGCGTTTTAAGGTGAAATTTTGAATTTTAAACAAATTTACTATCACTATTATAGTTTAATATGGGTGGGAAGAACTTTTCCATCGAAATGAAACTCGATAGAGTGTCAATCGAACGATAAAATGTCTTCAAACAAGATAGATACGATAAATCGCGTTTTAAGGTGAAATTTTTACTTTAAACAAATTTACCGTCACTATGATAATTTAATATGGGTGGGAATAACTTTTCCATCGAAATGGAGCGCGATAGAGTGTTAATCGAACGATAAAATGTCTTCAAAAAATATAGATACGATAAATCGAGTTTTAAGGTGAAATTTTAATTTTAAACATATTTGCCATCACTATGATATTTTAATATAGGTGGAAATATGTTTTCCATCCAAATGAAGCTCGATAGAGTGTCGATCGAACTATAAAATGTCTTCAAAAAAGATAGATACGACAAATCGCGTTTTAAGGTGAAATTTTGAATTTTAAACAAATTTACTATCACTATTATAGTTTAATATGGGTGGGAAGAACTTTTCCATCGAAATGAAACTCGATAGAGTGTCAATCGAACGATAAAATGTCTTCAAACAAGATAGATACGATAAATCGCGTTTTAAGGTGAAATTTTTACTTTAAACAAATTTACCGTCACTATGATAATTTAATATGGGTGGAAATATCTTTCCCATCCAAATGAAGCTCGATAGAGTGTCGATCGAACGATAAAATGTGTTCAAAAAATATAGATACGATAAATCGAGTTTTAAGGTGAAATTTTTAACTTTAAACAAATTTTCCATGACTATGATAATTTAATATGGGTGGGAATAACTTTTTCATCGAAATGCAGCTCGATAGAGTGTCAACCGAACGATAAAACGTCTTCAAAAAAGATAGATACGACAAATCGCGTTTTAAGGTGAAATTTTGAATTTTAAACAAATTTACTATCACTATTATAGTTTAATATGGGTGGGAAGAACTTTTCCATCGAAATGAAACTCGATAGAGTGTCAATCGAACGATAAAATGTCTTCAAAAAAGATAGATACGATAAATCGCGTTTTAAGGTGAAATTTTTACTTTAAACAAATTTACCATCACTATGATAATTTAATATGGGTGGGAATAACTTTTCCATCGAAATGGAGCGCGATAGAGTGTTAATCGAACGATAAAATGTCTTCAAAAAATATAGATACGATAAATCGAGTTTTAAGGTGAAATTTTAATTTTAAACCCATTTGCCATCACTATGATATTTTAATATCGGTGGAAATATGTTTTCCATCCAAATGAAGCTCGATAGAGTGTCGATCGAACTATAAAATGTCTTCAAAAAAGATAGATACGATAAATCGAGTTTGAAGGTGAAATTTTTAACTTTAAACAAATTTACCATGACTATGATAATTTAATATGGGTGGCAATAACTTTTTCATCGAAATGAAGCTCGATAGAGTGTCAATCAAACTATCAAATGTAATTAAAAATGGTAGATACAATAAATCGAGTTTTAAGGTGAAATTTTTAACTTGAAACAAATTTAGCATGACTATGATAATTTAATATGGGTGGGAATAACTTTTCCATCGGAGTGAAGCTCGATAGAGTGTCAATCGAACTATAATATGGGTGGAAATATCTTTGCCATCCAAATGAAGCTCGATAGAGCGTCGATTGAACGATAAAATGTATTCAAAAATGATAGATACGATAAATCGAGTTTTAAGGTGAATTTTTCAAATTTCAACGAATTTACCATCACTATGATATTTTAATATCGGTGGAAATATGTTTCCCATCCAAATGAAGCTCGATAGAATGTCGATCGAACGATAAAATGTCTTCAAAAAACATAAATACAATAAATCGAGTTTTAAGGTGAAATTTTTAACTTTAAACAAATTTACCATCACTATGACAATTTAATATGGGTGGGAATAACTTTTCCATCGAAATGCAGCTCGATAGAGTGTCAATCGAACGATAAAATGTCTTCAAAAAAGATAGATATGATAAATCGCGTTTTAAGGTGAAATTTTTAATTTTAAACAAATTTACCATCACTATGATAATCTAATATGGGTGGGAATAACTTTTCCATCGAAATGACGCTCGATAGAGTGTCAATCGAACAATAAAATGTCTTCAAAAAATATAGATGCGATAAATCGACTTTTACGGTAAAATTTTAATTTTAAACAAATTTGCCATCACTATGATATTTTAATATCGGTGGAAATATATTTCCCATCCAAATGAAGCTCGATAGAATGTCGATCGAACGATAAAATGTTT
This sequence comes from Dyspetes luteomarginatus, assembly GCA_963669185.1. Lineage (NCBI taxonomy): Eukaryota > Metazoa > Arthropoda > Insecta > Hymenoptera > Ichneumonidae > Dyspetes > Dyspetes luteomarginatus. The sequence continues at coordinate 3,845,962 of OY769911.1, forward strand.
TCGAAAAAGATAGTTACGATAAATCGAGTTTTGAGGTGAAATTTTAATTTCAAACAAATTTGCCATCACCATGATATTTTAATATAGGTGGAAATATGTTTCCCATCCAAATGATGCTCGATACAGTGTCGATCGAACTATAAAATGTTATTAAAAATGGTAGATACGATAAATCGCGTTTTAAGGTGAAATTTTGAATTTTAAACATATTTACCATCGCTATTATAATTTAATATGGGTGGGAATAACTTTTTCATCGAAATGCAGCTCGATAGAGTGTCAACCGAACGATAAAACGTCTTCAAAAAAGATAGATACGACAAATCGCGTTTTAAGGTGAAATTTTGAATTTTAAACAAATTTACCATCACTATTATAGTTTAATATGGGTGGGAAGAACTTTTCCATCGAAATGAAACTCGATAGAGTGTCAATCGAACGATAAAATGTCTTCAAAAAATATAGATACGATAAATCGAGTTTTAAGGTGAAATTTTAATTTTAAACATATTTGCCATCACTATGATATTTTAATATCGGTGGAAATATGTTTTCCATCCAAATGAAGCTCGATAGAGTGTCGATCGAACTATAAAATGTCTTCAAAAAAGATAGATACGATAAATCGAGTTTGAAGGTGAAATTTTTAACTTTAAACACATTTATCATGACCATGATAACTTAATATACGTGGGAATAACTTTTTCATCGAAATGCAGCTCGATAGAGTGTCAATCGAACTATAAAATGTTATTAAAAATGGTAGATACGATAAATCGCGTTTTAAGGTGAAATTTTGAATTTCAAACAAATTTACCATCGCTATTATAATTTAATATGGGTGGGAATATTTTTTCCATCGAAATGAAGCTCGATAGAGTGTGAATCGAACTATAAAATGTTATTAAAAATGGTAGATACGATAAATCGAGTTTTAAGGTGAAATTTTGAACTTTAAACAAATTTACAATCACTATGATAATTTAATATGGGTGGAAATATCTTTCCCATCCAAATGAAGCTCGATAGAGTGTCGATCGAACGATAAAATGTGTTCACAAAATATAGATACGATAAATCGCGTTTTAAGGTGAAATTTTTACTTTAAACAAATTTACCATCACTATGATAATTTAATATGGGTGGGAAATAACTTTTCCATCGAAATGGAGCGCGATAGAGTGTTAATCGAACGATAAAATGTCTTCAAAAAATATAGATACGATAAATCGAGTTTTAAGGTGAAATTTTAATTTTAAACATATTTGCCATCACTATGATATTTTAATATCGGTGGAAATATGTTTTCCATCCAAATGATGCTCGATAGAGTGTCGATCGAACGATAAAATGTCTTCAAACAAGATAGATACGATAAATCGAGTTTGAAGGTGAAATTTTTAACTTTAAACACATTTATCATGACCATGATAACTTAATATACGTGGGAATAACTTTTTCATCGAAATGCAGCTCGATAGAGTGTCAATCGAACTATAAAATGTTATTAAAAATGGTAGATACGATAAATCGCGTTTTAAGGTGAAATTTTGAATTTCAAACAAATTTACCATCGCTATTATAATTTAATATGGGTGGGAATATTTTTTCCATCGAAATGAAGCTCGATAGAGTGTGAATCGAACTATAAAATGTTATTAAAAATGGTAGATACGATAAATCGAGTTTTAAGGTGAAATTTTGAACTTTAAACAAATTTACAATCACTATGATAATTTAATATGGGTGGAAATATCTTTCCCATCCAAATGAAGCTCGATAGAGTGTCGATCGAACGATAAAATGTGTTTACAAAATATAGATACGATAAATGGAGTTTTAAGGTGAAATTTTGAACTTTAAACAAATTTTCCATGACGATGATAATTTAATATGGGTGGGAATAACTTTTTCATCGAAATGCAGCTCGATAGAGTGTCAACCGAACGATAAAACGTCTTCAAAAAAGATAGATACGACAAATCGCGTTTTAAGGTGAAATTTTGAATTTTAAACAAATTTACCATCACTATTATAATTTAATATGGGTGGGAATATTTTTTCCATCGAAATAAAGCTCGATAGAGTGTCAATCGAACTATAAAATGTTATTAAAAATGGTAGATACGATAAATCGAGTTTCAAGGTGAAATTTTAATTTTAAACAAATTTGCCATCACTATGATATTTTAATATCGGTGGAAATATGTTTCCCATCCAAATGAAGCTCGATAGAATGTCGATCGAACAATAAAATGTTTTCGAAAAAGATAGTTACGATAAATCGAGTTTTGAGGTGAAATTTTAATTTCAAACAGATTTGCCATCACCATGATATTTTAATATAGGTGGAAATATGTTTCCCATCCAAATGATGCTCGATAGAGTGTCGATCGAACGATAAAATGTCTTCAAACAAGATAGATACGATAAATCGAGTTTGAAGGTGAAATTTTTAACTTTAAACACATTTATCATGACCATGATAACTTAATATACGTGGGAATAACTTTTTCATCGAAATGCAGCTCGATAGAGTGTCAATCGAACTATAAAATGTTATTAAAAATGGTAGATACGATAAATCGCGTTTTAAGGTGAAATTTTTAACTTTAAACAAATTTTCCATGACTATGATAATTTAATATGGGTGGGAATAACTTTTTCATCGAAATGCAGCTCGATAGAGTATCAACCGAACGATAAAACGTCTTCAAAAAAGATAGATACGACAAATCGCGTTTTAAGGTGAAATTTTGAATTTTAAACAAATTTACCATCACTATTATAATTTAATATGGGTGGGAATATTTTTTCCATCGAAATGAAGCTCGATAGAGTGTGAATCGAACTATAAAACGTTATTAAAAATGGTAGATACGATAAATCGAGTTTTAAGGTGAAATTTTGAACTTTAAACAAATTTACAATCACTATGATAATTTAATATGGGTGGAAATATCTTTCCCATCCAAATGAAGCTCGATAGAGTGTCGATCGAACGATAAAATGTGTTCAAAAAATATAGATACGATAAATCGAGTTTTAAGGTGAAATTTTTAACTTTAAACAAATTTTCCATGACTATGATAATTTAATATGGGTGGGAATAACTTTTTCATCGAAATGCTGCTCGATAGAGTGTCAACCGAACGATAAAACGTCTTCAAAAAAGATAGATACGACAAATCGCGTTTTAAGGTGAAATTTTGAATTTCAAACAAATTTACCATCACTATTATAGTTTAATATGGGTGGGAAGAACTTTTCCATCGAAATGAAACTCGATAGAGTGTCAATCGAACGATAAAATGTCTTCAAAAAAGATAGATACGATAAATCGCGTTTTAAGGTGAAATTTTTACTTTAAACAAATTTACCATCACTATGATAATTTAATATGGGTGGGAATAACTTTTCCATCGAAATGGAGCGCGATAGAGTGTTAATCGAACGATAAAATGTGTTCAAAAAATATAGATACGATAAATCGAGTTTTAAGGTGAAATTTTAATTTTAAACATATTTGCCATCACTATGATATTTTAATATCGGTGGAAATATGTTTTCCATCCAAATGAAGCTCGATAGAGTGTCGATCGAACTATAAAATGTCTTCAAAAAAGATAGATACGATAAATCGAGTTTGAAGGTGAAATTTTTAACTTTAAACAAGTTTACCATCACTATTATAGTTTAATATGGGTGGGAAGAACTTTTCCATCGAAATGAAACTCGATAGAGTGTCAATCGAACGATAAAATGTCTTCAAAAAAGATAGATACGATAAATCGCGTTTTAAGGTGAAATTTTTACTTTAAACAAATTTACCATCACTATGATAATTTAATATGGGTGGGAATAACTTTTCCATCGAAATGGAGCGCGATAGAGTGTTAATCGAACGATAAAATGTCTTCAAAAAATATAGATACGATAAGTCGAGTTTTAAGGTGAAATTTTAATTTTAAACATATTTGCCATCACTATGATATTTTAATATCGGTGGAAATATGTTTTCCATCCAAATGAAGCTCGATAGAGTGTCGATCGAACTATAAAATGTCTTCAAAAAAGATAGATACGATAAATCCAGTTTGAAGGTGAAATTTTTAACTTTAAACAAATTTACCATGACTATGATAATTTAATATGGGTGGCAATAACTTTTTCATCGAAATGAAGCTCGATAGAGTGTCAATCAAACTATCAAATGTAATTAAAAATGGTAGATACAATAAATCGAGTTTTAAGGTGAAATTTTTAACTTGAAACAAATTTAGCATGACTATGATAATTTAATATGGGTGGGAATAACTTTTCCATCGGAGTGAAGCTCGATAGAGTGTCAATCGAACTATAATATGGGTGGAAATATCTTTCCCATCCAAATGAAGCTCGATAGAGCGTCGATTGAACGATAAAATGTGTTCAAAAATGATAGATACGATAAATCGAGTTTTAAGGTGAATTTTTCAAATTTCAACGAATTTACCATCACTATGATATTTTAATATCGGTGGAAATATGTTTCCCATCCAAATGAAGCTCGATAGAATGTCGATCGAACGATAAAATGTCTTCAAAAAACATAAATACAATAAATCGAGTTTTAAGGTGAAATTTTTAACTTTAAACAAATTTACCATTACTATGACAATTTAATATGGGTGGGAATAACTTTTCCATCGAAATGCAGCTCGATAGAGTGTCAATCGAACGATAAAATGTCTACAAAAAAGATAGATATGATAAATCGCGTTTTAAGGTGAAATTTTTATTTTAAACAAATTTGCCATCACTATGATATTTTAATATCGGTGGAAATATGTTTCCCATCCAAATGAAGCTCGATAGAATGTCGATCGAACAATAAAATGTTTTCGAAAAAGATAGTTACGATAAATCGAGTTTTGAGGTGAAATTTTGAATTTTAAACAAATTTGCCATCACTATGATATTTTAATATAGGTGGAAATATGTTTCCCATCCAAATGATGCTCGATAGAGTGTCGATCGAACGATAAAATGTCTTCAAACAAGATAGATACGATAAATCGAGTTTGAAGGTGAAATTTTTAACTTTAAACACATTTATCATGACCATGATAACTTAATATACGTGGGAATAACTTTTTCATCGAAATGCAGCTCGATAAAGTGTCAATCGAACTATAAAATGTTATTAAAAATGGTAGATACGAAAAATCGAGTTTTAAGGTGAAATTTTGAATTTTAAACAAATTTACCATCACTATTATAATTTAATATGGGTGGGAATATTTTTTCCATCGAAATAAAGCTCGATAGAGTGTCAATCGAACTATAAAATGTTATTAAAAATGGTAGATACGATAAATCGAGTTACAAGGTGAAATTTTGAACTTTAAACAAATTTACAATCACTATGATAATTTAATATGGGTGAAAATATCTTTCCCATCCAAATGAAGCTCGATAGAGTGTCGATCGAACGATAAAATGTGTTCAAAAAATATAGATACGATAAATCGAGTTTTAAGGTGAAATTTTTAACTTTAAACAAATTTTCCATGACTATGATAATTTAATATGGGTGGGAATAATTTTTTCATCGAAATGCAGCTCGATAGAGTGTCAACCGAACGATAAAACGTCTTCAAAAAAGATAGATACGACAAATCGCGTTTTAAGGTGAAATTTTTATTTTAAACAAATTTGCCATCACTATGATATTTTAATATCGGTGGAAATATGTTTCCCATCCAAATGAAGCTCGATAGAATGTCGATCGAACAATAAAATGTTTTCGAAAAAGATAGTTACGATAAATCGAGTTTTGAGGTGAAATTTTGAATTTTAAACAAATTTGCCATCACTATGATATTTTAATATAGGTGGAAATATGTTTCCCATCCAAATGATGCTCGATAGAGTGTCGATCGAACGATAAAATGTCTTCAAACAAGATAGATACGATAAATCGAGTTTGAAGGTGAAATTTTTAACTTTAAACACATTTATCATGACCATGATAACTTAATATACGTGGGAATAACTTTTTCATCGAAATGCAGCTCGATAAAGTGTCAATCGAACTATAAAATGTTATTAAAAATGGTAGATACGAAAAATCGAGTTTTAAGGTGAAATTTTGAATTTTAAACAAATTTACCATCACTATTATAATTTAATATGGGTGGGAATATTTTTTCCATCGAAATAAAGCTCGATAGAGTGTCAATCGAACTATAAAATGTTATTAAAAATGGTAGATACGATAAATCGAGTTACAAGGTGAAATTTTGAACTTTAAACAAATTTATCATCACTATGATAATTTAATATGGGTGGAAATATCTTTCCCATCCAAATGAAGCTCGATAGAGTGTCGATCGGACAATAAAATGTCTTAAAAATCGACAGATACGATAAATCGCGTTTTAAGGTGAAATTTTGAATTTTAAACAAATTTACCATCGCTATTATAATTTAATATGGGTGGGAATATTTTTTCCATCGAAATGAAGCTCGATAGAGTGTCAATCGAACTATAAAATGTTATTAAAAATGGTAGATACGATAAATCGAGTTACAAGGTGAAATTTTGAACTTTAAACAAATTTATCATCACTATGATAATTTAATATGGGTGGAAATATCTTTCCCATCCAAATGAAGCTCGATAGAGTGTCGATCGGACAATAAAATGTCTTAAAAATCGACAGATACGATAAATCGCGTTTTAAGGTGAAATTTTGAATTTTAAAACAAATTTACCATCGCTATTATAATTTAATATGGGTGGGAATATTTTTTCCATCGAAATGAAGCTCGATAGAGTGTGAATCGAACTATAAAATGTTATTAAAAATGGTAGATACGATAAATCGAGTTTTAAGGTGAAATTTTGAACTTTAAACAAATTTACCATCACTATGATAATTTAATATGGGTGGGAATAACTTTTCCATCGAAATGGAGCGCGATAGAGTGTTAATCGAACGATAAAATGTCTTTAAAAAATATAGATACGATAAATCGAGTTTTAAGGTGAAATTTTAATTTTAAACATATTTGCCATCACTATGATATTTTAATATCGGTGGAAATATGTTTTCCATCCAAATGAAGCTCGATAGAGTGTCGATCGAACTATAAAATGTCTTCAAAAAAGATAGATACGATAAATCGAGTTTGAAGGTGAAATTTTTAACTTTAAACAAATTTACCATGACTATGATAATTTAATATGGGTGGCAATAACTTTTTCATCGAAATGCAGCTCGATAGAGTGTCAATCGAACTATAAAATGTTATTAAAAATGGTGGATACGATAAATCGAATTTTAAGGTGAAATTTTTAACTTTCATCAAATTTCTAATCACTCAAATAATTTAATAAGGGTGGAAATATCTTTCCCATCCAAATGAAGCTCGATAGAATGTCGATCGAACGATAAAATGTCTCCAAAAAACATAGACACGATAAATCGAGTTTTAAGGTGAAATTTTTAACTTTAAACAAATTTACTGTTGAGACGCGAATATATTCAAATATCGCCTCGTAGTGCGACTCAAGGCGACTGCAGCGCGCGGTGTCGCCGCCGTGAACTCAGACCCTTTTCGTGGTTCACGTTTCCACCGTTATACACACGGTGGCTCTGCGCTCACTCGTTTTTTTATTCAGTTCTTATTCTTCATCACGCGCGTAGCGCTTTTCATTCCAATTAATAAAGATTCTATTTCAAAGTAAATTGTGTCTCTGTTATTTGCGTTCGCCTTCCACGTACCGGCTCAATAGGTTATGGGCCCAGGCATACGGAAATAAAGTGCGAACCATATAAAATAAAAAATAAAAAACGTGTACGAGACGCGTGAAGTTATTGCGTCGTATTATTTGCGCGATACCTTTGTGAAACAAACATGGCCTCATCGAGTGTTGTTCGAATCGAGCTTTTGAGCAAAGAAAATTTCGACACATGGAAAATTCAGATGGAGGCAATTTTGATAAAAAAACGACGCATGGGGATACGTTTGTGGCGAAAAAACGAAACCCGAGATTATCGAGGGAAACGCGGCATCCGCGGAAGCAGCAAGCAAGTGGGATATCGAAGACAGGAAGGCGAGATCGGACATCATATTGTCAATCAAACCATCCGAGCTGAAACAAATAAAGGGATGCAACACGTCGAGAGAAGTGTGGGCGAAGCTGAAGTCCATTTATCAATCGAGCGGGCCAGCAAGAAAGGCGACGCTGTTGAAACAGCTGACGCTACAAAAGATGGCTGACAGTCACGACGTACGCGAACACCTTCGAAAGTTCTTCGACACGATCGACAAACTGAGCGAGATGGGGATAGAAATAAACTGTGATTTACTGACGGTAATGCCGTCGTACAGTCTGCCATCTAGCTTTGAAAATTTTCTGTGTGCAATTGAGTCACGGGACGAATTGCCGAATCTCGAGGCCCTACGTGTAAAGATCATCGAGGAATATGATGCGAGAAAAAACGAAACACGAAAGGACACATTGTTATCCGCAGCTTCACCGCTTCTAGTTTAATTCATGAGTTTCGATACCTTTTTCCCGTTTTATTCTACTTTAAACTGAGAATATACAAATAATTGGGAATTGACCCATATTACCCCCCCAATTATTTCTCATCACCCCTACACATTTAATTAAGTAATTACATATATCTCACATATTATATTAGTTATATCTATAGCTCTTAAAATATTACATATACGTTAACTACTTCAGGCACTGGTTAGTACCTCGGTCGGCCGCCGTGTGGCGCCCGTCCGACTGCTTTCGCGTCTATAGCGCACCCACTAGCTGGTGCCTCAGTCAGCCGCCGTGTGGCGCCCGTCCGATTGATTTCGCGTTTGTATCATATCCATAACGGGGTTATATCCCTGCGAACGAAACGATGTATTATCAGGAATTATTACCCAAGTATATCTATACTCCGGAATAAAGTAAAACCTCCTTAAAGACTTACACAGTTTTTTGTACTACCAAGGTAGCGGGCTTTCTGCCTGCTCCTTTTACCAAAAGGTAGCGGACTATCTGTCTGCTCCTTTACCACAAGAGGTAGCGGGCTCTCAGCCTGCTCCTCTTTACCAAGAGGTAGCGGGCTCTCTGCCTGCTCCTCTTTACCAAGAGGTAGCGGTTTCCTGCCTGCTCCTCTCTACCACGAGGTAGCGGTTTCCTGCCTGCTCCTCTCTACCACGAGGTAGCGGTTCCTCTGACTGCTCCTCTTTACCCAAAGGTAGCGGACTTGCGGTCTGCTCCTTTACCATAAGAGGTAGCGGTTCCTCTGACTGCTCCTCTTTACCCAAAGGTAGCGGACTTGCGGTCTGCTCCTTTACCATAAGAGGTAGCGGTTCCTCTGACTGCTCCTCTACACCACACGAGGCAGCTAGCTTTCCGCTTGGCTCCTCCATCAACAAGTGCGCGTTTACGAAGCTTCACATCCGATGCCGAAGAGGGCTGGGACAACCTGCCGCTGTTCGCCGCGACCATCGCCAGGGCCGGAGGGGCCACTACAACGCCTTCGCATCGTAGAACTTCTCACGACAATTCGGGCCATGATACCCGCTAGGGGAACCACTCCACGCTGGTTCTACAAAAATACGATTCGCTACTACTTTCACGTCGTGGTCGCTAGGCGATTTACTCGTTCGACCACCCATTGGCTCTCGTCGCTTATTTAAAGCAACCGTCGTTTGTCAACATCAGACGCGATGTTCGCGAAAAAACATTGGGTCAAATCTCGAAATACGACGCAAAAGAGTGACAACGGACACGAAGGGGCGCGTAAAAGTGAAAATAAGTCGAAACGCGAGCCTTTCAAGTACAAGTGTCACCGCTGTCAGAAAATAGGCCATAAGGCAGCTGATTGCACGGCATCGAAAAAGGAAGTCAACAGCGCGAACGCCGCAGACGAGGTTAGCCTATACGCAAGAAGTGAGTATAATCTCGCTACCGAAGCGCTCAAAGCAGGAATTACGCAAAGTAGCGAGAAATGGTGCTTGGACAGCGGGTGCACAGCCCATATGGGGAACGACGACGCACAATTCGTAAGTACTTTCGAACCTTGTGACGGAAGCGTGAAACTTGCGAGCGGAAAGACATCGACGCCGATTCAAGGCAAAGGTTCTGTATCTATTGTTGCAAATGTCGAAGGTTGTCAAAAGAACGTGAAAATACGCAATGTTTTAAGGGTCCCGGAGCTACGCATGAATTTACTGTCCGTCGGTAAAATCGCGGATCGAGACTACACAGTGGTTTTCGATAAAGATAAGGCCGAAGTCGTCGATAAGGAAGGGAACACGGTGCTGGTCGCCGACCGAAAGAAAGGACTGTACTGTATACGCGAGGCAAACGACGAGTACAGCGCCAAAGTCGACGTTGCCGACGTAACGAACAGGAAAAATTCGACGAGCGAATGGCACCGAAAGATGGGCCATCTCAACATTCGCGATCTCGTGAGATGCGACCGCGAGGGCACAGTACAAGGTATGAAACTCGAAAAATCACACCAAGAACTTGTCTGTGAGGTATGTATTCGAGGAAAAATGACGAAGACGCCATTCCCTAAGGACTCCGCGAGAAACTCGAAGTTACTATAAATAATCCACAGCGACGTCGTCGGACCAATGCGCGTCGAGTCAAACGGTAAGGCGAGATACATCGTAACATTTATCGACGATTATTCTAGATGGAGTGTGATACGTTTACTCAAACGGAAAAATGAGGTTTTCCGCGCTTTTAAAGAATTCAAGGCCCTCGCTGAAAATCGACATGGGTGCAAAATACAATTTCTCCAGTCGGACAATGGAAAAGAGTACCTGAACGAACCTTTCGACACGTTCCTCAGGGCGAACGGTATTGGTCGAAGGCTTACGGTGACTCACACACCCGAACAAAACGGTGTGGCAGAGAGACGTAATCGCACACTGATGGACATGACAAGATGCCTCTTGATACAGTCACGACTACCTCCGTCTTTCTGGGGTGAGGCAATAAATACGGCAAATTACATACGTAATTGGTGTCCGTCGAAGAGTCTCGGAGGAACGACTGCCCATGAAAAGTGGACAGGAAAAATTCCCGATGTGAGTCATCTCCAGGAGTTCGGATCCGAAGCTTTCGTGCTCGATCGAACACCATCAAAAGGCAAACTCGAATCGCGTTCAGAGAAAGGTGTATTCGTAGGCTACTCAGAGGAGTCAAAGGCATACCGAATCTGGCTACCGAACAAGAAACGCATTAACGTCGCTCGAGACGTGAAGTTCATCGGAATATCGGAAAATGCATCGAAGAGCACAGATTCTGTCGAAAGTCTTGACGACAACGACGACGAAGACACTACAGAATTGGAGTTAATTCTTCCTGTAAGAAATCACCAGGATCACGATGAAGCCGACGGCGAAGACGTTGACGATGAAGCTAACGTCGAAGACGATCGCGTTCACGCACAGCCGAATGAGGACGGTGCTCCCTTACGAAGGGGCCGAGGAAGACCCAGAATAGAACGGAAGAGAACAGAATAGAACCCAGAATAGCCTCAGGGGGAGACCCAGAAAGAACTACCACATGACAAATTGTGCTGAAGAAATCGTGTGTCTCACGGAGATACCGTTAGAACAAGCTGTTCACGGACCGTGCGCCGACGAGTGGTACGAAGCGATCACTTCGGAGATAAAATCCATTATCTCGAATGACACTTGGAGCATTACCGACAGACCAAAGGATCGGAAAGTCATCGGCAGTCGGATCGTGTTGCGAAACAAATACGGGCACGACGGAACGCTGATCCGTAGGAAAGCTCGCTTGGTCGCAAGAGGTTTCGCTCAGCAACCAGGCATAGATTTCGACGAAACGTTTGCGCCAGTGGCACGACTCGGTTCAGTCAGGACCATGATGGCACTCGCATCAGAAAATAAGATGACGGTAAGACAATTCGACATTACCACTGCATATTTGAACGGGGTACTCGAAGAGCAAATCTTTATGGAGATCCCCAAGTACGCAACGGAGGCCCTGGAAATAATCGTTCAAACCGAACGTGGCAGCAGCGACATTAGAAGAAAGGCTTCGAGGATGCTCGATGAGCTCGGCGAAGGCGACAAGGTCTGCTCGTTAAAGAGGGCTCCCTATGGCCTGCGTCAGGCGGGACGTTGCTGGTATGGAAGAATCGATAAGGAATTAACGAATTACGGAGCGAAGAAATCCTCTGCGGACCCGTGCGTTTACTTCAAGGGACGTGGAGAGAACCTGCTGCTGATTTCTATCTACGTGGACGACATTCTCGTCGCCTCGCAGAACGAGAAGGAAATCTCAGATTTCGGAAAATACCTGTCAAACGCGTTCGAGGTCACGGATCTCGGCGAGGTCAAATATTGTCTCGGAATAGAGTTCGCTCAAAGCGAAAACGAGATCGTGATGTGCCAGAGCGGCTACGTTAGAGACGTTCTTGAGCGTTTCGGGATGCAGGACTCGAAAGCTGCACCCACGCCTCTGGACCCTGGAACAAAGCTCGGAAGGAGCGAGGAAGAACCCAGCCAAGAGGAAAAGAAGCTTCCGTATCGTGAGCTTGTCGGAGCACTTATGTACCTCGCCGTATGTACACGACCCGATATCGCTTACGCAGTCAGCTACTTCAGCCAATTTAACAGTTGCTTCAGGACCGAACACTGGATGGCTGCGAAGCGGGTCCTAAGATATCTGCAGGGCTCGCGCAACGTGGGACTGAAGTTCCGTGCCACGGGAAGATCGCTAGAGGGATTTGTCGACGCCAACTGGGCGAACTGTCCGAACGATAGGAAATCGTACACCGGTTTCGCCTTCATCCTCGGGGGATGCCCCATTTCATGGGAGGCCAGGAAACAGAAGACGGCTGCACTCTCATCCACGGAAGCGGAGTATATGGCTCTGTCCGAGGCTACGAAGGAGGCAACGTACTTGAAGCGCCTCCTGACCGAACTCGGTTTTGCAGAATTGGGAAAAATCACAATTCAGTGTGACAACAACAGCGCTCGGAAGCTTGCCGAGAACCCAGTGTTTCATAACAGAAGCAAGCACATTAATGTACGTCACCACTATGTGCGCGAAGTCCTCGAGAACGGCGAGATCGAGATCCAGTACACCCCGACCGCAGAGATGGCGGCGGACGTTCTGACCAAGGGATTGCCCAGGCAGAAACATGCGAAATGCTTGGATCTCCTCGGCATAACGACGATCGGAGATTCGACATCACGACGCCTTGATTCGAGGGGGAGTGTTGAGACGCGAATATATTCAAATATCGCCTCGTAGTGCGACTCAAGGCGACTGCAGCGCGCGGTGTCGCCGCCGTGAACTCAGACCCTTTACGTGGTCCACGTTTACGCCGTTATACACACGGTGGATCTGCGCTCACTCGTTTTTTTATTCAGTTCTTATTCTTTATCACGCGCGTAGCGCTTTTCATTCCAATTAATAAAGATTCTATTTCAAAGTAAATTGTGTCTCGGTTATTTGCGTTCGCCTTCCACGTACCGCCTCAATATTTACCATGACTATGATAATTTAATATGGGTGGGAATAACTTTTTCATCGAAATGCAGCGCGATAGAGTGTCAATCGAACTATAAAATGTTATTAAAAATGGTAGATACGATAAATCGAGTTTTAAGGAGAAATTTTGAACTTTAAACTAATTTACAATCACTATAATATTTTAATATCGGTGGAAATATGTTTTCCATCCAAATGAAGCTCGATAGAGTATCGATCGAACGATAAAATGTCTTCAAAAAAGATAGATACGATAAATCGAGTTTTGAGGTGAAATTTTTAATTTTAAACAAATTTACCATCACTATGATAATTTAATATGGATGGGAATAACTTTTCCATCGAATTGAAGATCGATAGAGTGTCAATCGAACGATAGAATGTCTTCAAAAAAGATAGGTACGATGAATCGCGTTTTAAGGTGAAAATTTTAATTTTAAACGAATTTGCCATCACTATGATAATTTAATATGGGTGGGAATAACTTTTCCATCGAAATGGAGCGCGATAGAGTGTCAATCGAACGATAAAACGTCTTCAAAAAATATAGATACGATAAATCGATTTTTCAGGTGAAATTTTATTTTTAAACACATTTGCCATCACTATGATATTTTAATATCGGTGGAAATATGTTTCCCACCCAAATGAAGCTCGAAAGAATGTCGATCGAACGATAAAATGTCTTCAAAAAAGATAGATACGATAAATCGAGTTTTAAGGTGAAATTTTTAATTTTAAACAAATTTACCATCACTATGATAATTTAATATGGGTGGGAATAACTTTTCCATCGAAATGAAGCGCGATAGAGTGTTAATCGAACTATAAAATGTTATCAAAAATGGAAGATACGATAAATCGAGTTTTAAGGTGAAATTTTTAACTTTAAACAAATTCACAATCACTATGATATTTTAATATCGGTGGAAATATGTTTTCCATCCAAATGAAGCTCGATAGAGTGTCGATCGAGATATAAAATTTTATCAAAAATGGAAGATACGATAAATCGAGTTTTAAGGTAAAATTTTTAACTTTAAACAAATTTACAATCACTATGATATTTTGATATCGATGGAAATATTTTTCCCATCCAAATGAAGCTCGATAGAGTGTCCATCGAACGATAAAATGTCTTAAAAAAAGATAGATACGATAAATCGCGTTTTAAGGTGAAATTTTTAATTTTAAACAAATTCACCATCACTATGATAATTTAATATGGGTGGGAATAACTTTTCCATCGCAATGAAGCTCGATAGAGTGTAAATCGAACTATAAAATGTTATTAAAAATGGTAGATACGATAAATCGAGTTTTAAGGTGAAATTTTTAACTTTAAACAATTTTACCATCACTGTGATAATTTAATATGGGTGGGAATAACTTTTCCATCGAAATGAATCACGATAGATTGTCAATCGAACTATAAAATGTTATTAAAAATGGTAGATACGATAAATCGAGCTTCAAGGTGAAATTTTAATTTTACACAAATTTACCATGACTATGATAATTTAATACGGGTTGGAATAACTTTTCCATCGCAATGAAGCTCGATAGAGTGTCAATCGAACTATAAAATGTTATTAAAAATGGTAGATACGATAAATCGAGTTTTAAGGTGAAATTTTTAACTTTAAACCAATTTTCCATCACTATGATAATTTAATATGGGTGGGAATAACTTTTCCATCGAAATGGAGCGCGATAGAGTGTCAATCGAACGATAAAACGTCTTCAAAAAATATAGATACGATAAATCGATTTTTCAGGTGAAATTTTATTTTTAAACACATTTGCCATCACTATGATATTTTAATATCGGTGGAAATATGTTTCCCACCCAAATGAAGCTCGAAAGAATGTCGATCGAACGATAAAATGTCTTCAAAAAAGATAGATACGATAAATCGAGTTTAAGGTGAAATTTTCAATTTTAAACAAATTTACCATGACTATGATAATTGAATACGGGTGGGAATAACTTTTTCATCGAAATGCAGCTCGATAGAGTGTTAATCGAACTATAAAATGTTATCAAAAATGGAAGATACGATAAATCGAGTTTTAAGGTGAAATTTTTAACTTT
Source organism: Dyspetes luteomarginatus (assembly GCA_963669185.1). NCBI lineage: Eukaryota > Metazoa > Arthropoda > Insecta > Hymenoptera > Ichneumonidae > Dyspetes > Dyspetes luteomarginatus. Next base: position 3,861,606 of record OY769911.1, read on the forward strand.
AAACAAATTTACAATCACTATGATATTTTAATATCGGTGGAAATATGGTTTCCATCCAAATGAAGCTCGATAGAGTGTCGATCGAGATATAAAATGTTATCAAAAATGGAAGATACGATAAATCGAGTTTTAAGGTAAAATTTTTAACTTTAAACAAATTTACAATCACTATGATATTTTAATATCGGTGGAAATATTTTTCCCATCCAAATAAAGCTCGATAGAGTGTCCATCGAACGATAAAATGTCTTCAAAAAAGAGAGATACGATAAATCGCGTTTTAAGGTGAAATTTTTAATTTTAAACAAATTCACCATCACGATGATAATTTAATATGGGTGGGAATAACTTTTCCATCGAAATGACGCTCGATAGAAAGTCAATCGAAAAATAAAATGTCTTTAAAAAACATAGATACAATAAATCGAGTTTGACGGTGAAATTTTAAATTTTAAACAATTTTACCATTACTATGATAATTTAATATGGGTGGGAATAACTTTTCCATCGAAATGAAGCACGATAGATTGTCAATCGAACTATAAAATGTTATTAAAAATGGTAGATACGATAAATCGAGCTTCAAGGTGAAATTTTAATTTTACACAAATTTACCATGACTATGATAATTTAATATGGGTTGGAATAACTTTTCCATCGCAATGAAGCTCGATAGAGTGTCAATCGAACTATAAAATGTTATTAAAAATGGTAGATACGATAAATCGAGTTTTAAGGTGAAATTTTTAACTTTAAACCAATTTACAATCACTATGATAATTTAATATGGGTGGGAATAACTTTTCCATCGAAATGGAGCGCGATAGAGTGTCAATCGAACGATAAAACGTCTTCAAAAAATATAGATACGATAAATCGAGTTTTAAGGTGAAAGTTTAATTTTAAACAAATTTACCATCACTATGATATTTAAATATCGGTGGAAATATGGTTCCCATCGAAATGAAGCTCGAAAGAATATCGAGCGAACGATAAAATGTCTCCAAAAAACATAGAAACGATAAATCGAGTTTTATGGTGAAATTTTTAACTTTAAACAAATTTACCATCACTATGATAATTTAATATGGGTGGGAATAACTTTTCCATCGAAATGAAGCGCGATAGAGTGTCAATCGAACGATAAAATGTTAATAAAAATGGTAGATACGATAAATCGAGTTTTAAGGTGAAATTTTTAACTTTAAACAAATTTACCATTACTATGATAATTTAATATGGGTGGGAATAACTTTTCCATCGAAATGAAGCGCGATAGAGTGTTAATCGAACGATAAAATGTCTTTAAAAAATATAGATACGATAAATCGACTTTTAAGGTGAAATTTGAATTTTAAACATATTTGCCATCACTATGATATTTTAATATCGGTGGAAATATGTTTTCCATCCAAATGAAGCTCGATAGAGTGTCGATCGAACGATAAAATGTCTTTAAAAATGGTAGATACGATAAATCGAGTTTTAAGGTGAAATTTTTAACTTTAAACAAATTTACAATCACTATGATATTTTAATATCGGTGGAAATATGGTTTGCATCCAAATGAAGCTCGATAGAGTGTCGATCGAGATATAAAATGTTATCAAAAATGGAAGATACGATAAATCGAGTTTTAAGGTAAAATTTTTAACTTTAAACAAATTTACAATCACTATGATATTTTAATATCGGTGGAAATATTTTTCCCATCCAAATAAAGCTCGATAGAGTGTCCATCGAACGATAAAATGTCTTCAAAAAAGAGAGATACGATAAATCGCGTTTTAAGGTGAAATTTTTAATTTTAAACAAATTCACCATCACTATGATAATTTAATATGGGTGGGAATAACTTTTCCATCGAAATGACGCTCGATAGAAAGTCAATCGAAAAATAAAATGTCTTTAAAAAACATAGATACAATAAATCGAGTTTTAAGGTGAAATTTTAAATTTTAAACACATTTACCAGCACTATGATAATTTAATATGGGTGAGAATAACTTTTCCATCGAAATGAAGCTCGATAGAGTGTCAATCGAACAATAAAATGTCTTCAAAAAATATAGATACGATAAATCGAGTTTTAAGGTGAAATTTTAATTTTAAACAAATTTGCCATCACTATGATATTTTAATATCGGTGGAAATATTTTTCCCATCCAAATAAAGCTCGATAGAGTGTCCATCGAACGATAAAATGTCTTCAAAAAAGAGAGATACGATAAATCGCGTTTTAAGGTGAAATTTTTAATTTTAAACAAATTCACCATCACGATGATAATTTAATATGGGTGGGAATAACTTTTCCATCGAAATGACGCTCGATAGAAAGTCAATCGAAAAATAAAATGTCTTTAAAAAACATAGATACAATAAATCGAGTTTGACGGTGAAATTTTAAATTTTAAACAATTTTACCATCACTATGATAATTTAATATGGGTGGGAATAACTTTTCCATCGAAATGAAGCACGATAGATTGTCAATCGAACTATAAAATGTTATTAAAAATGGTAGATACGATAAATCGAGCTTCAAGGTGAAATTTTAATTTTACACAAATTTACCATGACTATGATAATTTAATATGGGTTGGAATAACTTTTCCATCGCAATGAAGCTCGATAGAGTGTCAATCGAACTATAAAATGTTATTAAAAATGGTAGATACGATAAATCGAGTTTTAAGGTGAAATTTTTAACTTTAAACCAATTTACAATCACTATGATAATTTAATATGGGTGGGAATAACTTTTCCATCGAAATGGAGCGCGATAGAGTGTCAATCGAACGATAAAACGTCTTCAAAAAATATAGATACGATAAATCGAGTTTTAAGGTGAAATTTTAATTTTAAACAAATTTACCATCACTATGATATTTAAATATCGGTGGAAATATGGTTCCCATCGAAATGAAGCTCGAAAGAATATCGAGCGAACGATAAAATGTCTCCAAAAAACATAGAAACGATAAATCGAGTTTTATGGTGAAATTTTTAACTTTAAACAAATTTACCATCACTATGATAATTTAATATGGGTGGGAATAACTTTTCCATCGAAATGAAGCGCGATAGAGTGTCAATCGAACGATAAAATGTTAATAAAAATGGTAGATACGATAAATCGAGTTTTAAGGTGAAATTTTTAACTTTAAACAAATTTACCATTACTATGATAATTTAATATGGGTGGGAATAACTTTTCCATCGAAATGAAGCGCGATAGAGTGTTAATCGAACGATAAAATGTCTTTAAAAAATATAGATACGATAAATCGACTTTTAAGGTGAAATTTGAATTTTAAACATATTTGCCATCACTATGATATTTTAATATCGGTGGAAATATGTTTTCCATCCAAATGAAGCTCGATAGAGTGTCGATCGAACGATAAAATGTCTTTAAAAATGGTAGATACGATAAATCGAGTTTTAAGGTGAAATTTTTAACTTTAAACAAATTTACAATCACTATGATATTTTAATATCGGTGGAAATATGGTTTGCATCCAAATGAAGCTCGATAGAGTGTCGATCGAGATATAAAATGTTATCAAAAATGGAAGATACGATAAATCGAGTTTTAAGGTGAAATTTTTAACTTTAAACAAATTTACAATCACTATGATAATTTAATATGGGTGGAAATATCTTTCCCATCCAAATGAAGCTCGATAGTGTCGATCGAACGATAAAATGTCTTCAAAAAATATACATACGATAAATCGAGTTTTAAGGTGAAATTTTAATTTTAAACAAATTTGCCATCACTATGATATTTCAATATCGGTGGAAATATGGTTCCCATCCAAATGAAGCTCGAAAGAATGTCGATCGAACGATAAAATGTCTCCAAAAAACATAGATACGATAAATCAAGTTTTAAGGTGAAATTTTGAACTTTAAACAAATTTACCATGACTATGATAATTTAATATGGGTGGGAATAACTTTTCCATCGCAATGAAGCTCGATAGAGTGTCAATCGAACGATAAAATGTCTTCAAAAAAGATAGATACGATAAATCGAGTTTTAAGGTGAAATTTTTAATTTTAAACAAATTTACCATCACCATAATAATTTAATATGGGTGGAAATATCTTTCCCATCCAAATGAAGCTCGATAGAGTGTCGCTCGAACGATAAAACGTCTTCAAAAAATATACATACGATAAATCGAGTTTTAAGGTGAAATTTTTAATTTTAAACAAATTCACCATCACGATGATAATTTAATATGGGTGGGAATAACTTTTCCATCGAAATGACGCTCGATAGAAAGTCAATCGAAAAATAAAATGTCTTTAAAAAACATAGATACAATAAATCGAGTTTGACGGTGAAATTTTAAATTTTAAACAATTTTACCATCACTATGATAATTTAATATGGGTGGGAATAACTTTTCCATCGAAATGAAGCACGATAGATTGTCAATCGAACTATAAAATGTTATTAAAAATGGTAGATACGATAAATCGAGCTTCAAGGTGAAATTTTAATTTTACACAAATTTACCATGACTATGATAATTTAATATGGGTTGGAATAACTTTTCCATCGCAATGAAGCTCGATAGAGTGTCAATCGAACTATAAAATGTTATTAAAAATGGTAGATACGATAAATCGAGTTTTAAGGTGAAATTTTTAACTTTAAACCAATTTACAATCACTATGATAATTTAATATGGGTGGGAATAACTTTTCCATCGAAATGGAGCGCGATAGAGTGTCAATCGAACGATAAAACGTCTTCAAAAAATATAGATACGATAAATCGAGTTTTAAGGTGAAATTTTAATTTTAAACAAATTTACCATCACTATGATATTTAAATATCGGTGGAAATATGGTTCCCATCGAAATGAAGCTCGAAAGAATATCGAGCGAACGATAAAATGTCTCCAAAAAACATAGAAACGATAAATCGAGTTTTATGGTGAAATTTTTAACTTTAAACAAATTTACCATCACTATGATAATTTAATATGGGTGGGAATAACTTTTCCATCGAAATGAAGCGCGATAGAGTGTCAATCGAACGATAAAATGTTAATAAAAATGGTAGATACGATAAATCGAGTTTTAAGGTGAAATTTTTAACTTTAAACAAATTTACCATTACTATGATAATTTAATATGGGTGGGAATAACTTTTCCATCGAAATGAAGCGCGATAGAGTGTTAATCGAACGATAAAATGTCTTTAAAAAATATAGATACGATAAATCGACTTTTAAGGTGAAATTTGAATTTTAAACATATTTGCCATCACTATGATATTTTAATATCGGTGGAAATATGTTTTCCATCCAAATGAAGCTCGATAGAGTGTCGATCGAACGATAAAATGTCTTTAAAAATGGTAGATACGATAAATCGAGTTTTAAGGTGAAATTTTTAACTTTAAACAAATTTACAATCACTATGATATTTTAATATCGGTGGAAATATGGTTTGCATCCAAATGAAGCTCGATAGAGTGTCGATCGAGATATAAAATGTTATCAAAAATGGAAGATACGATAAATCGAGTTTTAAGGTGAAATTTTTAACTTTAAACAAATTTACAATCACTATGATAATTTAATATGGGTGGAAATATCTTTCCCATCCAAATGAAGCTCGATAGTGTCGATCGAACGATAAAATGTCTTCAAAAAATATACATACGATAAATCGAGTTTTAAGGTGAAATTTTAATTTTAAACAAATTTGCCATCACTATGATATTTCAATATCGGTGGAAATATGGTTCCCATCCAAATGAAGCTCGAAAGAATGTCGATCGAACGATAAAATGTCTCCAAAAAACATAGATACGATAAATCAAGTTTTAAGGTGAAATTTTGAACTTTAAACAAATTTACCATGACTATGATAATTTAATATGGGTGGGAATAACTTTTCCATCGCAATGAAGCTCGATAGAGTGTCAATCGAACGATAAAATGTCTTCAAAAAAGATAGATACGATAAATCGAGTTTTAAGGTGAAATTTTTAATTTTAAACAAATTTACCATCACCATAATAATTTAATATGGGTGGAAATATCTTTCCCATCCAAATGAAGCTCGATAGAGTGTCGCTCGAACGATAAAACGTCTTCAAAAAATATACATACGATAAATCGAGTTTTAAGGTGAAATTTTAATTTTAAACAAATTTGCCATCACTATGATATTTCAATATCGGTGGAAATATGGTTCTCATCCAAATGAAGCTCGAAAGAATGTCGATCGAACGATAAAATGTCTCCAAAAAACATAGATACGATAAATCAAGTTTTAAGGTGAAATTTTGATCTTTAAACAAATTTACCATGACTATGATAATTTAGTATGGGTGGGAACAACTTTTTCATCGAAATGCAGCGCGATAGAGTTTTAATCGAACTTTAAAATGTTATTAAAAATGGTAGATACGATAAATCGAGTTTTAAGGTGAAATTTTTAACTTTAAACAAATTTACAATCACTATGATAATTTAATATGGGTGGAAATATCTTTCCCATCCAAATGAAGCTCGATAGTGTCGATCGAACGATAAAATGTCTTTAAAAAACATAGATACAATGAATCGAGTTTTAAGGTGAAATTTTAATTGTAATCAAATTTTCCATCACTATGATATTTTAATATCGGTGGAAACATGTTTTCCATCCAAATGAAGCTCGATAGAGTGTCGACGAACGATAAAATGTCTTCAAAAAAGATAGATACGATAAATCGCGTTTTAAGGTGACATTTTTAATTTTAAACAAATTCACCATCACTATGATAATTTAATATGGGTGGGAATAACTTTTCCATCGAAATGACGCTCGATAGAAAGTCAATCGAAAAATAAAATGTCTTCAAAAAACATAGATACGAGAAATCGAGTTTTAAGGTGAAATTTTTAATTTTAAACAAATTCACCATCACTATGATAATTTAATATGGGTGAAAATATCTTTCCCATCCAAATGAAGCTCGATAGAGTGTCGATCGAGATATAAAATGTTATCAAAAATGGAAGATACGATAAATCGAGTTTTAAGGTGAAATTTTTAATTTTAAACAAATTCACCATCACTATGATAATTTAATATGGGTGGGAATAACTTTTTCATCGAAATGACGCTCGATAGAGTGTCAATCGAACAATAAAATGTCTTCAAAAAATATAGATACGATAAATCGAGTTTTAAGGTGAAATTTTAATGGTAATCAAATTTTCCATCACTATGATATTTTAATATCGGTGGAAACATGTTTTCCATCCAAATGAAGCTCGATAGAGTGTCGACGAACGATAAAATGTCTTCAAAAAAGATAGATACGATAAATCGAGTTTTAAGGTGAAATTTTTAATTTTAAACAAATTTACGATCACTATGATAATTAAATATGGGTGGGAATAACTTTTCCATCGCAATGAAGCTCGATAGAGTGTCAATCGAACGATAAAATGTCTTCAAAAAAGATAGATACGATAAATCGAGTTTTAAGGTGAAATTTTTAATTTTAAACAAATTTACCATCACCATAATAATTTAATATGGGTGGAAATATCTTTCCCATCCAAATGAAGCTCGATAGAGTGTCGCTCGAACGATAAAACGTCATCAAAAAATATACATACGATAAATCGAGTTTTAAGGTGAAATTTTAATTTTAAACAAATTTGCCATCACTATGATATTTCAATATCGGTGGAAATATGGTTCCCATCCAAATGAAGCTCGAAAGAATGTCGATCGAACGATAAAATGTCTCCAAAAAACATAGATACGATAAATCAAGTTTTAAGGTGAAATTTTGAACTTTAAACAAATTTACCATGACTATGATAATTTAATATGGGTGGGAACAACTTTTTCATCGAAATGCAGCGCGATAGAGTTTTAATCGAACTTTAAAATGTTATTAAAAATGGTAGATACGATAAATCGAGTTTTAAGGTGAAATTTTTAACTTTAAACAAATTTACAATCACTATGATAATTTAATATGGGTGGAAATATCTTTCCCATCCAAATGAAGCTCGATAGTGTCGATCGAACGATAAAATGTCTTCAAAAAATATAGAAACGATAAATCGAGTTTTAAGGTGAAATTTTAATTGTAATCAAATTTTCCATCACTATGATATTTTAATATCGGTGGAAACATGTTTTCCATCCAAATGAAGCTCGATAGAGTGTCGATCGAACGATAAAATGTCTTCAAAAAAGATAGATACGATAAATCGAGTTTTAAGGTGAAATTTTTAATTTTAAACAAATTTACGATCACTATGATAATTAAATATGGGTGGGAATAACTTTTCCATCGCAATGAAGCTCGATAGAGTGTCAATCGAACGATAAAATGTCTTCAAAAAAGATAGATACGAGAAATCAAGTTTTAAGGTGAAATTTTTGATTTTAAACAAATTTACCATCACTATGATAATTTCATATGGGTGGGAATAACTTTTTCATCGAAATGCAGCTCGATAGAGTATCAATCGAACTATAAAATGTTATTAAAAATGGTAGATACGATGAATCGAGTTTTAAGGTAAAATTTTTAACTTTAAACAAATTTCTAATCACTATAATAATTTAATATGGGTGGAAATATCTTTCCCATCCAAATGAGGCTCGATAGAGTGTCGATCGAACGATAAAATGTGTTCAAAAAATATAGATACGATAAATGGAGTTTTAAGGTGAAATTTTTAATTTTAAACAAATTTACCATCACTATGATAATTTAATATGGGTGGGAATAACTTTTCCATCGCAATGAAGCTCGATAAAGTGTCAATCGAACGATAAAATGTCTTCAAAAAAGATAGATACAATAAATCGCGTTTTGAGGTGAAATTTTTAATTTTAAACAAATTTACCATGACTATGATAATTGAATATGGGTGGGAATAACTTTTTCATCGAAATGCAGCTCGATAGAGTGTCAATCGAACTATAAAATGTTATCAAAAATGGAAGATACGATAAATCGAGTTTTAAGGTGAAATTTTTAACTTTAAACAAATTTACAATCACTATGATATTTTAATATCGGTGGAAATATTTTTCTCATCCAAATGAAGCTCGATAGAGTGTCCATCGAACGATAAAATGTCTTCAAAAAAGATAGATACGATAAATCGCGTTTTAAGGTGAAATTTTTAATTTTAAACAAATTCACCATCACTATGATAATTTAATATGGGTGGGAATAACTTTTCCATCGAAATGACGCTCGATAGAAAGACAATCGAAAAATAAAATGTCTTCAAAAAACATAGATACAATAAATCGAGTTTTAAGGTGAAATTTTAAATTTTAAACACATTTACCAGCACTATGATAATTTAATATGGGTGGGAATAACTTTTCCATCGAAATGAAGCTCGATAGAGTGTCAATCGAACTATAAAACGTTATTAAAAATGGTAGATACGATAAATCGAGTTTTAAGGTGAAATTTTTAATTTTAAACAAATTCACCATCACTATGATAATTTAATATGGGTGGGAATAACTTTTTCATCGAAATGACGATCGATAGAGTGTCAATCGAACAATAAAATGTCTTCAAAAAATATAGATACGATAAATCGAGTTTTAAGGTGAAATTTTAATGGTAATCAAATTTTCCATCACTATGATATTTTAATATCGGTGGAAACATGTTTTCCATCCAAATGAAGCTCGATAGAGTGTCGACGAACGATAAAATGTCTTCAAAAAAGATAGATACGATAAATCGAGTTTTAAGGTGAAATTTTTAATTTTAAACAAATTTACGATCACTATGAGAATTAAATATGGGTGGGAATAACTTTTCCATCGCAATGAAGCTCGATAGAGTGTCAATCGAACGATAAAATGTCTTCAAAAAAGATAGATACGATAAATCGAGTTTTAAGGTGAAATTTTTAATTTTAAACAAATTTACCATCACCATAATAATTTAATATGGGTGGAAATATCTTTCCCATCCAAATGAAGCTCGATAGAGTGTCGCTCGAACGATAAAACGTCTTCAAAAAATATACATACGATAAATCGAGTTTTAAGGTGAAATTTTGAACTTTAAACAATTTTACCATGACTATGGTAATTTAATATGGGTGGGAACAACTTTTTCATCGAAATGCAGCGCGATAGAGTTTTAATCGAACTTTAAAATGTTATTAAAAATGGTAGATACGATAAATCGAGTTTTAAGGTGAAATTTTTAACTTTAAACAAATTTACAATCACTATGATAATTTAATATGGGTGGAAATATCTTTCCCATCCAAATGAAGCTCGATAGTGTCGATCGAACGATAAAATGTCGTCAAAAAATATAGAGACGATAAATAGAGTTTTAAGGTGAAATTTTAATTGTAATCAAATTTTCCATCACTATGATATTTTAATATCGGTGGAAACATGTTTTCCATCCAAATGAAGCTCGATAGAGTGTCGATCGAACGATAAAATGTCTTCAAAAAAGATAGATACGATAAATCGAGTTTTAAGGTGAAATTTTTAATTTTAAACAAATTTACGATCACTATGATAATTAAATATGGGTGGGAATAACTTTTCCATCGCAATGACGCTCGATAGAAAGTCAATCGAAAAATAAAATGTCTTCACAAAACATAGATACAATAAATCGAGTTTTAAGGTGAAATTTTAAATTTCGAACACATTTACCAGCACTATGATAATTTAATATGGGTGGGAATAAGTTTTTCATCGAAATGCAGCTCGATAGAGTATCAATCGAACTATAAAATGTTATTAAAAATGGTAGATACGATAAATCGAGTTTTAAGGTAAAATTTTTAACTTTAAACAAATTTCTAATCACTATAATAATTTAATATGGGTGGAAAAATCTTTCTCATCCAAATGAAGCTCGATAGAGTGTCACTCGACCGATAAAACGTCTTCAAAAAATATACATACGATAAATCGAGTTTTAAGGTGAAATTGTAATTTGAATCAAATTTGCCATCACTATGATATTTTAATATCGGTGGAAATATGTTTCCCATCCAAATGAAGCTCGATAGAGTGTCGATCGAACGATAAAATGTCTTCAAAAAATATAGATACGATAAATCGACTTTTAAGGTGAAATTTTAATTTTAAACAAATTTGCCATCACTATGATATTTTAATATCGGTGGAAATATGTTTCCCATCCAAATGATGCTCGATAGAGTGTCGATCGAACGATAAAATGTCTTCAAAAAAGATAGATACGATAAATCGAGTTTGAAGGTGAAATTTTTAATCTTAAACAAATTTACCATCACTATGATAATTTAATATGGGTGGGAATAACTTTTCCATCGAAATGGCTCTCGACAGAGTGTCAATCGAACAATAAAATGTCTTCAAAAAATATAGATACGATAAATCGAGTTTGAAGGTGAAATTTTAATTTTAAACAAATTTGCCATCATTATGATATTTTAATATCGGTGAAAATATGTTTTCCATTCAAATGAAGCTCGATAGAGTGTCGCTCGAACGATAAAACGTCTTCAAAAAATATAGATACGATAAATCGCGTTTTAAGGTGAAATTTTTAATTTTAAACAAATTTACCATCACTATGATAATTTAATACGGGTTGGAATAACTTTTCCATCGAAATGAAGCTCGATAGAGTGTCAATCGAACGATAGAATGTCTTCAAAAAAGATAGATACGATAAATCGAGTTTGAAGGTGAAATTTTTAACTTTAAACAAATTTACCATGACTATGATAATTTCATATGGGTGGGAATAACTTTTTCATCGAAATGCAGCTCGATAGAGTATCAATCGAACTATAAAATGTTATTAAAAATGGTAGATACGATGAATCGAGTTTTAAGGTAAAATTTTTAACTTTAAACAAATTTCTAATCACTATAATAATTTAATATGGGTGGAAATATCTTTCCCATCCAAATGAAGCTCGATAGAGTATCGATCGAACGATAAAATGTCTTCAAAAAAGATAGATACGATAAATCGCGTTTTAAGCTGAAATTTTTAATTTTAAACAAATTTACCATGACTATGATAATTTAATACGGGTTGGAATAACTTTTCCATCGAAATGAAGCTCGATAGAGTGTCAATCGAACGATAAAATGTCTTCAAAAAAGATAGATACGATAAATCGAGTTTGAAGGTGAAATTTTTAACTTTAAACAAATTTACCATGACTATGATAATTTAATATGGGTGGGAATAACTTTTTCATCGAAATGCAGCTCGATAGAGTATCAATCGAACTATAAAATGTTATTGAAAATGGTAGATACGATAAATCGAGTTTTAAGGTAAAATTTTTAACTTTAAACAAATTTCTAATCACTATAATAATTTAATATGGGTGGAAAAATCTTTCCCATCCAAATGAAGCTCGATAGAGTGTCACTCGACCGATAAAACGTCTTCAAAAAATAAACATACGATAAATCGAGTTTTAAGGTGAAATTGTAATTTGAATCAAATTTGCCATCACTATGATATTTTAATATCGGTGGAAATATGTTTCCCATCCAAATGAAGCTCGATAGAGTGTCGATCGAACGATAAAATGTCTTCAAAAAATATAGATACAATAAATCGAGTTTTAAGGTGAAATTTTAATTTTAATCAAATTTGCCATCACTATGATATTTTAATATCGGTGGAAATATGTTTCCATCCAAATGAAGCTCGATAGAGTGTCGATCGAACTATAAAATGTCTTCAAAAAAGATAGATACGACAAATCGCGTTTTAAGGTGAAATTATGAATTTTAAACAAATTTACCATCACTATTATAGTTTAATATGGGTGGGAAGAACTTTTCCATCGAAATGAAACTCGATAGAGTGTCAATCGAACGATAAAATGTCTTCAAAAAAGATAGATACGATAAATCGCGTTTTAAGGTGAAATTTTTACTTTAAACAAATTTACCATCACTATGAAAACTTAATATGGGTGGGAATAACTTTTCCATCGAAATGGAGCGCGATAGAGTGTTAATCGAACGATAAAATGTCTTCAAAAAATATAGATACGATAAATCGCGTTTTAAGGTGAAATTTTAATTTTAAACAAATTTGCCATCACTAAGATCTTTTAATATCGGTGGAAATATGTTTCCCATCCAAATGAAGCTCGATAAAATGTCGATCGAACGATAAAATGTCTTCAAAAAACATAGACACGATAAATCGAGTTTTAAGGTGAAATTTTTAACTTTAAACAAATTTACCATCACTATGATAATTTAATATGGGTGGGAATAACTTTTCCATCGAAATGCAGCTCGATAGAGTGTCAATCGAACTATAAAATGTTATTAAAAATGGTAGATACGAAAAATCGAGTTTTAAGGTGAAATTTTGAATTTTAAACAAATTTACCATCCCTATTATAATTTAATATGGGTGGGAATATTTTTTCCATCGAAATGAAGCTCGATAGAGTGTCGATCGAACGATAAAATGTGTTCAAAAAATATAGATACGATAAATCGAGTTTTAAGGTGAAATTTTTAACTTTAAACAAATTTTCCATGACAATGATAATTTAATATGGGTGGGAATAACTTTGCCATCGAAATGACGCTCGATAGAGTGTCAATCGAACGATAAAATGTCTTCAAAAAAGATAGATACGATAAATCGCGTTTTAAGGTGAAATTTTTAATTTTAAACAAATTTGCCATCACTATGATATTTTAATATAGGTGGAAATATCTTTCCCATCCAAATGAAGCTCGATAGAGTGTCGATCGAACGATAAAATGTGTTCAAAAAATATAGATACGATAAATCGAGTTTTAAGATGAAATTTTTACTTTAAACAAATTTACCATCACTATGATAATTTAATATGGGTGGGAATAACTTTTCCATCGAAATGGAGCGCGATAGAGTGTTAATCGAACGATAAAATGTCTTCAAAAAATATAGATACGATAAATCGAGTTTTAAGGTGAAATTTTAATTTTAAACATATTTGCCATCACTATGATATTTTAATATCGGTGGAAATATGTTTTCCATCCAAATGAAGCTCGATAGAGTGTCGATCGAACTATAAAATGTCTTCAAAAAAGATAGATACGATAAGTCGAGTTTGAAGGTGAAATTTTTAACTTTAAACAAGTTTACCATCACTATTATAGTTTAATATGGGTGGGAAGAACTTTTCCATCGAAATGAAACTCGATAGAGTGTCAATCGAACGATAAAATGTCTTCAAAAAAGATAGATACGATAAATCGCGTTTTAAGGTGAAATTTTTACTTTAAACAAATTTACCATCACTATGATAATTTAATATGGGTGGGAATAACTTTTCCATCGAAATGGAGCGCGATAGAGTGTTAATCGAACGATAAAATGTCTTCAAAAAATATAGATACGATAAATCGAGTTTTAAGGTGAAATTTTAATTTTAAACATATTTGCCATCACTATGATATTTTAATATCGGTGGAAATATGTTTTCCATCCAAATGATGCTCGATAGAATGTCGATCGAACAATAAAATGTTATTAAAAATGGTAGATACGAAAAATCGAGTTTTAAGGTGAAATTTTGAATTTTAAACAAATTTACCATCCCTATTATAATTTAATATGGGTGGGAATATTTTTTCCATCGAAATGAAGCTCGATAGAGTGTCGATCGAACGATAAAATGTGTTCAAAAAATATAGATACGATAAATCGAGTTTTAAGGTGAAATTTTTAACTTTAAACAAATTTTCCATGACAATGATAATTTAATATGGGTGGGAATAACTTTGCCATCGAAATGACGCTCGATAGAGTGTCAATCGAACGATAAAATGTCTTCAAAAAAGATAGATACGATAAATCGCGTTTTAAGGTGAAATTTTTAATTTTAAACAAATTTGCCATCACTATGATATTTTAATATAGGTGGAAATATCTTTCCCATCCAAATGAAGCTCGATAGAGTGTCGATCGAACGATAAAATGTGTTCAAAAAATATAGATACGATAAATCGAGTTTTAAGATGAAATTTTTACTTTAAACAAATTTACCATCACTATGATAATTTAATATGGGTGGGAATAACTTTTCCATCGAAATGGAGCGCGATAGAGTGTTAATCGAACGATAAAATGTCTTCAAAAAATATAGATACGATAAATCGAGTTTTAAGGTGAAATTTTAATTTTAAACATATTTGCCATCACTATGATATTTTAATATCGGTGGAAATATGTTTTCCATCCAAATGAAGCTCGATAGAGTGTCGATCGAACTATAAAATGTCTTCAAAAAAGATAGATACGATAAGTCGAGTTTGAAGGTGAAATTTTTAACTTTAAACAAGTTTACCATCACTATTATAGTTTAATATGGGTGGGAAGAACTTTTCCATCGAAATGAAACTCGGTAGAGTGTCAATCGAACGATAAAATGTCTTCAAAAAAGATAGATACGATAAATCGCGTTTTAAGGTGAAATTTTTACTTTAAACAAATTTACCATCACTATGATAATTTAATATGGGTGGGAATAACTTTTCCATCGAAATGGAGCGCGATAGAGTGTTAATCGAACGATAAAATGTCTTCAAAAAATATAGATACGATAAATCGAGTTTTAAGGTGAAATTTTAATTTTAAACATATTTGCCATCACTATGATATTTTAATATCGGTGGAAATATGTTTTCCATCCAAATGATGCTCGATAGAGTGTCGATCGAACGATAAAATGTCTTCAAACAAGATAGATACGATAAATCGAGTTTGAAGGTGAAATTTTTAACTTTAAACACATTTATCATGACCATGATAACTTAATATACGTGGGAATAACTTTTTCATCGAAATGCAGCTCGATAGAGTGTCAATCGAACTATAAAATGTTATTAAAAATGGTAGATACGATAAATCGCGTTTTAAGGTGAAATTTTGAATTTCAAACAAATTTACCATCGCTATTATAATTTAATATGGGTGGGAATATTTTTTCCATCGAAATGAAGCTCGATAGAGTGTGAATCGAACTATAAAATGTTATTAAAAATGGTAGATACGATAAATCGAGTTTTAAGGTGAAATTTTGAACTTTAAACAAATTTACAATCACTATGATAATTTAATATGGGTGGAAATATCTTTCCCATCCAAATGAAGCTCGATAGAGTGTCGATCGAACGATAAAATGTGTTCACAAAATATAGATACGATAAATGGAGTTTTAAGGTGAAATTTTTAACTTTAAACAAATTTTCCATGACTATGATAATTTAATATGGGTGGGAATAACTTTTTCATCGAAATGCAGCTCGATAGAGTGTCAACCGAACGATAAAACGTCTTCAAAAAAGATAGATACGACAAATCGCGTTTTAAGGTGAAATTTTGAATTTTAAACAAATTTACCATCACTATTATAATTTAATATGGGTGGGAATATTTTTTCCATCGAAATAAAGCTCGATAGAGTGTCAATCGAACTAGAAAATGTTATTAAAAATGGTAGATACGATAAATCGAGTTTCAAGGTGAAATTTTAATTTTAAACAAATTTGCCATCACTATGATATTTTAATATCGGTGGAAATATGTTTCCCATCCAAATGAAGCTCGATAGAATGTCGATCGAACAATAAAATGTTTTCGAAAAAGATAGTTACGATAAATCGAGTTTTGAGGTGAAATTTTAATTTCAAACAGATTTGCCATCACCATGATATTTTAATATAGGTGGAAATATGTTTCCCATCCAAATGATGCTCGATAGAGTGTCGATCGAACGATAAAATGTCTTCAAACAAGATAGATACGATAAATCGAGTTTGAAGGTGAAATTTTTAACTTTAAACACATTTATCATGACCATGATAACTTAATATACGTGGGAATAACTTTTTCATCGAAATGCAGCTCGATAGAGTGTCAATCGAACTATAAAATGTTATTAAAAATGGTAGATACGATAAATCGCGTTTTAAGGTGAAATTTTGAATTTTCAACAAATTTACCATCGCTATTATAATTTAATATGGGTGGGAATATTTTTTCCATCGAAATGAAGCTCGATAGAGTGTGAATCGAACTATAAAATGTTATTAAAAATGGTAGATACCATAAATCGAGTTTTAAGGTGAAATTTTGAACTTTAAACAAATTTACCATCGCTATTATAATTTAATATGGGTGGGAATATTTTTTCCATCGAAATGAAGCTCGATAGAGTGTGAATCGAACTATAAAATGTTATTAAAAATGGTAGATACGATAAATCGAGTTTTAAGGTGAAATTTTGAACTTTAAACAAATTTACAATCACTATGATAATTTAATATGGGTGGAAATATCTTTCCCATCCAAATGAGGCTCGATAGAGTGTCGATCGAACGATAAAATGTGTTCAAAAAATATAGATACGATAAATGGAGTTTTAAGGTGAAATTTTTAACTTTAAACAAATTTTCCATGACTATGATAATTTAATATGGGTGGGAATAACTTTTTCATCGAAATGCAGCTCGATAGAGTGTCAACCGAACGATAAAACGTCTTCAAAAAAGATAGATACGACAAATCGCGTTTTAAGGTGAAATTTTGAATTTTAAACAAATTTACCATCACTATTATAATTTAATATGGGTGGGAATATTTTTTCCATCGAAATAAAGCTCGATAGAGTGTCAATCGAACTATAAAATGTTATTAAAAATGGTAGATACGATAAATCGAGTTTCAAGGTGAAATTTTGAACTTTAAACAAATTTATCATCACTATGATAATTTAATATGGGTGGAAATATCTTTCCCATCCAAATGAAGCTCGATAGAGTGTCGATCGGACAATAAAATGTCTTAAAAATCGACAGATACGATAAATCGCGTTTTAAGGTGAAATTTTGAATTTTAAACAAATTTACCATCGCTATTATAATTTAATATGGGTGGGAATATTTTTTCCATCGAAATGAAGCTCGATAGAGTGTGAATCGAACTATAAAATGTTATTAAAAATGGTAGATACGATAAATCGAGTTTTAAGGTGAAATTTTGAACTTTAAACAAATTTACAATCACTATGATAATTTAATATGGGTGGAAATATCTTTCCCATCCAAATGAAGCTCGATAGAGTGTCGATCGAACGATAAAATGTGTTCAAAAAATATAGATACGATAAATCGAGTTTTAAGGTGAAATTTTTAACTTTAAACAAATTTTCCATGACTATGATAATTTAATATGGGTGGGAATAACTTTTTCATCGAAATGCAGCTCGATAGAGTGTCAACCGAACGATAAAACGTCTTCAAAAAAGATAGATACGACAAATCGCGTTTTAAGGTGAAATTTTGAATTTTAAACAAATTTACTATCACTATTATAGTTTAATATGGGTGGGAAGAACTTTTCCATCGAAATGAAACTCGATAGAGTGTCAATCGAACGATAAAATGTCTTCAAACAAGATAGATACGATAAATCGCGTTTTAAGGTGAAATTTTTACTTTAAACAAATTTACCGTCACTATGATAATTTAATATGGGTGGGAATAACTTTTCCATCGAAATGGAGCGCGATAGAGTGTTAATCGAACGATAAAATGTCTTCAAAAAATATAGATACGATAAATCGAGTTTTAAGGTGAAATTTTAATTTTAAACATATTTGCCATCACTATGATATTTTAATATAGGTGGAAATATGTTTTCCATCCAAATGAAGCTCGATAGAGTGTCGATCGAACTATAAAATGTCTTCAAAAAAGATAGATACGACAAATCGCGTTTTAAGGTGAAATTTTGAATTTTAAACAAATTTACTATCACTATTATAGTTTAATATGGGTGGGAAGAACTTTTCCATCGAAATGAAACTCGATAGAGTGTCAATCGAACGATAAAATGTCTTCAAACAAGATAGATACGATAAATCGCGTTTTAAGGTGAAATTTTTACTTTAAACAAATTTACCGTCACTATGATAATTTAATATGGGTGGAAATATCTTTCCCATCCAAATGAAGCTCGATAGAGTGTCGATCGAACGATAAAATGTGTTCAAAAAATATAGATACGATAAATCGAGTTTTAAGGTGAAATTTTTAACTTTAAACAAATTTTCCATGACTATGATAATTTAATATGGGTGGGAATAACTTTTTCATCGAAATGCAGCTCGATAGAGTGTCAACCGAACGATAAAACGTCTTCAAAAAAGATAGATACGACAAATCGCGTTTTAAGGTGAAATTTTGAATTTTAAACAAATTTACTATCACTATTATAGTTTAATATGGGTGGGAAGAACTTTTCCATCGAAATGAAACTCGATAGAGTGTCAATCGAACGATAAAATGTCTTCAAAAAAGATAGATACGATAAATCGCGTTTTAAGGTGAAATTTTTACTTTAAACAAATTTACCATCACTATGATAATTTAATATGGGTGGGAATAACTTTTCCATCGAAATGGAGCGCGATAGAGTGTTAATCGAACGATAAAATGTCTTCAAAAAATATAGATACGATAAATCGAGTTTTAAGGTGAAATTTTAATTTTAAACCCATTTGCCATCACTATGATATTTTAATATCGGTGGAAATATGTTTTCCATCCAAATGAAGCTCGATAGAGTGTCGATCGAACTATAAAATGTCTTCAAAAAAGATAGATACGATAAATCGAGTTTGAAGGTGAAATTTTTAACTTTAAACAAATTTACCATGACTATGATAATTTAATATGGGTGGCAATAACTTTTTCATCGAAATGAAGCTCGATAGAGTGTCAATCAAACTATCAAATGTAATTAAAAATGGTAGATACAATAAATCGAGTTTTAAGGTGAAATTTTTAACTTGAAACAAATTTAGCATGACTATGATAATTTAATATGGGTGGGAATAACTTTTCCATCGGAGTGAAGCTCGATAGAGTGTCAATCGAACTATAATATGGGTGGAAATATCTTTGCCATCCAAATGAAGCTCGATAGAGCGTCGATTGAACGATAAAATGTATTCAAAAATGATAGATACGATAAATCGAGTTTTAAGGTGAATTTTTCAAATTTCAACGAATTTACCATCACTATGATATTTTAATATCGGTGGAAATATGTTTCCCATCCAAATGAAGCTCGATAGAATGTCGATCGAACGATAAAATGTCTTCAAAAAACATAAATACAATAAATCGAGTTTTAAGGTGAAATTTTTAACTTTAAACAAATTTACCATCACTATGACAATTTAATATGGGTGGGAATAACTTTTCCATCGAAATGCAGCTCGATAGAGTGTCAATCGAACGATAAAATGTCTTCAAAAAAGATAGATATGATAAATCGCGTTTTAAGGTGAAATTTTTAATTTTAAACAAATTTACCATCACTATGATAATCTAATATGGGTGGGAATAACTTTTCCATCGAAATGACGCTCGATAGAGTGTCAATCGAACAATAAAATGTCTTCAAAAAATATAGATGCGATAAATCGACTTTTACGGTAAAATTTTAATTTTAAACAAATTTGCCATCACTATGATATTTTAATATCGGTGGAAATATATTTCCCATCCAAATGAAGCTCGATAGAATGTCGATCGAACGATAAAATGTTTTCGAAAAAGATAGTTACGATAAATCGAGTTTTGAGGTGAAATTTTAATTTCAAACAAATTTGCCATCACCATGATATTTTAATATAGGTGGAAATATGTTTCCCATCCAAATGATGCTCGATACAGTGTCGATCGAACTATAAAATGTTATTAAAAATGGTAGATACGATAAATCGCGTTTTAAGGTGAAATTTTGAATTTTAAACATATTTACCATCGCTATTATAATTTAATATGGGTGGGAATAACTTTTTCATCGAAATGCAGCTCGATAGAGTGTCAACCGAACGATAAAACGTCTTCAAAAAAGATAGATACGACAAATCGCGTTTTAAGGTGAAATTTTGAATTTTAAACAAATTTACCATCACTATTATAGTTTAATATGGGTGGGAAGAACTTTTCCATCGAAATGAAACTCGATAGAGTGTCAATCGAACGATAAAATGTCTTCAAAAAATATAGATACGATAAATCGAGTTTTAAGGTGAAATTTTAATTTTAAACATATTTGCCATCACTATGATATTTTAATATCGGTGGAAATATGTTTTCCATCCAAATGAAGCTCGATAGAGTGTCGATCGAACTATAAAATGTCTTCAAAAAAGATAGATACGATAAATCGAGTTTGAAGGTGAAATTTTTAACTTTAAACACATTTATCATGACCATGATAACTTAATATACGTGGGAATAACTTTTTCATCGAAATGCAGCTCGATAGAGTGTCAATCGAACTATAAAATGTTATTAAAAATGGTAGATACGATAAATCGCGTTTTAAGGTGAAATTTTGAATTTCAAACAAATTTACCATCGCTATTATAATTTAATATGGGTGGGAATATTTTTTCCATCGAAATGAAGCTCGATAGAGTGTGAATCGAACTATAAAATGTTATTAAAAATGGTAGATACGATAAATCGAGTTTTAAGGTGAAATTTTGAACTTTAAACAAATTTACAATCACTATGATAATTTAATATGGGTGGAAATATCTTTCCCATCCAAATGAAGCTCGATAGAGTGTCGATCGAACGATAAAATGTGTTCACAAAATATAGATACGATAAATCGCGTTTTAAGGTGAAATTTTTACTTTAAACAAATTTACCATCACTATGATAATTTAATATGGGTGGGAAATAACTTTTCCATCGAAATGGAGCGCGATAGAGTGTTAATCGAACGATAAAATGTCTTCAAAAAATATAGATACGATAAATCGAGTTTTAAGGTGAAATTTTAATTTTAAACATATTTGCCATCACAATGATAATCTAATATGGGTGGGAATAACTTTTCCATCGAAATGACGCTCGATAGAGTGTCAATCGAACAATAAAATGTCTTCAAAAAATATAGATGCGATAAATCGACTTTTACGGTAAAATTTTAGTTTTAAACAAATTTGCCATCACTATGATATTTTAATATCGGTGGAAATATGTTTCCCATCCAAATGAAGCTCGATAGAATGTCGATCGAACAATAAAATGTTTTCGAAAAAGATAGTTACGATAAATCGAGTTTTGAGGTGAAATTTTGAATTTTAAACAAATTTGCCATCACTATGATATTTTAATATAGGTGGAAATATGTTTCCCATCCAAATGATGCTCGATAGAGTGTCGATCGAACGATAAAATGTCTTCAAACAAGATAGATACGATAAATCGAGTTTGAAGGTGAAATTTTTAACTTTAAACACATTTATCATGACCATGATAACTTAATATACGTGGGAATAACTTTTTCATCGAAATGCAGCTCGATAAAGTGTCAATCGAACTATAAAATGTTATTAAAAATGGTAGATACGAAAAATCGAGTTTTAAGGTGAAATTTTGAATTTTAAACAAATTTACTATCACTATTATAATTTAATATGGGTGGGAATATTTTTTCCATCGAAATAAAGCTCGATAGAGTGTCAATCGAACTATAAAATGTTATTAAAAATGGTAGATACGATAAATCGAGTTTCAAGGTGAAATTTTGAACTTTAAACAAATTTATCATCACTATGATAATTTAATATGGGTGGAAATATCTTTCCCATCCAAATGAAGCTCGATAGAGTGTCGATCGGACAATAAAATGTCTTAAAAATCGACAGATACGATAAATCGCGTTTTAAGGTGAAATTTTGAATTTTAAACAAATTTACCATCGCTATTATAATTTAATATGGGTGGGAATATTTTTTCCATCGAAATGAAGCTCGATAGAGTGTGAATCGAACTATAAAATGTTATTAAAAATGGTAGATACGATAAATCGAGTTTTAAGGTGAAATTTTGAACTTTAAACAAATTTACAATCACTATGATAATTTAATATGGGTGGAAATATCTTTCCCATCCAAATGAAGCTCGATAGAGTGTCGATCGAACGATAAAATGTGTTCAAAAAATATAGATACGATAAATCGAGTTTTAAGGTGAAATTTTTAACTTTAAACAAATTTTCCATGACTATGATAATTTAATATGGGTGGGAATAATTTTTTCATCGAAATGCAGCTCGATAGAGTGTCAACCGAACGATAAAACGTCTTCAAAAAAGATAGATACGACAAATCGCGTTTTAAGGTGAAATTTTGAATTTTAAACAAATTTACCATCACTATTATAGTTTAATATGGGTGGGAAGAACTTTTCCATCGAAATGAAACTCGATAGAGTGTCAATCGAACGATAAAATGTCTTCAAAAAAGATAGATACGATAAATCGCGTTTTAAGGTGAAATTTTTACTTTAAACAAATTTACCATCACTATGATAATTTAATATGGGTGGGAATAACTTTTCCATCGAAATGGAGCGCGATAGAGTGTTAATCGAACGATAAAATGTCTTTAAAAAATATAGATACGATAAATCGAGTTTTAAGGTGAAATTTTAATTTTAAACATATTTGCCATCACTATGATATTTTAATATCGGTGGAAATATGTTTTCCATCCAAATGAAGCTCGATAGAGTGTCGATCGAACTATAAAATGTCTTCAAAAAAGATAGATACGATAAATCGAGTTTGAAGGTGAAATTTTTAACTTTAAACAAATTTACCATGACTATGATAATTTAATATGGGTGGCAATAACTTTTTCATCGAAATGCAGCTCGATAGAGTGTCAATCGAACTATAAAATGTTATTAAAAATGGTGGATACGATAAATCGAATTTTAAGGTGAAATTTTTAACTTTCATCAAATTTCTAATCACTCAAATAATTTAATAAGGGTGGAAATATCTTTCCCATCCAAATGAAGCTCGATAGAGTGTCGCTCGAACGATAAAACGTCTTCAAAAAATATAGATACGATAAATCGCGTTTTAAGGTGAAATTTTAATTTTAAACAAATTTGCCATCACTATGATCTTTTAATATCGGTGGAAATATGGTTCCCATCCAAATGAAGCTCGAAAGAATGTCGATCGAACGATAAAATGTCTCCAAAAAACATAGACACGATAAATCGAGTTTTAAGGTGAAATTTTTAACTTTAAACAAATTTACTGTTGAGACGCGAATATATTCAAATATCGCCTCGTAGTGCGACTCAAGGCGACTGCAGCGCGCGGTGTCGCCGCCGTGAACTCAGACCCTTTTCGTGGTTCACGTTTCCACCGTTATACACACGGTGGCTCTGCGCTCACTCGTTTTTTTATTCAGTTCTTATTCTTCATCACGCGCGTAGCGCTTTTCATTCCAATTAATAAAGATTCTATTTCAAAGTAAATTGTGTCTCGGTTATTTGCGTTCGCCTTCCACGTACCGGCTCAATAGGTTATGGGCCCAGGCATACGGAAATAAAGTGCGAACCATATAAAATAAAAAATAAAAAACGTGTACGAGACGCGTGAAGTTATTGCGTCGTATTATTTGCGCGATACCTTTGTGAAACAAACATGGCCTCATCGAGTGTTGTTCGAATCGAGCTTTTGAGCAAAGAAAATTTCGACACATGGAAAATTCAGATGGAGGCAATTTTGATAAAAAAACGACGCATGGGGATACGTTTGTGGCGAAAAAACGAAACCCGAGATTATCGAGGGAAACGCGGCATCCGCGGAAGCAGCAAGCAAGTGGGATATCGAAGACAGGAAGGCGAGATCGGACATCATATTGTCAATCAAACCATCCGAGCTGAAACAAATAAAGGGATGCAACACGTCGAGAGAAGTGTGGGCGAAGCTGAAGTCCATTTATCAATCGAGCGGGCCAGCAAGAAAGGCGACGCTGTTGAAACAGCTGACGCTACAAAAGATGGCTGACAGTCACGACGTACGCGAACACCTTCGAAAGTTCTTCGACACGATCGACAAACTGAGCGAGATGGGGATAGAAATAAACTGTGATTTACTGACGGTAATGCCGTCGTACAGTCTGCCATCTAGCTTTGAAAATTTTCTGTGTGCAATTGAGTCACGGGACGAATTGCCGAATCTCGAGGCCCTACGTGTAAAGATCATCGAGGAATATGATGCGAGAAAAAACGAAACACGAAAGGACACATTGTTATCCGCAGCTTCACCGCTTCTAGTTTAATTCATGAGTTTCGATACCTTTTTCCCGTTTTATTCTACTTTAAACTGAGAATATACAAATAATTGGGAATTGACCCATATTACCCCCCCAATTATTTCTCATCACCCCTACACATTTAATTAAGTAATTACATATATCTCACATATTATATTAGTTATATCTATAGCTCTTAAAATATTACATATACGTTAACTACTTCAGGCACTGGTTAGTACCTCGGTCGGCCGCCGTGTGGCGCCCGTCCGACTGCTTTCGCGTCTATAGCGCACCCACTAGCTGGTGCCTCAGTCAGCCGCCGTGTGGCGCCCGTCCGATTGATTTCGCGTTTGTATCATATCCATAACGGGGTTATATCCCTGCGAACGAAACGATGTATTATCAGGAATTATTACCCAAGTATATCTATACTCCGGAATAAAGTAAAACCTCCTTAAAGACTTACACAGTTTTTTGTACTACCAAGGTAGCGGGCTTTCTGCCTGCTCCTTTTACCAAAAGGTAGCGGACTATCTGTCTGCTCCTTTACCACAAGAGGTAGCGGGCTCTCAGCCTGCTCCTCTTTACCAAGAGGTAGCGGGCTCTCTGCCTGCTCCTCTTTACCAAGAGGTAGCGGTTTCCTGCCTGCTCCTCTCTACCACGAGGTAGCGGTTTCCTGCCTGCTCCTCTCTACCACGAGGTAGCGGTTCCTCTGACTGCTCCTCTTTACCCAAAGGTAGCGGACTTGCGGTCTGCTCCTTTACCATAAGAGGTAGCGGTTCCTCTGACTGCTCCTCTTTACCCAAAGGTAGCGGACTTGCGGTCTGCTCCTTTACCATAAGAGGTAGCGGTTCCTCTGACTGCTCCTCTACACCACACGAGGCAGCTAGCTTTCCGCTTGGCTCCTCCATCAACAAGTGCGCGTTTACGAAGCTTCACATCCGATGCCGAAGAGGGCTGGGACAACCTGCCGCTGTTCGCCGCGACCATCGCCAGGGCCGGAGGGGCCACTACAACGCCTTCGCATCGTAGAACTTCTCACGACAATTCGGGCCATGATACCCGCTAGGGGAACCACTCCACGCTGGTTCTACAAAAATACGATTCGCTACTACTTTCACGTCGTGGTCGCTAGGCGATTTACTCGTTCGACCACCCATTGGCTCTCGTCGCTTATTTAAAGCAACCGTCGTTTGTCAACATCAGACGCGATGTTCGCGAAAAAACATTGGGTCAAATCTCGAAATACGACGCAAAAGAGTGACAACGGACACGAAGGGGCGCGTAAAAGTGAAAATAAGTCGAAACGCGAGCCTTTCAAGTACAAGTGTCACCGCTGTCAGAAAATAGGCCATAAGGCAGCTGATTGCACGGCATCGAAAAAGGAAGTCAACAGCGCGAACGCCGCAGACGAGGTTAGCCTATACGCAAGAAGTGAGTATAATCTCGCTACCGAAGCGCTCAAAGCAGGAATTACGCAAAGTAGCGAGAAATGGTGCTTGGACAGCGGGTGCACAGCCCATATGGGGAACGACGACGCACAATTCGTAAGTACTTTCGAACCTTGTGACGGAAGCGTGAAACTTGCGAGCGGAAAGACATCGACGCCGATTCAAGGCAAAGGTTCTGTATCTATTGTTGCAAATGTCGAAGGTTGTCAAAAGAACGTGAAAATACGCAATGTTTTAAGGGTCCCGGAGCTACGCATGAATTTACTGTCCGTCGGTAAAATCGCGGATCGAGACTACACAGTGGTTTTCGATAAAGATAAGGCCGAAGTCGTCGATAAGGAAGGGAACACGGTGCTGGTCGCCGACCGAAAGAAAGGACTGTACTGTATACGCGAGGCAAACGACGAGTACAGCGCCAAAGTCGACGTTGCCGACGTAACGAACAGGAAAAATTCGACGAGCGAATGGCACCGAAAGATGGGCCATCTCAACATTCGCGATCTCGTGAGATGCGACCGCGAGGGCACAGTACAAGGTATGAAACTCGAAAAATCACACCAAGAACTTGTCTGTGAGGTATGTATTCGAGGAAAAATGACGAAGACGCCATTCCCTAAGGACTCCGCGAGAAACTCGAAGTTACTATAAATAATCCACAGCGACGTCGTCGGACCAATGCGCGTCGAGTCAAACGGTAAGGCGAGATACATCGTAACATTTATCGACGATTATTCTAGATGGAGTGTGATACGTTTACTCAAACGGAAAAATGAGGTTTTCCGCGCTTTTAAAGAATTCAAGGCCCTCGCTGAAAATCGACATGGGTGCAAAATACAATTTCTCCAGTCGGACAATGGAAAAGAGTACCTGAACGAACCTTTCGACACGTTCCTCAGGGCGAACGGTATTGGTCGAAGGCTTACGGTGACTCACACACCCGAACAAAACGGTGTGGCAGAGAGACGTAATCGCACACTGATGGACATGACAAGATGCCTCTTGATACAGTCACGACTACCTCCGTCTTTCTGGGGTGAGGCAATAAATACGGCAAATTACATACGTAATTGGTGTCCGTCGAAGAGTCTCGGAGGAACGACTGCCCATGAAAAGTGGACAGGAAAAATTCCCGATGTGAGTCATCTCCAGGAGTTCGGATCCGAAGCTTTCGTGCTCGATCGAACACCATCAAAAGGCAAACTCGAATCGCGTTCAGAGAAAGGTGTATTCGTAGGCTACTCAGAGGAGTCAAAGGCGTACCGAATCTGGCTACCGAACAAGAAACGCATTAACGTCGCTCGAGACGTGAAGTTCATCGGAATATCGGAAAATGCATCGAAGAGCACAGATTCTGTCGAAAGTCTTGACGACAACGACGACGAAGACACTACAGAATTGGAGTTAATTCTTCCTGTAAGAAATCACCAGGATCACGATGAAGCCGACGGCGAAGACGTTGACGATGAAGCTAACGTCGAAGACGATCGCGTTCACGCACAGCCGAATGAGGACGGTGCTCCCTTACGAAGGGGCCGAGGAAGACCCAGAATAGAACGGAAGAGAACAGAATAGAACCCAGAATAGCCTCAGGGGGAGACCCAGAAAGAACTACCACATGACAAATTGTGCTGAAGAAATCGTGTGTCTCACGGAGATACCGTTAGAACAAGCTGTTCACGGACCGTGCGCCGACGAGTGGTACGAAGCGATCACTTCGGAGATAAAATCCATTATCTCGAATGACACTTGGAGCATTACCGACAGACCAAAGGATCGGAAAGTCATCGGCAGTCGGATCGTGTTGCGAAACAAATACGGGCACGACGGAACGCTGATCCGTAGGAAAGCTCGCTTGGTCGCAAGAGGTTTCGCTCAGCAACCAGGCATAGATTTCGACGAAACGTTTGCGCCAGTGGCACGACTCGGTTCAGTCAGGACCATGATGGCACTCGCATCAGAAAATAAGATGACGGTAAGACAATTCGACATTACCACTGCATATTTGAACGGGGTACTCGAAGAGCAAATCTTTATGGAGATCCCCAAGTACGCAACGGAGGCCCTGGAAATAATCGTTCAAACCGAACGTGGCAGCAGCGACATTAGAAGAAAGGCTTCGAGGATGCTCGATGAGCTCGGCGAAGGCGACAAGGTCTGCTCGTTAAAGAGGGCTCCCTATGGCCTGCGTCAGGCGGGACGTTGCTGGTATGGAAGAATCGATAAGGAATTAACGAATTACGGAGCGAAGAAATCCTCTGCGGACCCGTGCGTTTACTTCAAGGGACGTGGAGAGAACCTGCTGCTGATTTCTATCTACGTGGACGACATTCTCGTCGCCTCGCAGAACGAGAAGGAAATCTCAGATTTCGGAAAATACCTGTCAAACGCGTTCGAGGTCACGGATCTCGGCGAGATCAAATATTGTCTCGGAATAGAGTTCGCTCAAAGCGAAAACGAGATCGTGATGTGCCAGAGCGGCTACGTTAGAGACGTTCTTGAGCGTTTCGGGATGCAGGACTCGAAAGCTGCACCCACGCCTCTGGACCCTGGAACAAAGCTCGGAAGGAGCGAGGAAGAACCCAGCCAAGAGGAAAAGAAGCTTCCGTATCGTGAGCTTGTCGGAGCACTTATGTACCTCGCCGTATGTACACGACCCGATATCGCTTACGCAGTCAGCTACTTCAGCCAATTTAACAGTTGCTTCAGGACCGAACACTGGAT
Organism: Dyspetes luteomarginatus; assembly: GCA_963669185.1. Classification (NCBI taxonomy): domain Eukaryota; kingdom Metazoa; phylum Arthropoda; class Insecta; order Hymenoptera; family Ichneumonidae; genus Dyspetes; species Dyspetes luteomarginatus. The sequence continues at coordinate 3,890,956 of OY769911.1, forward strand.
GGCTGCGAAGCGGGTCCTAAGATATCTGCAGGGCTCGCGCAACGTGGGACTGAAGTTCCGTGCCACGGGAAGATCGCTAGAGGGATTTGTCGACGCCAACTGGGCGAACTGTCCGAACGATAGGAAATCGTACACCGGTTTCGCCTTCATCCTCGGGGGATGCCCCATTTCATGGGAGGCCAGGAAACAGAAGACGGCTGCACTCTCATCCACGGAAGCGGAGTATATGGCTCTGTCCGAGGCTACGAAGGAGGCAACGTACTTGAAGCGCCTCCTGACCGAACTCGGTTTTGCAGAATTGGGAAAAATCACAATTCAGTGTGACAACAACAGCGCTCGGAAGCTTGCCGAGAACCCAGTGTTTCATAACAGAAGCAAGCACATTAATGTACGTCACCACTATGTGCGCGAAGTCCTCGAGAACGGCGAGATCGAGATCCAGTACACCCCGACCGCAGAGATGGCGGCGGACGTTCTGACCAAGGGATTGCCCAGGCAGAAACATGCGAAATGCTTGGATCTCCTCGGCATAACGACGATCGGAGATTCGACATCACGACGCCTTGATTCGAGGGGGAGTGTTGAGACGCGAATATATTCAAATATCGCCTCGTAGTGCGACTCAAGGCGACTGCAGCGCGCGGTGTCGCCGCCGTGAACTCAGACCCTTTACGTGGTCCACGTTTACGCCGTTATACACACGGTGGATCTGCGCTCACTCGTTTTTTTATTCAGTTCTTATTCTTTATCACGCGCGTAGCGCTTTTCATTCCAATTAATAAAGATTCTATTTCAAAGTAAATTGTGTCTCGGTTATTTGCGTTCGCCTTCCACGTACCGCCTCAATATTTACCATGACTATGATAATTTAATATGGGTGGGAATAACTTTTTCATCGAAATGCAGCGCGATAGAGTGTCAATCGAACTATAAAATGTTATTAAAAATGGTAGATACGATAAATCGAGTTTTAAGGAGAAATTTTGAACTTTAAACTAATTTACAATCACTATAATATTTTAATATCGGTGGAAATATGTTTTCCATCCAAATGAAGCTCGATAGAGTATCGATCGAACGATAAAATGTCTTCAAAAAAGATAGATACGATAAATCGAGTTTTGAGGTGAAATTTTTAATTTTAAACAAATTTACCATCACTATGATAATTTAATATGGATGGGAATAACTTTTCCATCGAATTGAAGATCGATAGAGTGTCAATCGAACGATAGAATGTCTTCAAAAAAGATAGGTACGATGAATCGCGTTTTAAGGTGAAAATTTTAATTTTAAACGAATTTGCCATCACTATGATAATTTAATATGGGTGGGAATAACTTTTCCATCGAAATGGAGCGCGATAGAGTGTCAATCGAACGATAAAACGTCTTCAAAAAATATAGATACGATAAATCGATTTTTCAGGTGAAATTTTATTTTTAAACACATTTGCCATCACTATGATATTTTAATATCGGTGGAAATATGTTTCCCACCCAAATGAAGCTCGAAAGAATGTCGATCGAACGATAAAATGTCTTCAAAAAAGATAGATACGATAAATCGAGTTTTAAGGTGAAATTTTTAATTTTAAACAAATTTACCATCACTATGATAATTTAATATGGGTGGGAATAACTTTTCCATCGAAATGAAGCGCGATAGAGTGTTAATCGAACTATAAAATGTTATCAAAAATGGAAGATACGATAAATCGAGTTTTAAGGTGAAATTTTTAACTTTAAACAAATTCACAATCACTATGATATTTTAATATCGGTGGAAATATGTTTTCCATCCAAATGAAGCTCGATAGAGTGTCGATCGAGATATAAAATTTTATCAAAAATGGAAGATACGATAAATCGAGTTTTAAGGTAAAATTTTTAACTTTAAACAAATTTACAATCACTATGATATTTTGATATCGATGGAAATATTTTTCCCATCCAAATGAAGCTCGATAGAGTGTCCATCGAACGATAAAATGTCTTAAAAAAAGATAGATACGATAAATCGCGTTTTAAGGTGAAATTTTTAATTTTAAACAAATTCACCATCACTATGATAATTTAATATGGGTGGGAATAACTTTTCCATCGCAATGAAGCTCGATAGAGTGTAAATCGAACTATAAAATGTTATTAAAAATGGTAGATACGATAAATCGAGTTTTAAGGTGAAATTTTTAACTTTAAACAATTTTACCATCACTGTGATAATTTAATATGGGTGGGAATAACTTTTCCATCGAAATGAATCACGATAGATTGTCAATCGAACTATAAAATGTTATTAAAAATGGTAGATACGATAAATCGAGCTTCAAGGTGAAATTTTAATTTTACACAAATTTACCATGACTATGATAATTTAATACGGGTTGGAATAACTTTTCCATCGCAATGAAGCTCGATAGAGTGTCAATCGAACTATAAAATGTTATTAAAAATGGTAGATACGATAAATCGAGTTTTAAGGTGAAATTTTTAACTTTAAACCAATTTTCCATCACTATGATAATTTAATATGGGTGGGAATAACTTTTCCATCGAAATGGAGCGCGATAGAGTGTCAATCGAACGATAAAACGTCTTCAAAAAATATAGATACGATAAATCGATTTTTCAGGTGAAATTTTATTTTTAAACACATTTGCCATCACTATGATATTTTAATATCGGTGGAAATATGTTTCCCACCCAAATGAAGCTCGAAAGAATGTCGATCGAACGATAAAATGTCTTCAAAAAAGATAGATACGATAAATCGAGTTTAAGGTGAAATTTTCAATTTTAAACAAATTTACCATGACTATGATAATTGAATACGGGTGGGAATAACTTTTTCATCGAAATGCAGCTCGATAGAGTGTTAATCGAACTATAAAATGTTATCAAAAATGGAAGATACGATAAATCGAGTTTTAAGGTGAAATTTTTAACTTTAAACAAATTTACAATCACTATGATATTTTAATATCGGTGGAAATATGGTTTCCATCCAAATGAAGCTCGATAGAGTGTCGATCGAGATATAAAATGTTATCAAAAATGGAAGATACGATAAATCGAGTTTTAAGGTAAAATTTTTAACTTTAAACAAATTTACAATCACTATGATATTTTAATATCGGTGGAAATATTTTTCCCATCCAAATAAAGCTCGATAGAGTGTCCATCGAACGATAAAATGTCTTCAAAAAAGAGAGATACGATAAATCGCGTTTTAAGGTGAAATTTTTAATTTTAAACAAATTCACCATCACGATGATAATTTAATATGGGTGGGAATAACTTTTCCATCGAAATGACGCTCGATAGAAAGTCAATCGAAAAATAAAATGTCTTTAAAAAACATAGATACAATAAATCGAGTTTGACGGTGAAATTTTAAATTTTAAACAATTTTACCATTACTATGATAATTTAATATGGGTGGGAATAACTTTTCCATCGAAATGAAGCACGATAGATTGTCAATCGAACTATAAAATGTTATTAAAAATGGTAGATACGATAAATCGAGCTTCAAGGTGAAATTTTAATTTTACACAAATTTACCATGACTATGATAATTTAATATGGGTTGGAATAACTTTTCCATCGCAATGAAGCTCGATAGAGTGTCAATCGAACTATAAAATGTTATTAAAAATGGTAGATACGATAAATCGAGTTTTAAGGTGAAATTTTTAACTTTAAACCAATTTACAATCACTATGATAATTTAATATGGGTGGGAATAACTTTTCCATCGAAATGGAGCGCGATAGAGTGTCAATCGAACGATAAAACGTCTTCAAAAAATATAGATACGATAAATCGAGTTTTAAGGTGAAAGTTTAATTTTAAACAAATTTACCATCACTATGATATTTAAATATCGGTGGAAATATGGTTCCCATCGAAATGAAGCTCGAAAGAATATCGAGCGAACGATAAAATGTCTCCAAAAAACATAGAAACGATAAATCGAGTTTTATGGTGAAATTTTTAACTTTAAACAAATTTACCATCACTATGATAATTTAATATGGGTGGGAATAACTTTTCCATCGAAATGAAGCGCGATAGAGTGTCAATCGAACGATAAAATGTTAATAAAAATGGTAGATACGATAAATCGAGTTTTAAGGTGAAATTTTTAACTTTAAACAAATTTACCATTACTATGATAATTTAATATGGGTGGGAATAACTTTTCCATCGAAATGAAGCGCGATAGAGTGTTAATCGAACGATAAAATGTCTTTAAAAAATATAGATACGATAAATCGACTTTTAAGGTGAAATTTGAATTTTAAACATATTTGCCATCACTATGATATTTTAATATCGGTGGAAATATGTTTTCCATCCAAATGAAGCTCGATAGAGTGTCGATCGAACGATAAAATGTCTTTAAAAATGGTAGATACGATAAATCGAGTTTTAAGGTGAAATTTTTAACTTTAAACAAATTTACAATCACTATGATATTTTAATATCGGTGGAAATATGGTTTGCATCCAAATGAAGCTCGATAGAGTGTCGATCGAGATATAAAATGTTATCAAAAATGGAAGATACGATAAATCGAGTTTTAAGGTAAAATTTTTAACTTTAAACAAATTTACAATCACTATGATATTTTAATATCGGTGGAAATATTTTTCCCATCCAAATAAAGCTCGATAGAGTGTCCATCGAACGATAAAATGTCTTCAAAAAAGAGAGATACGATAAATCGCGTTTTAAGGTGAAATTTTTAATTTTAAACAAATTCACCATCACTATGATAATTTAATATGGGTGGGAATAACTTTTCCATCGAAATGACGCTCGATAGAAAGTCAATCGAAAAATAAAATGTCTTTAAAAAACATAGATACAATAAATCGAGTTTTAAGGTGAAATTTTAAATTTTAAACACATTTACCAGCACTATGATAATTTAATATGGGTGGGAATAACTTTTCCATCGAAATGGAGCGCGATAGAGTGTCAATCGAACGATAAAACGTCTTCAAAAAATATAGATACGATAAATCGATTTTTCAGGTGAAATTTTATTTTTAAACACATTTGCCATCACTATGATATTTTAATATCGGTGGAAATATGTTTCCCACCCAAATGAAGCTCGAAAGAATGTCGATCGAACGATAAAATGTCTTCAAAAAAGATAGATACGATAAATCGAGTTTTAAGGTGAAATTTTTAATTTTAAACAAATTTACCATCACTATGATAATTTAATATGGGTGGGAATAACTTTTCCATCGAAATGAAGCGCGATAGAGTGTTAATCGAACTATAAAATGTTATCAAAAATGGAAGATACGATAAATCGAGTTTTAAGGTGAAATTTTTAACTTTAAACAAATTCACAATCACTATGATATTTTAATATCGGTGGAAATATGTTTTCCATCCAAATGAAGCTCGATAGAGTGTCGATCGAGATATAAAATTTTATCAAAAATGGAAGATACGATAAATCGAGTTTTAAGGTAAAATTTTTAACTTTAAACAAATTTACAATCACTATGATATTTTGATATCGATGGAAATATTTTTCCCATCCAAATGAAGCTCGATAGAGTGTCCATCGAACGATAAAATGTCTTAAAAAAAGATAGATACGATAAATCGCGTTTTAAGGTGAAATTTTTAATTTTAAACAAATTCACCATCACTATGATAATTTAATATGGGTGGGAATAACTTTTCCATCGCAATGAAGCTCGATAGAGTGTAAATCGAACTATAAAATGTTATTAAAAATGGTAGATACGATAAATCGAGTTTTAAGGTGAAATTTTTAACTTTAAACAATTTTACCATCACTGTGATAATTTAATATGGGTGGGAATAACTTTTCCATCGAAATGAATCACGATAGATTGTCAATCGAACTATAAAATGTTATTAAAAATGGTAGATACGATAAATCGAGCTTCAAGGTGAAATTTTAATTTTACACAAATTTACCATGACTATGATAATTTAATACGGGTTGGAATAACTTTTCCATCGCAATGAAGCTCGATAGAGTGTCAATCGAACTATAAAATGTTATTAAAAATGGTAGATACGATAAATCGAGTTTTAAGGTGAAATTTTTAACTTTAAACCAATTTTCCATCACTATGATAATTTAATATGGGTGGGAATAACTTTTCCATCGAAATGGAGCGCGATAGAGTGTCAATCGAACGATAAAACGTCTTCAAAAAATATAGATACGATAAATCGATTTTTCAGGTGAAATTTTATTTTTAAACACATTTGCCATCACTATGATATTTTAATATCGGTGGAAATATGTTTCCCACCCAAATGAAGCTCGAAAGAATGTCGATCGAACGATAAAATGTCTTCAAAAAAGATAGATACGATAAATCGAGTTTAAGGTGAAATTTTCAATTTTAAACAAATTTACCATGACTATGATAATTGAATACGGGTGGGAATAACTTTTTCATCGAAATGCAGCTCGATAGAGTGTTAATCGAACTATAAAATGTTATCAAAAATGGAAGATACGATAAATCGAGTTTTAAGGTGAAATTTTTAACTTTAAACAAATTTACAATCACTATGATATTTTAATATCGGTGGAAATATGGTTTCCATCCAAATGAAGCTCGATAGAGTGTCGATCGAGATATAAAATGTTATCAAAAATGGAAGATACGATAAATCGAGTTTTAAGGTAAAATTTTTAACTTTAAACAAATTTACAATCACTATGATATTTTAATATCGGTGGAAATATTTTTCCCATCCAAATAAAGCTCGATAGAGTGTCCATCGAACGATAAAATGTCTTCAAAAAAGAGAGATACGATAAATCGCGTTTTAAGGTGAAATTTTTAATTTTAAACAAATTCACCATCACGATGATAATTTAATATGGGTGGGAATAACTTTTCCATCGAAATGACGCTCGATAGAAAGTCAATCGAAAAATAAAATGTCTTTAAAAAACATAGATACAATAAATCGAGTTTGACGGTGAAATTTTAAATTTTAAACAATTTTACCATTACTATGATAATTTAATATGGGTGGGAATAACTTTTCCATCGAAATGAAGCACGATAGATTGTCAATCGAACTATAAAATGTTATTAAAAATGGTAGATACGATAAATCGAGCTTCAAGGTGAAATTTTAATTTTACACAAATTTACCATGACTATGATAATTTAATATGGGTTGGAATAACTTTTCCATCGCAATGAAGCTCGATAGAGTGTCAATCGAACTATAAAATGTTATTAAAAATGGTAGATACGATAAATCGAGTTTTAAGGTGAAATTTTTAACTTTAAACCAATTTACAATCACTATGATAATTTAATATGGGTGGGAATAACTTTTCCATCGAAATGGAGCGCGATAGAGTGTCAATCGAACGATAAAACGTCTTCAAAAAATATAGATACGATAAATCGAGTTTTAAGGTGAAAGTTTAATTTTAAACAAATTTACCATCACTATGATATTTAAATATCGGTGGAAATATGGTTCCCATCGAAATGAAGCTCGAAAGAATATCGAGCGAACGATAAAATGTCTCCAAAAAACATAGAAACGATAAATCGAGTTTTATGGTGAAATTTTTAACTTTAAACAAATTTACCATCACTATGATAATTTAATATGGGTGGGAATAACTTTTCCATCGAAATGAAGCGCGATAGAGTGTCAATCGAACGATAAAATGTTAATAAAAATGGTAGATACGATAAATCGAGTTTTAAGGTGAAATTTTTAACTTTAAACAAATTTACCATTACTATGATAATTTAATATGGGTGGGAATAACTTTTCCATCGAAATGAAGCGCGATAGAGTGTTAATCGAACGATAAAATGTCTTTAAAAAATATAGATACGATAAATCGACTTTTAAGGTGAAATTTGAATTTTAAACATATTTGCCATCACTATGATATTTTAATATCGGTGGAAATATGTTTTCCATCCAAATGAAGCTCGATAGAGTGTCGATCGAACGATAAAATGTCTTTAAAAATGGTAGATACGATAAATCGAGTTTTAAGGTGAAATTTTTAACTTTAAACAAATTTACAATCACTATGATATTTTAATATCGGTGGAAATATGGTTTGCATCCAAATGAAGCTCGATAGAGTGTCGATCGAGATATAAAATGTTATCAAAAATGGAAGATACGATAAATCGAGTTTTAAGGTAAAATTTTTAACTTTAAACAAATTTACAATCACTATGATATTTTAATATCGGTGGAAATATTTTTCCCATCCAAATAAAGCTCGATAGAGTGTCCATCGAACGATAAAATGTCTTCAAAAAAGAGAGATACGATAAATCGCGTTTTAAGGTGAAATTTTTAATTTTAAACAAATTCACCATCACTATGATAATTTAATATGGGTGGGAATAACTTTTCCATCGAAATGACGCTCGATAGAAAGTCAATCGAAAAATAAAATGTCTTTAAAAAACATAGATACAATAAATCGAGTTTTAAGGTGAAATTTTAAATTTTAAACACATTTACCAGCACTATGATAATTTAATATGGGTGAGAATAACTTTTCCATCGAAATGAAGCTCGATAGAGTGTCAATCGAACAATAAAATGTCTTCAAAAAATATAGATACGATAAATCGAGTTTTAAGGTGAAATTTTAATTTTAAACAAATTTGCCATCACTATGATATTTTAATATCGGTGGAAATATTTTTCCCATCCAAATAAAGCTCGATAGAGTGTCCATCGAACGATAAAATGTCTTCAAAAAAGAGAGATACGATAAATCGCGTTTTAAGGTGAAATTTTTAATTTTAAACAAATTCACCATCACGATGATAATTTAATATGGGTGGGAATAACTTTTCCATCGAAATGACGCTCGATAGAAAGTCAATCGAAAAATAAAATGTCTTTAAAAAACATAGATACAATAAATCGAGTTTGACGGTGAAATTTTAAATTTTAAACAATTTTACCATCACTATGATAATTTAATATGGGTGGGAATAACTTTTCCATCGAAATGAAGCACGATAGATTGTCAATCGAACTATAAAATGTTATTAAAAATGGTAGATACGATAAATCGAGCTTCAAGGTGAAATTTTAATTTTACACAAATTTACCATGACTATGATAATTTAATATGGGTTGGAATAACTTTTCCATCGCAATGAAGCTCGATAGAGTGTCAATCGAACTATAAAATGTTATTAAAAATGGTAGATACGATAAATCGAGTTTTAAGGTGAAATTTTTAACTTTAAACCAATTTACAATCACTATGATAATTTAATATGGGTGGGAATAACTTTTCCATCGAAATGGAGCGCGATAGAGTGTCAATCGAACGATAAAACGTCTTCAAAAAATATAGATACGATAAATCGAGTTTTAAGGTGAAATTTTAATTTTAAACAAATTTACCATCACTATGATATTTAAATATCGGTGGAAATATGGTTCCCATCGAAATGAAGCTCGAAAGAATATCGAGCGAACGATAAAATGTCTCCAAAAAACATAGAAACGATAAATCGAGTTTTATGGTGAAATTTTTAACTTTAAACAAATTTACCATCACTATGATAATTTAATATGGGTGGGAATAACTTTTCCATCGAAATGAAGCGCGATAGAGTGTCAATCGAACGATAAAATGTTAATAAAAATGGTAGATACGATAAATCGAGTTTTAAGGTGAAATTTTTAACTTTAAACAAATTTACCATTACTATGATAATTTAATATGGGTGGGAATAACTTTTCCATCGAAATGAAGCGCGATAGAGTGTTAATCGAACGATAAAATGTCTTTAAAAAATATAGATACGATAAATCGACTTTTAAGGTGAAATTTGAATTTTAAACATATTTGCCATCACTATGATATTTTAATATCGGTGGAAATATGTTTTCCATCCAAATGAAGCTCGATAGAGTGTCGATCGAACGATAAAATGTCTTTAAAAATGGTAGATACGATAAATCGAGTTTTAAGGTGAAATTTTTAACTTTAAACAAATTTACAATCACTATGATATTTTAATATCGGTGGAAATATGGTTTGCATCCAAATGAAGCTCGATAGAGTGTCGATCGAGATATAAAATGTTATCAAAAATGGAAGATACGATAAATCGAGTTTTAAGGTGAAATTTTTAACTTTAAACAAATTTACAATCACTATGATAATTTAATATGGGTGGAAATATCTTTCCCATCCAAATGAAGCTCGATAGTGTCGATCGAACGATAAAATGTCTTCAAAAAATATACATACGATAAATCGAGTTTTAAGGTGAAATTTTAATTTTAAACAAATTTGCCATCACTATGATATTTCAATATCGGTGGAAATATGGTTCCCATCCAAATGAAGCTCGAAAGAATGTCGATCGAACGATAAAATGTCTCCAAAAAACATAGATACGATAAATCAAGTTTTAAGGTGAAATTTTGAACTTTAAACAAATTTACCATGACTATGATAATTTAATATGGGTGGGAATAACTTTTCCATCGCAATGAAGCTCGATAGAGTGTCAATCGAACGATAAAATGTCTTCAAAAAAGATAGATACGATAAATCGAGTTTTAAGGTGAAATTTTTAATTTTAAACAAATTTACCATCACCATAATAATTTAATATGGGTGGAAATATCTTTCCCATCCAAATGAAGCTCGATAGAGTGTCGCTCGAACGATAAAACGTCTTCAAAAAATATACATACGATAAATCGAGTTTTAAGGTGAAATTTTAATTTTAAACAAATTTGCCATCACTATGATATTTCAATATCGGTGGAAATATGGTTCTCATCCAAATGAAGCTCGAAAGAATGTCGATCGAACGATAAAATGTCTCCAAAAAACATAGATACGATAAATCAAGTTTTAAGGTGAAATTTTGATCTTTAAACAAATTTACCATGACTATGATAATTTAGTATGGGTGGGAACAACTTTTTCATCGAAATGCAGCGCGATAGAGTTTTAATCGAACTTTAAAATGTTATTAAAAATGGTAGATACGATAAATCGAGTTTTAAGGTGAAATTTTTAACTTTAAACAAATTTACAATCACTATGATAATTTAATATGGGTGGAAATATCTTTCCCATCCAAATGAAGCTCGATAGTGTCGATCGAACGATAAAATGTCTTTAAAAAACATAGATACAATGAATCGAGTTTTAAGGTGAAATTTTAATTGTAATCAAATTTTCCATCACTATGATATTTTAATATCGGTGGAAACATGTTTTCCATCCAAATGAAGCTCGATAGAGTGTCGACGAACGATAAAATGTCTTCAAAAAAGATAGATACGATAAATCGCGTTTTAAGGTGACATTTTTAATTTTAAACAAATTCACCATCACTATGATAATTTAATATGGGTGGGAATAACTTTTCCATCGAAATGACGCTCGATAGAAAGTCAATCGAAAAATAAAATGTCTTCAAAAAACATAGATACGAGAAATCGAGTTTTAAGGTGAAATTTTTAATTTTAAACAAATTCACCATCACTATGATAATTTAATATGGGTGAAAATATCTTTCCCATCCAAATGAAGCTCGATAGAGTGTCGATCGAGATATAAAATGTTATCAAAAATGGAAGATACGATAAATCGAGTTTTAAGGTGAAATTTTTAATTTTAAACAAATTCACCATCACTATGATAATTTAATATGGGTGGGAATAACTTTTTCATCGAAATGACGCTCGATAGAGTGTCAATCGAACAATAAAATGTCTTCAAAAAATATAGATACGATAAATCGAGTTTTAAGGTGAAATTTTAATGGTAATCAAATTTTCCATCACTATGATATTTTAATATCGGTGGAAACATGTTTTCCATCCAAATGAAGCTCGATAGAGTGTCGACGAACGATAAAATGTCTTCAAAAAAGATAGATACGATAAATCGAGTTTTAAGGTGAAATTTTTAATTTTAAACAAATTTACGATCACTATGATAATTAAATATGGGTGGGAATAACTTTTCCATCGCAATGAAGCTCGATAGAGTGTCAATCGAACGATAAAATGTCTTCAAAAAAGATAGATACGATAAATCGAGTTTTAAGGTGAAATTTTTAATTTTAAACAAATTTACCATCACCATAATAATTTAATATGGGTGGAAATATCTTTCCCATCCAAATGAAGCTCGATAGAGTGTCGCTCGAACGATAAAACGTCATCAAAAAATATACATACGATAAATCGAGTTTTAAGGTGAAATTTTAATTTTAAACAAATTTGCCATCACTATGATATTTCAATATCGGTGGAAATATGGTTCCCATCCAAATGAAGCTCGAAAGAATGTCGATCGAACGATAAAATGTCTCCAAAAAACATAGATACGATAAATCAAGTTTTAAGGTGAAATTTTGAACTTTAAACAAATTTACCATGACTATGATAATTTAATATGGGTGGGAACAACTTTTTCATCGAAATGCAGCGCGATAGAGTTTTAATCGAACTTTAAAATGTTATTAAAAATGGTAGATACGATAAATCGAGTTTTAAGGTGAAATTTTTAACTTTAAACAAATTTACAATCACTATGATAATTTAATATGGGTGGAAATATCTTTCCCATCCAAATGAAGCTCGATAGTGTCGATCGAACGATAAAATGTCTTCAAAAAATATAGAAACGATAAATCGAGTTTTAAGGTGAAATTTTAATTGTAATCAAATTTTCCATCACTATGATATTTTAATATCGGTGGAAACATGTTTTCCATCCAAATGAAGCTCGAGAGAGTGTCGATCGAACGATAAAATGTCTTCAAAAAAGATAGATACGATAAATCGAGTTTTAAGGTGAAATTTTTAATTTTAAACAAATTTACGATCACTATGATAATTAAATATGGGTGGGAATAACTTTTCCATCGCAATGAAGCTCGATAGAGTGTCAATCGAACGATAAAATGTCTTCAAAAAAGATAGATACGAGAAATCAAGTTTTAAGGTGAAATTTTTGATTTTAAACAAATTTACCATCACTATGATAATTTCATATGGGTGGGAATAACTTTTTCATCGAAATGCAGCTCGATAGAGTATCAATCGAACTATAAAATGTTATTAAAAATGGTAGATACGATGAATCGAGTTTTAAGGTAAAATTTTTAACTTTAAACAAATTTCTAATCACTATAATAATTTAATATGGGTGGAAATATCTTTCCCATCCAAATGAGGCTCGATAGAGTGTCGATCGAACGATAAAATGTGTTCAAAAAATATAGATACGATAAATGGAGTTTTAAGGTGAAATTTTTAATTTTAAACAAATGTACCATCACTATGATAATTTAATATGGGTGGGAATAACTTTTCCATCGCAATGAAGCTCGATAAAGTGTCAATCGAACGATAAAATGTCTTCAAAAAAGATAGATACAATAAATCGCGTTTTGAGGTGAAATTTTTAATTTTAAACAAATTTACCATGACTATGATAATTGAATATGGGTGGGAATAACTTTTTCATCGAAATGCAGCTCGATAGAGTGTCAATCGAACTATAAAATGTTATCAAAAATGGAAGATACGATAAATCGAGTTTTAAGGTGAAATTTTTAACTTTAAACAAATTTACAATCACTATGATATTTTAATATCGGTGGAAATATTTTTCTCATCCAAATGAAGCTCGATAGAGTGTCCATCGAACGATAAAATGTCTTCAAAAAAGATAGATACGATAAATCGCGTTTTAAGGTGAAATTTTTAATTTTAAACAAATTCACCATCACTATGATAATTTAATATGGGTGGGAATAACTTTTCCATCGAAATGACGCTCGATAGAAAGACAATCGAAAAATAAAATGTCTTCAAAAAACATAGATACAATAAATCGAGTTTTAAGGTGAAATTTTAAATTTTAAACACATTTACCAGCACTATGATAATTTAATATGGGTGGGAATAACTTTTCCATCGAAATGAAGCTCGATAGAGTGTCAATCGAACTATAAAACGTTATTAAAAATGGTAGATACGATAAATCGAGTTTTAAGGTGAAATTTTTAATTTTAAACAAATTCACCATCACTATGATAATTTAATATGGGTGGGAATAACTTTTTCATCGAAATGACGATCGATAGAGTGTCAATCGAACAATAAAATGTCTTCAAAAAATATAGATACGATAAATCGAGTTTTGAGGTGAAATTTTAATGGTAATCAAATTTTCCATCACTATGATATTTTAATATCGGTGGAAACATGTTTTCCATCCAAATGAAGCTCGATAGAGTGTCGACGAACGATAAAATGTCTTCAAAAAAGATAGATACGATAAATCGAGTTTTAAGGTGAAATTTTTAATTTTAAACAAATTTACGATCACTATGAGAATTAAATATGGGTGGGAATAACTTTTCCATCGCAATGAAGCTCGATAGAGTGTCAATCGAACGATAAAATGTCTTCAAAAAAGATAGATACGATAAATCGAGTTTTAAGGTGAAATTTTTAATTTTAAACAAATTTACCATCACCATAATAATTTAATATGGGTGGAAATATCTTTCCCATCCAAATGAAGCTCGATAGAGTGTCGCTCGAACGATAAAACGTCTTCAAAAAATATACATACGATAAATCGAGTTTTAAGGTGAAATTTTGAACTTTAAACAATTTTACCATGACTATGGTAATTTAATATGGGTGGGAACAACTTTTTCATCGAAATGCAGCGCGATAGAGTTTTAATCGAACTTTAAAATGTTATTAAAAATGGTAGATACGATAAATCGAGTTTTAAGGTGAAATTTTTAACTTTAAACAAATTTACAATCACTATGATAATTTAATATGGGTGGAAATATCTTTCCCATCCAAATGAAGCTCGATAGTGTCGATCGAACGATAAAATGTCGTCAAAAAATATAGAGACGATAAATAGAGTTTTAAGGTGAAATTTTAATTGTAATCAAATTTTCCATCACTATGATATTTTAATATCGGTGGAAACATGTTTTCCATCCAAATGAAGCTCGATAGAGTGTCGATCGAACGATAAAATGTCTTCAAAAAATATAGATACGATAAATCGAGTTTTAAGGTGAAATTTTAATTTTAAACAAATTTGCCATCACTATGATATTTTAATATCGGTGGAAATATGTTTCCCATCCAAATGATGCTCGATAGAGTGTCGATCGAACGATAAAATGTCTTCAAAAAAGATAGATACGATAAATCGAGTTTGAAGGTGAAATTTTTAATCTTAAACAAATTTACCATCACTATGATAATTTAATATGGGTGGGAATAACTTTTCCATCGAAATGGCTCTCGACAGAGTGTCAATCGAACAATAAAATGTCTTCAAAAAATATAGATACGATAAATCGAGTTTTAAGGTGAAATTTTAATTTTAAACAAATTTGCCATCATTATGATATTTTAATATCGGTGAAAATATGTTTTCCATTCAAATGAAGCTCGATAGAGTGTCGCTCGAACGATAAAACGTCTTCAAAAAATATAGATACGATAAATCGCGTTTTAAGGTGAAATTTTTAATTTTAAACAAATTTACCATCACTATGATAATTTAATACGGGTTGGAATAACTTTTCCATCGAAATGAAGCTCGATAGAGTGTCAATCGAACGATAGAATGTCTTCAAAAAAGATAGATACGATAAATCGAGTTTGAAGGTGAAATTTTTAACTTTAAACAAATTTACCATGACTATGATAATTTCATATGGGTGGGAATAACTTTTTCATCGAAATGCAGCTCGATAGAGTATCAATCGAACTATAAAATGTTATTAAAAATGGTAGATACGATGAATCGAGTTTTAAGGTAAAATTTTTAACTTTAAACAAATTTCTAATCACTATAATAATTTAATATGGGTGGAAATATCTTTCCCATCCAAATGAAGCTCGATAGAGTATCGATCGAACGATAAAATGTCTTCAAAAAAGATAGATACGATAAATCGCGTTTTAAGCTGAAATTTTTAATTTTAAACAAATTTACCATGACTATGATAATTTAATACGGGTTGGAATAACTTTTCCATCGAAATGAAGCTCGATAGAGTGTCAATCGAACGATAAAATGTCTTCAAAAAAGATAGATACGATAAATCGAGTTTGAAGGTGAAATTTTTAACTTTAAACAAATTTACCATGACTATGATAATTTAATATGGGTGGGAATAACTTTTTCATCGAAATGCAGCTCGATAGAGTATCAATCGAACTATAAAATGTTATTGAAAATGGTAGATACGATAAATCGAGTTTTAAGGTAAAATTTTTAACTTTAAACAAATTTCTAATCACTATAATAATTTAATATGGGTGGAAAAATCTTTCCCATCCAAATGAAGCTCGATAGAGTGTCACTCGACCGATAAAACGTCTTCAAAAAATAAACATACGATAAATCGAGTTTTAAGGTGAAATTGTAATTTGAATCAAATTTGCCATCACTATGATATTTTAATATCGGTGGAAATATGTTTCCCATCCAAATGAAGCTCGATAGAGTGTCGATCGAACGATAAAATGTCTTCAAAAAATATAGATACAATAAATCGAGTTTTAAGGTGAAATTTTAATTTTAATCAAATTTGCCATCATTACGATATTTTAATATCGGTGAAAATATGTTTACCATTCAAATGAAGCTCGATAGAGTGTCGCTCGAACGACAAAACGTCTTCAAAAAATATAGATACGATAAATCGATTTTTCAGGTGAAATTTTATTTTTCAACAAATTTGCCATCACTATGATATTTTAATATCGGTGGAAATATGTTTCCATCCAAATGAAGCTCGAAAGAATGTCGATCGAACGATAAAATGTCTTCAAAAAACATAGATAAGATAAATCGCGTTTGAAGGTGAAATTTTTAATTTTAAATAAATTTACCATCACTATGATAATTTAATACGGGTTGGAATAACTTTTCCATCGAAATGAAGCTCGATAGAGTGTCAATCGAACGATAAAATGTCTTCAAAAAAGATAGATACGATAAATCGAGTTTGAAGGTGAAATTTTTAACTTTAAACAAATTTACCATGACTATGATAATTTAATACGGGTTGGAATAACTTTTCCATCGAAATGAAGCTCGATAGAGTGTCAATCGAACGATAAAATGTCTTCAAAAAAGATAGATACGATAAATCGAGTTTGAAGGTGAAATTTTTAACTTTAAACAAATTTACCATGACTATGATAATTTAATATGGGTGGGAATAACTTTTTCATCGAAATGCAGCTCGATAGAGTATCAATCGAACTATAAAATGTTATTGAAAATGGTAGATACGATAAATCGAGTTTTAAGGTAAAATTTTTAACTTTAAACAAATTTCTAATCACTATAATAATTTAATATGGGTGGAAAAATCTTTCCCATCCAAATGAAGCTCGATAGAGTGTCACTCGACCGATAAAACGTCTTCAAAAAATAAACATACGATAAATCGAGTTTTAAGGTGAAATTGTAATTTGAATCAAATTTGCCATCACTATGATATTTTAATATCGGTGGAAATATGTTTCCCATCCAAATGAAGCTCGATAGAGTGTCGATCGAACGATAAAATGTCTTCAAAAAATATAGATACAATAAATCGAGTTTTAAGGTGAAATTTTAATTTTAATCAAATTTGCCATCATTACGATATTTTAATATCGGTGAAAATATGTTTACCATTCAAATGAAGCTCGATAGAGTGTCGCTCGAACGACAAAACGTCTTCAAAAAATATAGATACGATAAATCGATTTTTCAGGTGAAATTTTATTTTTCAACAAATTTGCCATCACTATGATATTTTAATATCGGTGGAAATATGTTTCCATCCAAATGAAGCTCGAAAGAATGTCGATCGAACGATAAAATGTCTTCAAAAAACATAGATAAGATAAATCGCGTTTGAAGGTGAAATTTTTAATTTTAAATAAATTTACCATCACTATGATAATTTAATACGGGTTGGAATAACTTTTCCATCGAAATGAAGCTCGATAGAGTGTCAATCGAACGATAAAATGTCTTCAAAAAAGATAGATACGATAAATCGAGTTTGAAGGTGAAATTTTTAACTTTAAACAAATTTACCATGACTATGATAATTTAATATGGGTGGGAATAACTTTTTCATCGAAATGCAGCTCGATAGAGTATCAATCGAACTATAAAATGTTATTAAAAATAGACGATACCATAAATCTAGTTTTAAGGTGAAATTTTTAACTTTAAACAAATTTACAATCACTATGATAATTTAATATGGGTGGAAATATCTTTCCCATCCAAATGAAGCTCGATAGAGTATCGATCGAACGATAAAATGTCTTCAAAAAAGATAGATACGATAAATCGCGTTTTAAGGTGAAATTTTTAATTTTAAACAAATTTGCCATCACTATGATATTTTAATATCGGTGGGAATAACTTTTCCATCGAAATGCAGCTCGATAGAGTGTCAATCGAACTATAAAATGTTATTAAAAATCGTAGATACGAAAAATCGAGTTTTAAGGTGAAATTTTGAATTTTAAACAAATTTACCATCCCTATTATAATTTAATATGGGTGGGAATAACTTTGCCATCGAAATGACGCTCGATAGAGTGTCAACCGAACGATAAAACGTCTTCAAAAAAGATAGATACGACAAATCGCGTTTTAAGGTGAAATTTTGAATTTTAAACAAATTTACCATCACTATGATAATCTAATATGGGTGGGAATAACTTTTCCATCGAAATGACGCTCGATAGAGTGTCAATCGAACAATAAAATGTCTTCAAAAAATATAGATGCGATAAATCGACTTTTACGGTAAAATTTTAATTTTAAACAAATTTGCCATCACTATGATATTTTAATATCGGTGGAAATATGTTTCCCATCCAAATGAAGCTCGATAGAATGTCGATCGAACGATAAAATGTTTTCGAAAAAGATAGTTACGATAAATCGAGTTTTGAGGTGAAATTTTAATTTCAAACAAATTTGCCATCACCATGATATTTTAATATAGGTGGAAATATGTTTCCCATCCAAATGATGCTCGATAGAGTGTCGATCGAACGATAAAATGTCTTCAAACAAGATAGATACGATAAATCGAGTTTGAAGGTGAAATTTTTAACTTTAAACGCATTTATCATGACCATGATAACTTAATATACGTGGGAATAACTTTTTCATCGAAATGCAGCTCGATAGAGTGTCAATCGAACTATAAAATGTTATTAAAAATGGTAGATACGATAAATCGCGTTTTAAGGTGAAATTTTGAATTTTAAACAAATTTACCATCGCTATTATAATTTAATATGGGTGGGAATATTTTTTCCATCGAAATGAAGCTCGATAGAGTGTGAATCGAACTATAAAATGTTATTAAAAATGGTAGATACGATAAATCGAGTTTTAAGGTGAAATTTTGAACTTTAAACAAATTTACAATCACTATGATAATTTAATATGGGTGGAAATATCTTTCCCATCCAAATGAAGCTCGATAGAGTGTCGATCGAACGATAAATTGTGTTCAAAAAATATAGATACGATAAATCGAGTTTTAAGGTGAAATTTTTAACTTTAAACAAATTTTCCATGACTATGATAATTTAATATTGGTGGGAATAACTTTTTCTTCGAAATGCAGCTCGATAGAGTGTCAACCGAACGATAAAACGTCTTCAAAAAAGATTGATACGACAAATCGCGTTTTAAGGTGAAATTTTGCATTTTAAACAAATTTACCATCACTATTATAGTTTAATATGGGTGGGAAGAACTTTTCCATCGAAATGAAACTCGATAGAGTGTCAATCGAACGACAAAATGTCTTCAAAAAAGATAGATACGATAAATCGCGTTTTAAGGTGAAATTTTTACTTTAAACAAATTTACCATCACTATGATAATTTAATATGGGTGGGAATAACTTTCCCATCGAAATGGAGCGCGATAGAGTGTTAATCGAACTATAAAATGTTATCAAAAATGGAAGATACGATAAATCGAGTTTTAAGGTGAACTTTTTAACTTTAAACAAATTTACAATCACTATGATATTTTAATATCGGTGGAAATATGTTTTCCATCCAAATGAAGCTCGATAGAGTGTCCATCGAACGATAAAATGTCTTCAAAAAAGATAGATACGATAAATCGCGTTTTAAGGTGAAATTTTTAATTTTAAACAAATTCACCATCACTATGATAATTTAATATGGGTGGGAATATTTTTTCCATCGAAATAAAGCTCGATAGAGTGTCAATCGAACTATAAAATGTTATTAAAAATGGTAGATACGATAAATCGAGATTCAAGGTGAAATTTTGAACTTTAAACAAATTTATCATCACTATGATAATTTAATATGGGTGGAAATATCTTTCCCATCCAAATGAAGCTCGATAGAGTGTCGATCGGACAATAAAATGTCTTAAAAATCGACAGATACGATAAATCGCGTTTTAAGGTGAAATTTTGAATTTTAAACAAATTTACCATCGCTATTATAATTTAATATGGGTGGGAATATTTTTTCCATCGAAATGAAGCTCGATAGAGTGTGAATCGAACTATAAAATGTTATTAAAAATGGTAGATACGATAAATCGAGTTTCAAGGTGAAATTTTGAACTTTAAACAAATTTATCATCACTATGATAATTTAATATGGGTGGAAATATCTTTCCCATCCAAATGAAGCTCGATAGAGTGTCGATCGGACAATAAAATGTCTTAAAAATCGACAGATACGATAAATCGCGTTTTAAGGTGAAATTTTGAATTTTAAAGAAATTTACCATCGCTATTATAATTTAATATGGGTGGGAATATTTTTTCCATCGAAATGAAGCTCGATAGAGTGTCGATCGAACGATAAAATGTGTTCAAAAAATATAGATACGATAAATCGAGTTTTAAGGTGAAATTTTTAACTTTAAACAAATTTTCCATGACAATGATAATTTAATATGGGTGGGAATAACTTTGCCATCGAAATGACGCTCGATAGAATGTCGATCGAACGATAAAATGTTTTCGAAAAAGATAGATACGATAAATCGCGTTTTAAGGTGAAATTTTTAATTTTAAACAAATTTGCCATCACTATGATATTTTAATATAGGTGGAAATATGTTTCCCATCCAAATGATGCTCGATAGAGTGTCGATCGAACGATAAAATGTCTTCAAACAAGATAGATACAATAAATCGAGTTTGAAGGTGAAATTTTGAACTTTAAACACATTTATCATGACCATGATACGTGGGAATAACTTTTTCATCGAAATGCAGCTCGATAGAGTGTCAATCGAACTATAAAATGTTATTAAAAATGGTAGATACGAAAAATCGAGTTTTAAGATGAAATTTTGAATTTTAAACAAATTTACCATCACTATTATAATTTAATATGGGTGGGAATATTTTTTCCATCCAAATGAAGCTCGATAGAGTGTCGATCGGACAATAAAATGTCTTAAAAATCGACAGATACGATAAATCGCGTTTTAAGGTGAAATTTTGAATTTTAAACAAATGTACCATCACTATTATAGTTTAATATGGGTGGGAAGAACTTTTCCATCGAAATGAAACTCGATAGAGTGTCAATCGAACGATAAAATGTCTTCAAAAAAGATAGATACGATAAATCGCGTTTTCAGGTGAAATTTTTACTTTAAACAAATTTACCATCACTATGATAATTTAATATGGGTGGGAATAACTTTTCCATCGAAATGGAGCGCGATAGAGTGTTAATCGAACGATAAAATGTCTTCAAAAAATATAGATACGATAAATCGAGTTTTAAGGTGAAATTTTAATTTTAAACATATTTGCCATCACGATGATATTTTAATATCGGTGGAAATATGTTTTCCATCCAAATGAAGCTCGATAGAGTGTCGATCGAACTATAAAATGTCTTCAAAAAAGATAGATACGATAAATCGAGTTTGAAGGTGAAATTTTTAACTTTAAACAAGTTTACCATCACTATTATAGTTTAATATGGGTGGGAAGAACTTTTCCATCGAAATGAAACTCGATAGAGTGTCAATCGAACGATAAAATGTCTTCAAAAAAGATAGATACGATAAATCGCGTTTTAAGGTGAAATTTTTACTTTAAACAAATTTACCATCACTATGATAATTTAATATGGGTGGGAATAACTTTTCCATCGAAATGGAGCGCGATAGAGTGTTAATCGAACGATAAAATGTCTTCAAAAAATATAGATACGATAAATCGAGTTTTAAGGTGAAATTTTAATTTTAAACATATTTGCCATCACTATGATATTTTAATATCGGTGGAAATATGTTTTCCATCCAAATGAAGCTCGATAGAGTGTCGATCGAACTATAAAATGTCTTCAAAAAAGATAGATACGATAAATCGAGTTTGAAGGTGAAATTTTTAACTTTAAACAAATTTACCATGACTATGATAATTTAATATGGGTGGCAATAACTTTTTCATCGAAATGCAGCTCGATAGAGTGTCAATCGAACTATAAAATGTTATTAAAAATGGTGGATACGATAAATCGAATTTTAAGGTGAAATTTTTAACTTTCATCAAATTTCTAATCACTCAAATAATTTAATAAGGGTGGAAATATCTTTCCCATCCAAATGAAGCTCGATAGAGTGTCGCTCGAACGATAAAACGTCTTCAAAAAATATAGATACGATAAATCGCGTTTTAAGGTGAAATTTTAATTTTAAACAAATTTGCCATCACTATGATCTTTTAATATCGGTGGAAATATGGTTCCCATCCAAATGAAGCTCGAAAGAATGTCGATCGAACGATAAAATGTCTCCAAAAAACATAGACACGATAAATCGAGTTTTAAGGTGAAATTTTTAACTTTAAACAAATTTACTGTTGAGACGCGAATATATTCAAATATCGCCTCGTAGTGCGACTCAAGGCGACTGCAGCGCGCGGTGTCGCCGCCGTGAACTCAGACCCTTTTCGTGGTTCACGTTTCCACCGTTATACACACGGTGGCTCTGCGCTCACTCGTTTTTTTATTCAGTTCTTATTCTTCATCACGCGCGTAGCGCTTTTCATTCCAATTAATAAAGATTCTATTTCAAAGTAAATTGTGTCTCGGTTATTTGCGTTCGCCTTCCACGTACCGGCTCAATAGGTTATGGGCCCAGGCATACGGAAATAAAGTGCGAACCATATAAAATAAAAAATAAAAAACGTGTACGAGACGCGTGAAGTTATTGCGTCGTATTATTTGCGCGATACCTTTGTGAAACAAACATGGCCTCATCGAGTGTTGTTCGAATCGAGCTTTTGAGCAAAGAAAATTTCGACACATGGAAAATTCAGATGGAGGCAATTTTGATAAAAAAACGACGCATGGGGATACGTTTGTGGCGAAAAAACGAAACCCGAGATTATCGAGGGAAACGCGGCATCCGCGGAAGCAGCAAGCAAGTGGGATATCGAAGACAGGAAGGCGAGATCGGACATCATATTGTCAATCAAACCATCCGAGCTGAAACAAATAAAGGGATGCAACACGTCGAGAGAAGTGTGGGCGAAGCTGAAGTCCATTTATCAATCGAGCGGGCCAGCAAGAAAGGCGACGCTGTTGAAACAGCTGACGCTACAAAAGATGGCTGACAGTCACGACGTACGCGAACACCTTCGAAAGTTCTTCGACACGATCGACAAACTGAGCGAGATGGGGATAGAAATAAACTGTGATTTACTGACGGTAATGCCGTCGTACAGTCTGCCATCTAGCTTTGAAAATTTTCTGTGTGCAATTGAGTCACGGGACGAATTGCCGAATCTCGAGGCCCTACGTGTAAAGATCATCGAGGAATATGATGCGAGAAAAAACGAAACACGAAAGGACACATTGTTATCCGCAGCTTCACCGCTTCTAGTTTAATTCATGAGTTTCGATACCTTTTTCCCGTTTTATTCTACTTTAAACTGAGAATATACAAATAATTGGGAATTGACCCATATTACCCCCCCAATTATTTCTCATCACCCCTACACATTTAATTAAGTAATTACATATATCTCACATATTATATTAGTTATATCTATAGCTCTTAAAATATTACATATACGTTAACTACTTCAGGCACTGGTTAGTACCTCGGTCGGCCGCCGTGTGGCGCCCGTCCGACTGCTTTCGCGTCTATAGCGCACCCACTAGCTAGTGCCTCAGTCAGCCGCCGTGTGGCGCCCGTCCGATTGATTTCGCGTTTGTATCATATCCATAACGGGGTTATATCCCTGCGAACGAAACGATGTATTATCAGGAATTATTACCCAAGTATATCTATACTCCGGAATAAAGTAAAACCTCCTTAAAGACTTACACAGTTTTTTGTACTACCAAGGTAGCGGGCTTTCTGCGTGCTCCTTTTACCAAAAGGTAGCGGACTATCTGTCTGCTCCTTTACCACAAGAGGTAGCGGGCTCTCAGCCTGCTCCTCTTTACCAAGAGGTAGCGGGCTCTCTGCCTGCTCCTCTTTACCAAGAGGTAGCGGTTTCCTGCCTGCTCCTCTCTACCACGAGGTAGCGGTTCCTCTGACTGCTCCTCTTTACCCAAAGGTAGCGGACTTGCGGTCTGCTCCTTTACCATAAGAGGTAGCGGTTCCTCTGACTGCTCCTCTACACCACACGAGGCAGCTAGCTTTCCGCTTGGATCCTCCATCAACAAGTGCGCGTTTACGAAGCTTCACATCCGATGCCGAAGAGGGCTGGGACAACCTGCCGCTGTTCGCCGCAACCATCGCCAGGGCCGGAGGGGCCACTACAACGCCTTCGCATCGTAGAACTTCTCACGACAATTCGGGCCATGATACCCGCTAGGGGAACCACTCCACGCTGGTTCTACAAAAATACGATTCGCTACTACTTTCACGTCGTGGTCGCTAGGCGATTTACTCGTTCGCCCACCCATTGGCTCTCGTCGCTTATTTAAAGCAACCGTCGTTTGTCAATTTGGCGCCCAACGTGGGGCCACCGAAGATCACATTGCAGTGATCTACCAACTCACGAGCTCTACGACAAATGAGACTCCGGCGAACTCCACCAAAATCAAGCGCTTCTCCTCGAAGGCCGGTTGGCCGACCACCAAAGGCGAAGCGAGCACTTCCGAAAGTGCGAAAACATCCGGTGGCGCCCTCTAACGCATCCACTTCAGCCGACGACGGACATTCTTCGCAAGAAGATCTACGATCAAGCGGGATGGACGACCACGTCGAAAATGAAGATAACCAAGCACCAGATGATCTGGGGGAAAACCATTCAGGGGCACAGCCCGAAAGACTTCCAGCCGAAGTACTTCAACCAAGGTTACCCCGGGAGAATCTCGTGTTACCCGAACTAAACATCAATCAGCTTCCTCAAGAAGTTCCCCAGCCGCATCCAGTACCTCCACAAATGCCGGACTTACTCCAAGGCTTAGGAGCTCTACTCCAAGCGATGCAAAACGTGCCAGGGCCACCATTGCCAACGTACTCTGGATTGGACTTCGAGGATCCAAAACGATTTTTACAACGTTGTGAAAATTTCTTTATCGAAACACGTACCATCGCATCAGCACAAACACGAACAGCTGCCGCTGGACTCAGTGGCGAGGCTGAAAAATGGTGGTCATGTTACCAACCCCTGGACTTCGACTGGGACAAATTCAAGGAACTACTCCTCTCTCGCTACGACAATCCGGCGATCCTCTCGAGATTGAATGCTCAACTCTTCTCTCGGAGGCAGACGGAAAAAGAGAGCATCGGAGTGTTCCTCCAACAAAAATACTTGCTGTATCAACGGATACGCCCTACTGAACCGGAGCTCGTAAAAACAACAACGCTCCTGGAGCTACTACGAGCAGGACCAAGGATGGCGCTTCGTCCTTACGAACCGCAAACTTTCTCCACACTCCTCTCAAAAGCTCTGGAAGTCGAGTACGATCTATCGGAACAAACAAACATAAAACCTCGAAGAGAGGAACCGAAATTTGATAAATCACCTAAACCCTCGACTGAGGGAAAGAGCCTTCCAAAATGCTGGCATTGCCCGGAATTCCACTTCCACAAGGAATGCCCAGTATTTGCGAAGAAGCTCGCCGACAGGAAAACAATTCCGGAAAACCGGCCAAAGGCGACAGACGCTCCGAACTCTGTCGCCAGCCAGAAGTAGGTTTAACGGAAACCACAACAGAGAGGCAGAAGTTGCCACACATCTTAATCAGCATTAACGATGTCGAGATCTACGCTGCTATTGACAGCTTCTCCAGCGACTGCTTCATACAACCTAAATATCTACCACCAGAAATCTCGATACAAGAGATAAACTCTAACGCAAATCTTGCCGGAGAGAATACTAAAATGCCTCTACTCGGTACAGCAAAATTCCAAATAAAAATCCAAGATCAGCCGCTACAGGTCCAGGCCTGGGTGGCGCCTACGTCGAGAGAACCTCTTATTCTCGGATACCCGTGGCTCGTCAACCAACGCACTATCTTTGATTTCTCAAACGGAATAATGTACCTAGGCATCGAGAAAAGGTTTTCCGCACGGCTCCTTGACTCACCAGTACCTCTCCCACAAAATATCCAAATGGATCTCAGCGAATTTCATCAGGATTTCCCTCAGCACCTCCTGAAGGATTTCACGGATCTTATTCAGCGATTCGGTAAACTCTTCCAACAGCAAGGGCGCCTTTCGCAAACACAAACGACGAAGCACGTCATACGACTAACTTCAGATCGGCCTTTCCGGATGGCCACGTATAAATACTCCGAAACAAAAAAAGAAATCATCCGTGACCAAGTTCAGATGATGCTAACCGATGGTATCATCGAACCCTGCTCATCTCCTTATAATTCTCCAATAGTAATCGTTACAAAGAAGGACGGACGTCCACGATTCTGCGTAGATTACAGGAAATTAAATACGATCACGGAGGATACCACTTAACCTATGCCTCGGATACACGAAGCACTAAAAGAACTAGGAACATCGAACGTCTTCTCGACAATCGATCTAAAGAGTGGGTATTGGCAGGTCCCTATGGACCCAGCTGCCAAACCACTCACCGCTTTCTCAACTCCCGATGGTGGGACATATCAGTTTCGCGTAATGCCGTTCGGCCTAAAAAATGCACCTAACACCTTTCAAAGATTCATGAGCCAAGAAGTCCTCATTGGACATCTCAACCAGATATGTACGGTGTACCTCGATGATATCATTATCTTTTCTCAAAATTGGGAAGAACACCTGCATCACCTCGCGCTCGTCTTTGAAAGACTCAGCCTCCACGGCTTAACATGTGCAATCGATAAATGCCATTTCGGTAAGACTCGGTTAGAGTATCTCGGCCATAACGTCACCGAAAATGGTAACGAGGCTCGGGCAGAGCATATCGAAGTAATCCTTGAATTACCTCCACCTAAAACTAAAAGAGAGCCGCAAAAATTCCTCGGTACTTGCAACTGGCTTCGCGAGTACATACCGCATTTTGCGGAAACCTCGGCTCCACTCACAGAATTACTAGCTGGTAAAAAATCATACAAATGGACAGAGGCGGCTCAGGTGGCATTTGAGGAAATAAAAACTCAAATGCGACGACCTCTAAAATTAAGCCGACCGGATCCCACTCTCCCGTTCGTACTCCAAATAGATGCGAGCAAAATCGGGATGGGAGCAGTTCTCTATCAATCAGAAGCTGATGGTCAAAAACGCATCATCAGCTACGCCAGTGCCAAATTTGATGGTACTCAAACTAGATACCACAGCAACGAGCAAGAATGCTTAGCCGTCGTCTGGGCGATCAAACGTTACAGACCATACCTCGAGGATCGGCATTTTACGTTGCGTACAGACAACCAAGCTCTTACCTGGCTCGATCGTCTCAAGGACGAAAAGCAAAAATTGAGTCGCTGGGCAATCCTGCTCCAGGAACTAAATTTTACGATCGAGCACGTCCCAGGAAGAGAAAATCAACTACCAGATCACTTGTCTCGCCATCCTACTGCCGACGCAGACGAAGGGTTCGACGACCAGGATCGACTCACTCCACCAGATCAATATCAATCTAAAACTAATCAACCAGCAATGCCCGAAGTCTTCGGCATTGTTACCGAAAGCTTGGCCGAGGTAATTTGTCGAGAATAACAAGCAGACCCCAAGATCTGCAAAATCGTAAAAATACTTCAGGCCAGCGAAACCAACTATGAATTTCAAATGATCGACGGGGTTCTCTGGAAAAGGATCCAGGACTCTTGGAGGATGTTGGTACCTGAATCATCCAAGCCTAAAATATTACACGAATACCACGATTCGATTTTGGCTGGTCATCCAGGTGTTGATGAAACCTTAAGGGCGATCCAGGCCCACTTTACCTGGACTCATCTCCGAAAAGATGTACGAGACTATGTACGTCAATGTCACTTGTGCGCGTGCACTAAAGCCACGCGACCAAGACATGCGGATCAAATACGACCGCACCAACCACAGCAACCATGGGATACCGTGGCACTAGATCTGATGGGGCCATACCCCCGCACCGGGAGGGGCAAGCGATTTATCCTCGTCGTCACGGATTTGTTCTCGCGATGGGTCGAAGCTTTCCCTCTGGGATCCTCAGAAGCTACTACTATCATCAAGGTTGTTGAAACAGAGGTTTTCGCTAGATGGGGGTATCCCCGAGCTATCCTCTCCGATAATGGACCGCAATTTTCAAGTCAAAAATGGTTAGACGCATGCGATAAATGGCAAACCCATCAATGGACTACGGCCATCTATCATCCACGTGCAAACCCTACCGAACGAAGAAACCAAGAGATCAAAAAGGGTCTTCGGCTGCACATCAACGATGGAAAGCACCGAGATTGGGATCTTCACTTACCAGCGATACTATTCAATCTCCGTTCAAGAGAAAACGCAGCTACCGGACTTACTCCGAGTCAAGTACTCTTCGGACAGACGATAAGTCGACCAGGGGAATGGATGCTCCCCGTAATAAAAGACTCCACTAATAATCGTATTACCAGAGTCGAAAAAATACGACTACGTCAACGAAAGTATCAACAGAAATACGCCTCGAAGGATATTGTTGAACCACGCTTTCAACCATGTGATATGGTCTACGCTAAAAATCACTCTCTCTCTAATGCTGCAGAAGGTTTCCATGCGGGCTTCACCCCAGCTTGGGATGGCCCATTCTCGGTGGAACGTAGCCTTGGAGGGGAAATCTACATAATCAATCGCAATAAGAAACCTTGCAAAATTCATGGCAGTCTCCTGAAACCTGCCCACACTCATTCCTCAGCCTCGTCTGAACCAAATTCAAACGCACCAAACCTTACGGTGCTCTCCAATCTGCTCAACCCTACAGCAGATATCTCTGAGCCAGTGCTGGTCCAGAGTGTGTCAAACCCTACGACACACAACAACAAATTCCAGGTGAGTGCACCAAACCTTACGGTACACTCATCTGCGAATACACCAGGTCTCCAAAACATGGCGGGAGATCCAACGAAGCCCACAACAGCCCAGCAGTTACGCCCGGCAGGCGGCAAGCCAAGCCGTTGGGAGCGTACAGCAATCACGCAGAGACAACGCACGAGTCCAATAGGCCAAACGGCCAGTCACCAGGGAACTCGCTACTTTCTGCGTCCACGCCCAAAGCCACTTAATTTGAGATAACCTCACCTTAAAGTCAACCATTAAAAAGATATCAAACCCGGGGGGGCACTTGTTATACGCAGCTTCACTTCTTCTAGTTTAATTCATGAGTTTCGATACCTTTTTCCCGTTTTATTCTACTTTAAACTGAGAATATACAAATAATTGGGAATTGACCCATATTACCCCCCCAATTATTTCTCATCACCCCTACACATTTAATTAAGTAATTACATATATCTCACATATTATATTATTTATATCTATAGCTCTTAAAATATTACATATACGTTAACTACTTCAGGCACTGGTTAGTACCTCGGTCGGCCGCCGTGTGGCGCCCGTCCGACTGCTTTCGCGTCTATAGCGCACCCACTAGCTAGTGCCTCAGTCAGCCGCCGTGTGGCGCCCGTCCGATTGTTTTCGCGTTTGTATCATATCCATAACGGGGTTATATCCCTTCGAACGAAACGATGTATTATCAGGAATTATTACCCAAGTATATCTATACTCCGGAATAGAGTAAAACCTCCTTAAAGACTTACACAGTTTTTTGTACTACCAAGGTAGCGGGCTTTCTGCCTGCTCCTTTTACCAAAAGGTAGCGGACTATCTGTCTGCTCCTTTACCACAAGAGGTAGCAGGCTCTCAGCCTGCTCCTCTTTACCAAGAGGTAGCGGGCTCTCTGCCTGCTCCTCTTTACCAAGAGGTAGCGGTTTCCTGCCTGCTCCTCTCTACCACGAGGTAGCGGTTCCTCTGACTGCTCCTCTTTACCCAAAGGTAGCGGACTTGCGGTCTGCTCCTTTACCATAAGAGGTAGCGGTTCCTCTGACTGCTCCTCTTTACCCAAAGGTAGCGGACTTGCGGTCTGCTCCTTTACCATAAGAGGTAGCGGTTCCTCTGACTGCTCCTCTTTACCCAAAGGTAGCGGACTTGCGGTCTGCTCCTTTACCATAAGAGGTAGCGGTTCCTCTGACTGCTCCTCTACACCACACGAGGCAGCTAGCTTTCCGCTTGGCTCCTCCATCAACAAGTGCGCGTTTACGAAGCTTCACATCCGATGCCGAAGAGGGCTGGGACAACCTGCCGCTGTTCGCCGCGACCATCGCCAGGGCCGGAGGGGCCACTACAACGCCTTCGCATCGTAGAACTTCTCACGACAATTCGGGCCATGATACCCGCTAGGGGAACCACTCCACGCTGGTTCTACAAAAATACGATTCGCTACTACTTTCACGTCGTGGTCGCTAGGCGATTTACTCGTTCGACCACCCATTGGCTCTCGTCGCTTATTTAAAGCAACCGTCGTTTGTCAACATCAGACGCGATGTTCGCGAAAAAACATTGGGTCAAATCTCGAAATACGACGCAAAAGAGTGACAACGGACACGAAGGGGCGCGTAAAAGTGAAAATAAGTCGAAACGCGAGCCTTTCAAGTACAAGTGTCACCGCTGTCAGAAAATAGGCCATAAGGCAGCTGATTGCACGGCATCGAAAAAGGAAGTCAACAGCGCGAACGCCGCAGACGAGGTTAGCCTATACGCAAGAAGTGAGTATAATCTCGCTACCGAAGCGCTCAAAGCAGGAATTACGCAAAGTAGCGAGAAATGGTGCTTGGACAGCGGGTGCACAGCCCATATGGGGAACGACGACGCACAATTCGTAAGTACTTTCGAACCTTGTGACGGAAGCGTGAAACTTGCGAGCGGAAAGACATCGACGCCGATTCAAGGCAAAGGTTCTGTATCTATTGTTGCAAATGTCGAAGGTTGTCAAAAGAACGTGAAAATACGCAATGTTTTAAGGGTCCCGGAGCTACGCATGAATTTACTGTCCGTCGGTAAAATCGCGGATCGAGACTACACAGTGGTTTTCGATAAAGATAAGGCCGAAGTCGTCGATAAGGAAGGGAACACGGTGCTGGTCGCCGACCGAAAGAAAGGACTGTACTGTATACGCGAGGCAAACGACGAGTACAGCGCCAAAGTCGACGTTGCCGACGTAACGAACAGGAAAAATTCGACGAGCGAATGGCACCGAAAGATGGGCCATCTCAACATTCGCGATCTCGTGAGATGCGACCGCGAGGGCACAGTACAAGGTATGAAACTCGAAAAATCACACCAAGAACTTGTCTGTGAGGTATGTATTCGAGGAAAAATGACGAAGACGCCATTCCCTAAGGACTCCGCGAGAAACTCGAAGTTACTATAAATAATCCACAGCGACGTCGTCGGACCAATGCGCGTCGAGTCAAACGGTAAGGCGAGATACATCGTAACATTTATCGACGATTATTCTAGATGGAGTGTGATACGTTTACTCAAACGGAAAAATGAGGTTTTCCGCGCTTTTAAAGAATTCAAGGCCCTCGCTGAAAATCGACATGGGTGCAAAATACAATTTCTCCAGTCGGACAATGGAAAAGAGTACCTGAACGAACCTTTCGACACGTTCCTCAGGGCGAACGGTATTGGTCGAAGGCTTACGGTGACTCACACACCCGAACAAAACGGTGTGGCAGAGAGACGTAATCGCACACTGATGGACATGACAAGATGCCTCTTGATACAGTCACGACTACCTCCGTCTTTCTGGGGTGAGGCAATAAATACGGCAAATTACATACGTAATTGGTGTCCGTCGAAGAGTCTCGGAGGAACGACTGCCCATGAAAAGTGGACAGGAAAAATTCCCGATGTGAGTCATCTCCAGGAGTTCGGATCCGAAGCTTTCGTGCTCGATCGAACACCATCAAAAGGCAAACTCGAATCGCGTTCAGAGAAAGGTGTATTCGTAGGCTACTCAGAGGAGTCAAAGGCATACCGAATCTGGCTACCGAACAAGAAACGCATTAACGTCGCTCGAGACGTGAAGTTCATCGGAATATCGGAAAATGCATCGAAGAGCACAGATTCTGTCGAAAGTCTTGACGACAACGACGACGAAGACACTACAGAATTGGAGTTAATTCTTCCTGTAAGAAATCACCAGGATCACGATGAAGCCGACGGCGAAGACGTTGACGATGAAGCTAACGTCGAAGACGATCGCGTTCACGCACAGCCGAATGAGGACGGTGCTCCCTTACGAAGGGGCCGAGGAAGACCCAGAATAGAACGGAAGAGAACAGAATAGAACCCAGAATAGCCTCAGGGGGAGACCCAGAAAGAACTACCACATGACAAATTGTGCTGAAGAAATCGTGTGTCTCACGGAGATACCGTTAGAACAAGCTGTTCACGGACCGTGCGCCGACGAGTGGTACGAAGCGATCACTTCGGAGATAAAATCCATTATCTCGAATGACACTTGGAGCATTACCGACAGACCAAAGGATCGGAAAGTCATCGGCAGTCGGATCGTGTTGCGAAACAAATACGGGCACGACGGAACGCTGATCCGTATGAAAGCTCGCTTGGTCGCAAGAGGTTTCGCTCAGCAACCAGGCATAGATTTCGACGAAACGTTTGCGCCAGTGGCACGACTCGGTTCAGTCAGGACCATGATGGCACTCGCATCAGAAAATAAGATGACGGTAAGACAATTCGACATTACCACTGCATATTTGAACGGGGTACTCGAAGAGGAAATCTTTATGGAGATCCCTAAGTACGCAACGGAGGCCCTGGAAATAATCGTTCAAACCGAACGTGGCAGCAGCGACATTAGAAGAAAGGCTTCGAGGATGCTCGATGAGCTCGGCGAAGGCGACAAGGTCTGCTCGTTAAAGAGGGCTCTCTATGGCCTGCGTCAGGTGGGACGTTGCTGGTATGGAAGAATCGATAAGGAATTAACGAATTACGCAGCGAAGAAATCCTCTGCGGACCCGTGCGTTTACTTCAAGGGACGTGGAGAGAACGTGCTGCTGATTTCTATCTACGTGGACGACATTCTCGTCGCCTCGCAGAACGAGAAGGAAATCTCAGATTTCGGAAAATACCTGTCAAACGCGTTCGAGGTCACGGATCTCGGCGAGGTCAAATATTGTCTCGGAATAGAGTTCGCTCAAAGCGAAAACGAGATCGTGATGTGCCAGAGCGGCTACGTTAGAGACGTTCTTGAGCGTTTCGGGATGCAGGACTCGAAAGCTGCACCCACGCCTCTGGACCCTGGAACAAAGCTCGGAAGGAGCGAGGAAGAACCCAGCCCAGAGGAAAAGAAGCTTCCGTATCGTGAGCTTGTCGGAGCACTTATGTACCTCGCCGTATGTACACGACCCGATATCGCTTACGCAGTCAGCTACCTCAGCCAATTTAACAGTTGCTTCAGGACCGGACACTGGATGGCTGCGAAGCGGGTCCTAAGATATCTGCAGGGCTCGCGCAACGTGGGACTGAAGTTCCGTGCCACGGGAAGATCGCTAGAGGGATTTGTCGACGCCAACTGGGCGAACTGTCCGAACGATAGGAAATCGTACACCGGTTTCGCCTTCATCCTCGGGGGATGCCCCATTTCATGGGAGGCCAGGAAACAGAAGACGGCTGCACTCTCATCCACGGAAGCGGAGTATATGGCTCTGTCCGAGGCTACGAAGGAGGCAACGTACTTGAAGCGCCTCCTGACCGAACTCGGTTTTGCAGAATTGGGAAAAATCACAATTCAGTGTGACAACAACAGCGCTCGGAAGCTTGCCGAGAACCCAGTGTTTCATAACAGAAGCAAGCACATTAATGTACGTCACCACTATGTGCGCGAAGTCCTCGAGAACGGCGAGATCGAGATCCAGTACACCCCGACCGCAGAGATGGCGGCGGACGTTCTGACCAAGGGATTGCCCAGGCAGAAACATGCGGAATGCTTGGATCTCCTCGGCATAACGACGATCGGAGATTCGACATCACGACGCCTTGATTCGAGGGGGAGTGTTGAGACGCGAATATATTCAAATATCGCCTCGTAGTGCGACTCAAGGCGACTGCAGCGCGCGGTGTCACCGCCGTGAACTCAGACCCTTTTCGTGGTCCACGTTTACGCCGTTATACACACGGTGGATCTGCGCTCACTCGTTTTTTTATTCAGTTCTTATTCTTCATCACGCGCGTAGCGCTTTTCATTCCAATTAATAAAGATTCTATTTCAAAGTAAATTGTGTCTCGGTTATTTGCGTTCGCCTTCCACGTACCGCCTCAATATTTACCATGACTATGATAATTTAATATGGGTGGGAATAACTTTTTCATCGAAATGCAGCGCGATAGAGTGTCAATCGAACTATAAAATGTTATTAAAAATGGTAGATACGATAAATCGAGTTTTAAGGAGAAATTTTGAACTTTAAACTAATTTACAATCACTATAATATTTTAATATCGGTGGAAATATGTTTTCCATCCAAATGAAGCTCGATAGAGTATCGATCGAACGATAAAATGTCTTCAAAAAAGATAGATACGATAAATCGAGTTTTGAGGTGAAATTTTTAATTTTAAACAAATTTACCATCACTATGATAATTTAATATGGATGGGAATAACTTTTCCATCGAATTGAAGATCGATAGAGTGTCAATCGAACGATAGAATGTCTTCAAAAAAGATAGGTACGATGAATCGCGTTTTAAGGTGAAAATTTTAATTTTAAACGAATTTGCCATCACTATGATAATTTAATATGGGTGGGAATAACTTTTCCATCGAAATGGAGCGCGATAGAGTGTCAATCGAACGATAAAACGTCTTCAAAAAATATAGATACGATAAATCGATTTTTCAGGTGAAATTTTATTTTTAAACACATTTGCCATCACTATGATATTTTAATATCGGTGGAAATATGTTTCCCACCCAAATGAAGCTCGAAAGAATGTCGATCGAACGATAAAATGTCTTCAAAAAAGATAGATACGATAAATCGAGTTTTAAGGTGAAATTTTTAATTTTAAACAAATTTACCATCACTATGATAATTTAATATGGGTGGGAATAACTTTTCCATCGAAATGAAGCGCGATAGAGTGTTAATCGAACTATAAAATGTTATCAAAAATGGAAGATACGATAAATCGAGTTTTAAGGTGAAATTTTTAACTTTAAACAAATTTACAATCACTATGATATTTTAATATCGGTGGAAATATGTTTTCCATCCAAATGAAGCTCGATAGAGTGTCGATCGAGATATAAAATTTTATCAAAAATGGAAGATACGATAAATCGAGTTTTAAGGTAAAATTTTTAACTTTAAACAAATTTACAATCACTATGATATTTTGATATCGATGGAAATATTTTTCCCATCCAAATGAAGCTCGATAGAGTGTCCATCGAACGATAAAATGTCTTCAAAAAAGATAGATACGATAAATCGCGTTTTAAGGTGAAATTTTTAATTTTAAACAAATTCACCATCACTATGATAATTTAATATGGGTGGGAATAACTTTTCCATCGCAATGAAGCTCGATAGAGTGTAAATCGAACTATAAAATGTTATTAAAAATGGTAGACACGATAAATCGAGTTTTAAGGTGAAATTTTTAACTTTAAACAATTTTACCATCACTGTGATAATTTAATATGGGTGGGAATAACTTTTCCATCGAAATGAATCACGATAGATTGTCAATCGAACTATAAAATGTTATTAAAAATGGTAGATACGATAAATCGAGCTTCAAGGTGAAGTTTTAATTTTACACAAATTTACCATGACTATGATAATTTAATACGGGTTGGAATAACTTTTCCATCGCAATGAAGCTCGATAGAGTGTCAATCGAACTATAAAATGTTATTAAAAATGGTAGATACGATAAATCGAGTTTTAAGGTGAAATTTTTAACTTTAAACCAATTTTCCATCACTATGATATTTTAATATCGGTGGAAATATGTTTTCCATCCAAATGAAGCTCGATAGAGTGTCGATCGAGATATAAAATTTTATCAAAAATGGAAGATACGATAAATCGAGTTTTAAGGTAAAATTTTTAACTTTAAACAAATTTACAATCACTATGATATTTTGATATCGATGGAAATATTTTTCCCATCCAAATGAAGCTCGATAGAGTGTCCATCGAACGATAAAATGTCTTCAAAAAAGATAGATACGATAAATCGCGTTTTAAGGTGAAATTTTTAATTTTAAACAAATTCACCATCACTATGATAATTTAATATGGGTGGGAATAACTTTTCCATCGCAATGAAGCTCGATAGAGTATAAATCGAACTATAAAATGTTATTAAAAATGGTAGATACGATAAATCGAGTTTTAAGGTGAAATTTTTAACTTCAAACAATTTTACCATCACTATGATAATTTAATATGGGTGGGAATAACTTTTCCATCGAAATGAATCACGATAGATTGTCAATCGAACTATAAAATGTTATTAAAAATGGTAGATACGATAAATCGAGCTTCAAGGTGAAATTTTAATTTTACACAAATTTACCATGACTATGATAATTTAATATGGGTTGGAATAACTTTTCCATCGCAATGAAGCTCGATAGAGTGTCAATCGAACTATAAAATGTTATTAAAAATGGTAGATACGATAAATCGAGCTGCAAGGTGAAATTTTAATTTTACACAAATTTACCATGACTATGATAATTTAATATGGGTTGGAATAACTTTTCCATCGCAATGAAGCTCGATAGAGTGTCAATCGAACTATAAAATGTTATTAAAAATGGTAGATACGATAAATCGAGTTTTAAGGTGAAATTTTTAACTTTAAACCAATTTTCCATCACTATGATAATTTAATATGGGTGGGAATAACTTTTCCATCGAAATGAAGCTCGATAGAGTGTCCATCGAACGATAAAATGTCTTCAAAAAAGAGAGATACGATAAATCGCGTTTTAAGGTGAAATTTTTAATTTTAAACAAATTCACCATCACTATGATAATTTAATATGGGTGGGAATAACTTTTCCATCGAAATGAAGCTCGATAGAAAGTCAATCGAAAAATAAAATGTCTTTAAAAAACATAGATACAATAAATCGAGTTTTAAGGTGAAATTTTAAATTTTAAACACATTTACCAGCACTATGATAATTTAATATGGGTGGGAATAACTTTTCCATCGAAATGAAGCTCGATAGAGTGTCAATCGAACGATAAAATGTCTTCAAAAAATATAGATACGATGAATCGAGTTTTAAGGTGAAATTTTAATTTTAAACAAATTTGCCATCACTATGATATTTTAATATCGATGGAAATATTTTTCCCATCCAAATGAAGCTCGATAGAGTGTCCATCGAACGATAAAATGTCTTCAAAAAAGATAGATACGATAAATCGCGTTTTAAGGTGAAATTTTTAATTTTAAACAAATTCACCATCACTATGATAATTTAATATGGGTGGGAATAACTTTTCCATCGCAATGAAGCTCGATAGAGTGTAAATCGAACTATAAAATGTTATTAAAAATGGTAGATACGATAAATCGAGTTTTAAGGTGAAATTTTTAACTTTAAACAATTTTACCATCACTATGATAATTTAATATGGGTGGGAATAACTTTTCCATCGAAATGAAGCACGATAGATTGTCAATCGAACTATAAAATGTTATTAAAAATGGTAGATACGATAAATCGAGCTTCCAGGTGAAATTTTAATTTTACACAAATTTACCATGACTATGATAATTTAATATGGGTTGGAATAACTTTTCCATCGCAATGAAGCTCGATAGAGTGTCAATCGAACTATAAAATGTTATTAAAAATGGTAGATACGATAAATCGAGTTTTAAGGTGAAATTTTTAACTTTAAACCAATTTACAATCACTATGATAATTTAATATGGGTGGGAATAACTTTTCCATCGAAATGGAGCGCGATAGAGTGTCAATCGAACGATAAAACGTCTTCAAAAAATATAGATACGATAAATCGAGTTTTAAGGTGGAATTTTAATTTTAAACAAATTTACCATCACTATGATATTTTAATATCGGTGGAAATATGGTTCCCATCGAAATGAAGCTCGAAAGAATATCGAGCGAACGATAAAATGTCTCCAAAAAACATAGATACGATAAATCGAGTTTTATGGTGAAATTTTTAACTTTAAACAAATTTACCATCACTATGATAATTTAATATGGGTGGGAATAACTTTTCCATCGAAATGAAGCGCGATAGAGTGTCAATCGAACGATAAAATGTTAATAAAAATGGTAGATACGATAAATCGAGTTTTGAGGTGAAATTTTTAACTTTAAACAAATTTACCATTACTATGATAATTTAATATGGGTGGGAATAACTTTTCCATCGAAATGAAGCGCGATAGAGTGTTAATCGAACGATAAAATGTCTTTAAAAAATACAGATACGATAAATCGAGTTTTAAGGTGAAATTTGAATTTTAAACATATTTGCCATCACTATGATATTTTAATATCGGTGGAAATATGTTTTCCATCCAAATGAAGCTCGATAGAGTGTCGATCGAACGATAAAATGTCTTTAAAAATGGTAGATACGATAAATCGAGTTTCAAGGTGAAATTTTTAACTTTAAACAAATTTACAATCACTACGATATTTTAATATCGGTGGAAATATGGTTTCCATCCAAATGAAGCTCGATAGAGTGTCGATCGGGATATAAAATGTTATCAAAAATGGAAGATACGATAAATCGAGTTTTAAGGTAAAATTTTTAACTTTAAACAAATTTACAATCACTATGATATTTTAATATCGGTGGAAATATTTTTCCCATCCAAATAAAGCTCGATAGAGTGTCCATCGAACGATAAAATGTCTTCAAAAAAGAGAGATACGATAAATCGCGTTTTAAGGTGAAATTTTTAATTTTAAACAAATTCACCATCACTATGATAATTTAATATGGGTGGCAATAACTTTTCCATCGAAATGACGCTCGATAGAAAGTCAATCGAAAAATAAAATGTCTTTAAAAAACATAGATACAATAAATCGAGTTTTAAGGTGAAATTTTAAATTTTAAACACATTTACCAGCACTATGATAATTTAATATGGGTGGGAATAACTTTTCCATCGCAATGAAGCTCGATAGAGTGTCAATCGAACGATAAAACGTCTTCAAAAAATATAGATACGATAAATCGATTTTTCAGGTGAAATTTTATTTTTAAACACATTTGCCATCACTATGATAATTTAATATGGGTGGGAAAAACTTTTCCATCGAAATGAAGCACGATAGATTGTCAATCGAAGTATAAAATGTTATTAAAAATGGTAGATACGATAAATCGAGCTTCAAGGTGAAATTTTAATTTTACACAAATTTACCATGACTATGATAATTTAATATGGGTTGGAATAACTTTTCCATCGCAATGAAGCTCGATAGAGTGGCAATCGAACTATAAAATGTTATTAAAAATGGTAGATACGATAAATCGAGTTTTAAGGTGAAATTTTTAACTTTAAACCAATTTTCCATCACTATGATAATTTAATATGAGTGGGAATAACTTTTCCATCGAAATGGAGCGCGATAGAGTGTCAATCGAACGATAAAACGTCTTCAAAAAATATAGATACGATAAATCGATTTTTCAGGTGAAATTTTATTTTTAAACACATTTGCCATCACTATGATATTTTAATATCGGTGGAAATATGTTTCCGGCCCAAATGAAGCTCGAAAGAATGTCGATCGAACGATAAAATGTCTTCAAAAAAGATAGAGACGATAAATCAAGTTTAAGGTGAAATTTTTAATTTTAAACAAATTTACCATGACTATGATATTTGAATACGGGTGGGAATAACTTTTTCATCGAAATGCAGCTCGATAGAGTGTTAATCGAACTATAAAATGTTATCAAAAATGGAAGATACGATAAATCGAGTTTTAAGGTGAAATTTTTAACTTTAAACAAATTTACAATCACTATGATATTTTAATATCGGTGGAAATATGGTTTCCATCCAAATGAAGCTCGATAGAGTGTCCATCGAACGATAAAATGTCTTCAAAAAAGAGAGATACGATAAATCGCGTTTTAAGGTGAAATTTTTAATTTTAAACAAATTCACCATCACTATGATAATTTAATATGGGTGGGAATAACTTTTCCATCGAAATGAAGCTCGATAGAAAGTCAATCGAAAAATAAAATGTCTTTAAAAAACATAGATACAATAAATCGAGTTTTAAGGTGAAATTTTAAATTTTAAACACATTTACCAGCACTATGATAATTTAATATGGGTGGGAATAACTTTTCCATCGAAATGAAGCTCGATAGAGTGTCGATCGAACGATAAAATGTCTTCAAAAAATATAGATACGATAAATCGAGTTTTAAGGTGAAATTTTAATTTTAAACAAATTTGCCATCACTATGATATTTTAATATCGATGGAAATATTTTTCCCATCCAAATGAAGCTCGATAGAGTGTCCATCGAACGATAAAATGTCTTCAAAAAAGATAGATACGATAAATCGCGTTTTAAGGTGAAATTTTTAATTTTAAACAAATTCACCATCACTATGATAATTTAATATGGGTGGGAATAACTTTTCCATCGCAATGAAGCTCGATAGAGGGTAAATCGAACTATAAAATGTTATTAAAAATGGTTGATACGATAAATCGAGTTTTAAGGTGAAATTTTTAACTTTAAACAATTTTACCATCACTATGATAATTTAATATGGGTGGGAATAACTTTTCCATCGAAATGAAGCACGATAGATTGTCAATCGAACTATAAAATGTTATTAAAAATGGTAGATACGATAAATCGAGTTTTAAGGTGAAATTTTTAACTTTAAACCAATTTACAATCACTATGATAATTTAATATGGGTGGGAATAACTTTTCCATCGAAATGGAGCGCGATAGAGAGTCAATCGAACGATAAAACGTCTTCAAAAAATATAGATACGATAAATCGAGTTTTAAGGTGGAATTTTAATTTTAAACAAATTTACCATCACTATGATATTTTAATATCGGTGGAAATATGGTTCCCATCGAAATGAAGCTCGAAAGAATATCGAGCGAACGATAAAATGTCTCCAAAAAACATAGATACGATAAATCGAGTTTTATGGTGAAATTTTTAACTTTAAACAAATTTACCATCACTATGATAATTTAATATGGGTGGGAATAACTTTTCCATCGAAATGAAGCGCGATAGAATGTCAATCGAACGATAAAATGTTAATAAAAATGGTAGATACGATAAATCGAGTTTTGAGGTGAAATTTTTAACTTTAAACAAATTTACCATTACTATGATAATTTAATATGGGTGGGAATAACTTTTCCATCGAAATGAAGCGCGATAGAGTGTTAATCGAACGATAAAATGTCTTTAAAAAATACAGATACGATAAATCGAGTTTTAAGGTGAAATTTGAATTTTAAACATATTTGCCATCACTATGATATTTTAATATCGGTGGAAATATGTTTTCCATCCAAATGAAGCTCGATAGAGTGTCGATCGAACGATAAAATGTCTTTAAAAATGGTAGATACGATAAATCGAGTTTTAAGGTGAAATTTTTAACTTTAAACAAATTTACAATCACTACGATATTTTAATATCGGTGGAAATATGGTTTCCATCCAAATGAAG
This sequence comes from Dyspetes luteomarginatus, assembly GCA_963669185.1. Classification (NCBI taxonomy): domain Eukaryota; kingdom Metazoa; phylum Arthropoda; class Insecta; order Hymenoptera; family Ichneumonidae; genus Dyspetes; species Dyspetes luteomarginatus. Next base: position 3,933,306 of record OY769911.1, read on the forward strand.
CTCGATAGAGTGTCGATCGGGATATAAAATGTTATCAAAAATGGAAGATACGATAAATCGAGTTTTAAGGTAAAATTTTTAACTTTAAACAAATTTACAATCACTATGATATTTTAATATCGGTGGAAATATTTTTCCCATCCAAATAAAGCTCGATAGAGTGTCCATCGAACGATAAAATGTCTTCAAAAAAGAGAGATACGATAAATCGCGTTTTAAGGTGAAATTTTTAATTTTAAACAAATTCACCATCACTATGATAATTTAATATGGGTGGGAATAACTTTTCCATCGAAATGAAGCTCGATAGAGTGTCAATCAAACTATAAATGTTATTAAAAATTGTAGATACGATAAATCGAGTTTTAATGTGAAATTTTTAACTTTAAACAAATTTACAATCACTATGATATTTTAATATCGGTGGAAATATGGTTTCCATCCAAATGAAGCTCGATAGAGTGTCCATCGAACGATAAAATGTCTTCAAAAAAGAGAGATACGATAAATCGCGTTTTAAGGTGAAATTTTTAATTTTAAACAAATTCACCATCACTATGATAATTTAATATGGGTGGGAATAACTTTTCCATCGAAATGAAGCTCGATAGAAAGTCAATCGAAAAATAAAATGTCTTTAAAAAACATAGATACAATAAATCGAGTTTTAAGGTGAAATTTTAAATTTTAAACACATTTACCAGCACTATGATAATTTAATATGGGTGGGAATAACTTTTCCATCGAAATGAAGCTCGATAGAGTGTCGATCGAACGATAAAATGTCTTCAAAAAATATAGATACGATAAATCGAGTTTTAAGGTGAAATTTTAATTTTAAACAAATTTGCCATCACTATGATATTTTAATATCGATGGAAATATTTTTCCCATCCAAATGAAGCTCGATAGAGTGTCCATCGAACGATAAAATGTCTTCAAAAAAGATAGATACGATAAATCGCGTTTTAAGGTGAAATTTTTAATTTTAAACAAATTCACCATCACTATGATAATTTAATATGGGTGGGAATAACTTTTCCATCGCAATGAAGCTCGATAGAGGGTAAATCGAACTATAAAATGTTATTAAAAATGGTAGATACGATAAATCGAGTTTTAAGGTGAAATTTTTAACTTTAAACAATTTTACCATCACTATGATAATTTAATATGGGTGGGAATAACTTTTCCATCGAAATGAAGCACGATAGATTGTCAATCGAACTATAAAATGTTATTAAAAATGGTAGATACGATAAATCGAGCTTCCAGGTGAAATTTTAATTTTACACAAATTTACCATGACTATGATAATTTAATATGGGTGGGAATAACTTTTCCATCGAAATGGAGCGCGATAGAGTGTCAATCGAACGATAAAACGTCTTCAAAAAATATAGATACGATAAATCGAGTTTTAAGGTGGAATTTTAATTTTAAACAAATTTACCATCACTATGATATTTTAATATCGGTGGAAATATGGTTCCCATCGAAATGAAGCTCGAAAGAATATCGAGCGAACGATAAAATGTCTCCAAAAAACATAGATACGATAAATCGAGTTTTATGGTGAAATTTTTAACTTTAAACAAATTTACCATCACTATGATAATTTAATATGGGTGGGAATAACTTTTCCATCCAAATGAAGCTCGATAGAGTGTCGATCGGGATATAAAATGTTATCAAAAATGGAAGATACGATAAATCGAGTTTTAAGGTAAAATTTTTAACTTTAAACAAATTTACAATCACTATGATATTTTAATATCGGTGGAAATATTTTTCCCATCCAAATAAAGCTCGATAGAGTGTCCATCGAACGATAAAATGTCTTCAAAAAAGAGAGATACGATAAATCGCGTTTTAAGGTGAAATTTTTAATTTTAAACAAATTCACCATCACTATGATAATTTAATATGGGTCGGAATAACTTTTCCATCGAAATGAAGCTCGATAGAGTGTCAATCAAACTATAAATGTTAATAAAAATGGTAGATACGATAAATCGAGTTTTGAGGTGAAATTTTTAACTTTAAACAAATTTACAATCACTATGATATTTTAACATCGGTGGAAATATGGTTTCCATCCAAATGAAGCTCGATAGAGTGTCGATCGGGATATAAAATGTTATCAAAAATGGAAGATACGATAAATCGAGTTTTAAGGTCAAATTTTTAACTTTAAACAAATTTACAATCACTATGATATTTTAATATCGGTGGAAATATTTTTCCCATCCAAATAAAGCTCGATAGAGTGTCCATCGAACGATAAAATGTCTTCAAAAAAGAGAGATACGATAAATCGAGTTTTAAGGTGAAATTTTTAACTTTAAACAAATTTACAATCACTATGTTAAGTTAATATGGGTGGAAATCCTTTTTCCATCCAAATGAAGCACGATAGAGTGCCAATCGAACTATAACATGTCTTCGAAAATAATAGATACGATAAATGGAGTTTTAAGGTGACATTTTAATTTTAAACAAATTTGCCATCACTATGATATTTTGATATCGGTGGAAATATGTTTCCCATCCAAATAAAGCTCGACAGAGTGTCGATCGAACGATAAAATGTCTTCAAAAATGATAGATACAATAAATCGAGTTTTGAGGTGAAATTTTTAATTTTAAACAAATTTAACATCACTATCATAATTTAATATGGGTGCAAATAACTTTTCCATCGAAATGAAGCTCGATAGAGTGTCAATCCAACTATAAATGTTATTAAAAATTGTAGATACGATAAATCGAGTTTTAATGTGAAATTTGTAACTTTAAACAAATTTACCATCACTATGATAATTTAATATGGGTAAATATCTTTTCCATCCAAATGAAGCTCGATATTGTGTCAATCGAACGATAAAATGTTATCGAAAATTGTAAACACGATAAATCGAGTTTTCATGTGAAATTTTTAACTTTAAACAAATTTACAATCACTATGATAATTTAATATGGGTGGAAATCTCTTTCCCATCCAAATGAAGCTCGATAGAGTGTCAATCGAACGATAAAATGTTATTAAAATGGTAGATACGATAAATCGAGTTTTAAGGTGAAATTTTTAACTTTAAAAAAATTTAAAATCACTATGATAATTTAATATCGGTGGAAATATGTTTTCCATCCAAATGAAGCTCGATAGAGTGTCGATCGAACGATAAAATGTCTTTAAAAATGGTAGATACGATAAATCGAGTTTTAAGGTGAAATTTTTAACTTTAAACAAATTTACAATCACTATGATATTTTAATATCGGTGGAAATATGGTTTCCATCCAAATGAAGCTCGATAGAGTGTCGATCGGGATATAAAATGTTATCAAAAATGGAAGATACGATAAATCGAGTTTTAAGGTCAAATTTTTAACTTTAAACAAATTTACAATCACTATGATATTTTAATATCGGTGGAAATATTTTTCCCATCCAAATGAAGCTCGACAGAGTGTCGATCGAACGATAAAATGTCTTCAAAAATGATAGATACAATAAATCGAGTTTTGAGGTGAAATTTTTAATTTTAAACAAATTTAACATCACTATCATAATTTAATATGGGTGCAAATAACTTTTCCATCGAAATGAAGCTCGATAGAGTGTCAATCAAACTATAAATGTTATTAAAAATTGTAGATACGATAAATCGAGTTTTAATGTGAAATTTGTAACTTTAAACAAATTTACCATCACTATGATAATTTAATATGGGTGGAAATATCTTTTCCATCCAAATGAAGCTCGATATTGTGTCAATCGAACGATAAAATGTTATCAAAAATTGTAAACACGATAAATCGAATTTTCATGTGAAATTTTTAACTTTAAACAAATTTACAATCACTATGATAATTTAATATGGGTGGAAATCTCTTTCCCATCCAAATGAAGCTCGATAGAGTGTCGATCGAACGATAAAATGTCTTCAAAAATGATAGATACGATAAATCGAGTTTTAAGGTGAAATTTTTAACTTTAAACACATTTACAATCACTATGATAATTTAATATGGGTGGAAATCTCGTTTCCATCCAAATGAAGCTCGATAGAGTGTCGATCGAACGATAAAATGTCTTCAAAAATGATAGATACAATAAATCGAGTTTGAAGGTGAAATTTTTAATTCTAAACAAATTTACCATCACTATGATAATTTAATATGGGTGGAAATATGTTTCCCATCCAAATGAAGCTCGATAGAGTGTCAATCGAACGATAAAATGTCTTCAAAAAAGATAGATACGATAAATCGCGTTTTAAGGTGAAATTTTTAATTTTAAACAAATTTAACATCACTACGATAATTTAATATGGGTGGAAATAACTTTTCCATCGAAATGAAGCTCGATAGAGTGTCAATCAAACTATAAATGTTATTAAAAATTGTAGATACGATAAATCGAGTTTTAATGTGAAATTTGTAACTTTAAACAAATTTACCATCACTATGATAATTTAATATGGGTGGAAATATCTTTTCCATCCAAATGAAGCTCGATATTGTGTCAATCGAACGATAAAATGTTATCAAAAATTGTAGACACGATAAATCGAGTTTTGATGTGAAATTTTTAACTTTAAACAAATTTACAATCACTATGTTAAGTTAAAATGGGTGGAAATCCCTTTTCCATCCAAATGAAGCTCGATAGAGTGTCAATCGAACTATAAAATGTTATTAAAATGGTAGATACGATAAATCGAGTATTAAGGTGAAATTTTTAACTTTAAAAAAATTTAAAATCACTATGATAATTTAATATGGGTGGAAATATCTTTCCCATCCAAATGAAGCGCGATAGAGTGTCGATCGAACGATAAAATGTCTTCAAAAATGATAGATACGATAAATCGAGTTTTGAGGTGAAATTTTCAATTTTAAACGAATTTGCCATCACTATGATAATTTAATATAGGTGGAAATCCCTTTTCCATCCAAATGAAGCTCGATAGAGTGTCGATCGAACGATAAAATGTCTTCAAAAATGATGGATACGATAAATCGAGTTTTAAGTTGAAATTTTTATTTTAAACAAATTTGTCATCACTATGATATTTTAATATCGGTGGAAATATATTTCCTATCCAAATAAAGCTCGATAGAGTGTCAATCGAACGATAAAATGTCTTCAAAAAAGAGAGATACGATAAATCGAGTTTTAATGTGAAATTTTAATTTTAAACGAATTTGCCATCACTATGATAGGTTAATATGGGTGGGAATAACTTTTCCATCGAAATGAAGCTCGATAGAGTGTCAATCGAACGATAAAATGTCTTCAAAAATGATAGATACAATAAATCGAGTTTTAAGGTGAAATTTTTAATTTTAAACAAATTTACCATCACTATGATAATTTAATATGGGTGGAAATATGTTTCCCATCCAAATGAAGCTCGATAGAGTGTCAATCGAACGATAAAATGTCTTCAAAAAAGATAGATACGATAAATCGCGTTTTAAGGTGAAATTTTTAATTTTAAGCAAATTTACCATCCCTATAATAATTTAATATGGGTGGGAATAACTTTTCCATCGAAATGAAGCTCGATAGAGTGTCAATCGAACGATAAAATGTCTTCAAAAAAGATAGATACGATAAATCGCGTTTTAAGGTGAAATTTTTAATTTTAAACAAATTTAACATCACTACGATAATTTAATATGGGTGGAAATAACTTTTCCATCGAAATGAAGCTCGATAGAGTGTCAATCAAACTATAAATGTTATTAAAAATTGTAGATACGATAAATCGAGTTTTAATGTGAAATTTGTAACTTTAAACAAATTTACCATCACTATGATAATTTAATATGGGTGGAAATATCTTTTCCATCCAAATGAAGCTCGATATTGTGTCAATCGAACGATAAAATGTTATCAAAAATTGTAGACACGATAAATCGAGTTTTGATGTGAAATTTTTAACTTTAAACAAATTTACAATCACTATGTTAAGTTAAAATGGGTGGAAATCCCTTTTCCATCCAAATGAAGCTCGATAGAGTGTCAATCGAACTATAAAATGTTATTAAAATGGTAGATACGATAAATCGAGTTTTAAGGTGAAATTTTTAACTTTAAAAAAATTTAAAATCACTATGATAATTTAATATGGGTGGAAATATCTTTCCCATCCAAATGAAGCGCGATAGAGTGTCGATCGAACGATAAAATGTCTTCAAAAATGATAGATACGATAAATCGAGTTTTGAGGTGAAATTTTCAATTTTAAACGAATTTGCCATCACTATGATAATTTAATATAGGTGGAAATCCCTTTTCCATCCAAATGAAGCTCGATAGAGTGTCGATCGAACGATAAAATGTCTTCAAAAATGATGGATACGATAAATCGAGTTTTAAGTTGAAATTTTTATTTTAAACAAATTTGTCATCACTATGATATTTTAATATCGGTGGAAATATATTTCCTATCCAAATGAAGCTCGACAGAGTGTCGATCGAACGATAAAATGTCTTCAAAAATGATAGATACGATAAATCGAGTTTTGAGGTGAAATTTTTAATTTTAAACAAATTTACAATTACTGTGTCAATTAAATATGGGTGGAAATCCCTTTTCCATCCAAATGAAGCTCGATAGAGTGTCAATCGAACGATAAAATGTCTTCAAAAATGATAGATACGATAAATCGAGTTTTAAGGTGAAATTTTTAACTTTAAACAAATTTACAATCACTATGTTAAGTTAATAAGGGTGGAAATCCCGTTTTCCATCCAAATGAAGCTCGATAGAGTGCCAATCGAACTATAACATGTCTTCAAAAATGATAGATACGATAAATCGAGTTTTAAGGTGACATTTTAATTTTAAACAAATTTGCCATCACTATGATATTTTGATATCGGTGGAAATATATTTCCTATCCAAATGAAGCTCGACAGAGTGTCGATCGAACGATAAAATGTCTTCAAAAATGATAGATACGATAAATCGAGTTTTGAGGTGAAATTTTTAATTTTAAACAAATTTACAATTACTGTGTCAATTAAATATGGGTGGAAATCCCTTTTCCATCCAAATGAAGCTCGATAGAGTGTCAATCGAACGATAAAATGTCTTCAAAAATGATAGATACGATAAATCGAGTTTTGAGGTGAAATTTTTAATTTTAAACAAATTTACAATTACTGTGTCAATTTAATATGGGTGGAAATCCCTTTTCCATCCAAATAAAGCTCGATAGAGTGTCAATCGAACGATAAAATGTCTTCAAAAATGATAGATACGATAAATCGAGTTTTAAAGTGAAATTTTTAACTTTAAACAAATTTACAATCACTATGTTAAGTTAATATGGGTGGAAATCCTTTTTCCATCCAAATGAAGCTCGATAGAGTGCCAATCGAACTATAACATGTCTTCGAAAATAATAGATACGATAAATGGAGTTTTAAGGTGACATTTTAATTTTAAACAAATTTGCCATCACTATGATATTTTGATATCGGTGGAAATATGTTTCCCATCCAAATGAAGCTCGACAGAGTGTCGATCGAACGATAAAATGTCTTCAAAAATGATAGATACAATAAATCGAGTTTTGAGGTGAAATTTTTAATTTTAAACAAATTTAACATCACTATCATAATTTAATATGGGTGCAAATAACTTTTCCATCGAAATGAAGCTCGATAGAGTGTCAATCAAACTATAAATGTTATTAAAAATTGTAGATACGATAAATCGAGTTTTAATGTGAAATTTGTAACTTTAAACAAATTTACCATCACTATGATAATTTAATATGGGTGGAAATATCTTTTCCATCCAAATGAAGCTCGATATTGTGTCAATCGAACGATAAAATGTTATCAAAAATTGTAAACACGATAAATCGAGTTTTCATGTGAAATTTTTAACTTTAAACAAATTTACAATCACTATGATAATTTAATATGGGTGGAAATCTCTTTCCCATCCAAATGAAGCTCGATAGAGTGTCGATCGAACGATAAAATGTCTTCAAAAATGATAGATACGATAAATCGAGTTTTAAGGTGAAATTTTTAACTTTAAACACATTTACAATCACTATGATAATTTAATATGGGTGGAAATCTCGTTTCCATCCAAATGAAGCTCGATAGAGTGTCGATCGAACGATAAAATGTCTTCAAAAATGATAGATACAATAAATCGAGTTTGAAGGTGAAATTTTTAATTCTAAACAAATTTACCATCACTATGATAATTTAATATGGGTGGAAATATGTTTCCCATCCAAATGAAGCTCGATAGAGTGTCAATCGAACGATAAAATGTCTTCAAAAAAGAGAGATACGATAAATCGAGTTTTAATGTGAAATTTTAATTTTAAACGAATTTGCCATCACTATGATAGGTTAATATGGGTGGGAATAACTTTTCCATCGAAATGAAGCTCGATAGAGTGTCAATCGAACGATAAAATGTCTTCAAAAATGATAGATACAATAAATCGAGTTTTAAGGTGAAATTTTTAATTTTAAACAAATTTACCATCACTATGATAATTTAATATGGGTGGAAATATGTTTCCCATCCAAATAAAGCTCGATAGAGTGTCAATCGAACGATAAAATGTCTTCAAAAAAGATAGATACGATAAATCGCGTTTTAAGGTGAAATTTTTAATTTTAAGCTAATTTACCATCACTATGATAATTTAATATGGGTGGGAATAACTTTTCCATCGAAATAAAGCTCGATAGAGTGTCAATCGAACTATAAAATGTTATCAAAAATTGTAGACACGATAAATCGAGTTTTAAGGTCAAATTTTTAACTTTAAACAAATTTACAATCACTATGATATTTTGATATCGGTGGAAATATTTTTCCCATCCAAATAAAGCTCGATAGAGTGTCCATCGAACGATAAAATGTCTTCAAAAAAGAGAGATACGATAAATCGAGTTTTAAGGTGAAATTTTTAACTTTAAACAAATTTACAATCACTATGTTAAGTTAATATGGCTGGAAATCCTTTTTCCATCCAAATGAAACACGATAGAGTGCCAATCGAACTATAACATGTCTTCGAAAATAATAGATACGATAAATGGAGTTTTAAGGTGACATTTTAATTTTAAAAAATTTGCCATCACTATGATATTTTGATATCGGTGGAAATATGTTTCCCATCCAAATAAAGCTCGACAGAGTGTCGATCGAACGATAAAATGTCTTCAAAAATGATAGATACAATAAATCGAGTTTTGAGGTGAAATTTTTAATTTTAAACAAATTTAACATCACTATCATAATTTAATATGGGTGCAAATATCTTTTCCATCCAAATGAAGCTCGATATTGTGTCAATCGAACGATAAAATGTTATCGAAAATTGTAAACACGATAAATCGAGTTTTCATGTGAAATTTTTAACTTTAAACAAATTTACAATCACTATGATAATTTAATATGGGTGGAAATCTCTTTCCCATCCAAATGAAGCTCGATAGAGTGTCAATCGAACGATAAAATGTTATTAAAATGGTAGATACGATAAATCGAGTTTTAAGGTGAAATTTTTAACTTTAAAAAAATTTAAAATCACTATGATAATTTAATATGGGTGGAAATATCTTTTCCATCCAAATGAAGCGCGATAGAGTGTCGATCGAACGATAAAATGTCTTCAAAAATGATAGATACGATAAATCGAGTTTTGAGGTGAAATTTTCAATTATAAACGAATTTGCCATCACTATGATAATTTAATATGGGTGGAAATCTCGTTTCCATCCAAATGAAGCTCGATAGTGTCGATCGAACGATAAAATGTCTTCAAAAATGATAGATACAATAAATCGAGTTTTGAGGTGAAATTTTTAATTTTAAACAAATTTAACATCACTATCATAATTTAATATGGGTGCAAATAACTTTTCCATCGAAATGAAGCTCGATAGAGTGTCAATCAAACTATAAATGTTATTAAAAATTGTAGATACGATAAATCGAGTTTTAATGTGAAATTTGTAACTTTAAACAAATTTACCATCACTATGATAATTTAATATGGGTGGAAATATCTATTCCATCCAAATGAAGCTCGATATTGTGTCAATCGAACGATAAAATGTTATCAAAAATTGTAAACACGATAAATCGAGTTTTCATGTGAAATTTTTAACTTTAAACAAATTTACAATCACTATGATAATTTTATATGGGTGGGAATCTCTTTCCCATCCAAATGAAGCTCGATAGAGTGTCAATCGAACGATAAAATGTCTTCAAAAATTATAGATACGATAAATCGAGTTTTAAGGTGAAATTTTTAACTTTAAACACATTTACAATCACTATGATAATTTAATATGGGTGGAAATCTCGTTTCCATCCAAATGAAGCTCGATAGTGTCGATCGAACGATAAAATGTCTTCAAAAATGATAGATACAATAAATCGAGTTTTGAGGTGAAATTTTTAATTTTAAACAAATTTAACATCACTATCATAATTTAATATGGGTGCAAATAACTTTTCCATCGAAATGAAGCTCGATAGAGTGTCAATCAAACTATAAATGTTATTAAAAATTGTAGATACGATAAATCGAGTTTTAATGTGAAATTTGTAACTTTAAAAAAATTTACCATCACTATGATAATTTAATATGGGTGGAAATATCTTTTCCATCCAAATGAAGCTCGATATTGTGTCAATCGAACGATAAAATGTTATCAAAAATTGTAAACACGATAAATCGAGTTTTCATGTGAAATTTTTAACTTTAAACAAATTTACAATCACTATGATAATTTAATATGGGTGGAAATCTCTTTCCCATCCAAATGAAGCCCGATAGAGTGTCGATCGAACGATAAAATGTCTTCAAAAATGATAGATACGATAAATCGAGTTTTGAGGTGAAATTTTCAATTTTAAACGAATTTGCCATCACTATGATAATTTAATATAGGTGGAAATCCCTTTTCCATCCAAATGAAGCTCGATAGAGTGTCGATCGAACGATAAAGTGTCTTCAAAAATGATGGATACGATAAATCGAGTTTTAATGTGAAATTTTAATTTTAAACGAATTTGCCATCACTATGATAATTTAATATAGGTGGAAATCTCTTTTCCATCCAAATGAAGCTCGATAGAGTGTCGATCGAACGATAAAATGTATTCAAAAATGATAGATACAATAAATCGAGTTTTAAGGTGAAATTTTTAATTTTAAACAAATTTACCATCACTATGATAATTTAATATGGGTGGAAATATGTTTCCCATCCAAATGAAGCTCGATAGAGTGTCAATCGAACGATAAAATGTCTTCAAAAAAGATAGATACGATAAATCGCGTTTTAAGGTGAAATTTTTAATATTAAGCAAATTTACCATCCCTATAATAATTTAATATGGGTGGGAATAACTTTTCCATCGAAATGAAGCTCGATAGAGTGTCAATCGAACGATAAAATGTCTTCAAAAAAGATAGATACGATAAATCGCGTTTTAAGGTGAAATTTTTAATTTTAAACAAATTTACCATCACTATGATAATTTAATATGGGTGGAAATATGTTTCCCATCCAAATGAAGCTCGATAGAGTGTCAATCGAACGATAAAATGTTATCAAAAATTGTAAACACGATAAATCAAGTTTTCATGTGAAATTTTTAACTTTAAACAAATTTACAATCACTATGATAATTTTATATGGGTGGAAATCTCTTTCCCATCCAAATGAAGCTCGATAGAGTGTCAATCGAACGATAAAATGTCTTCAAAAATTATAGATACGATAAATCGAGTTTTAAGGTAAAATTTTTAACTTTAAACAAATTTACAATCACTATGTTAAGTTAATATGGGTGGAAATCCCTTTTCCATTCAAATGAAGCTCGATAGAGTGTCAATCGAACTATAAAATGTTATTAAAATGGTAGATACGATAAATCGAGTTTTAAGGTGTAATTTTTAATTTTAAACAAATTTACCATCACTATGATAATTTAATATGGGTGGAAATATGTTTCCCATCCAAATGAAGCTCGATAGAGTGTCGACCGAACGATCAAATGTCTCCAAAAATGATAGATACAATAAATCGAGTTGAAAGGTGAAATTTTAATTTTAAACAAATTTGACATCACTATATTTTAATATCGGCGGAAATATGTTTCCCATCCAAATGAAGCTCGATAGAGTGTCAATAGAACAATTATATGTTTTCAAAAAAGGTAGATACGATAAATCCCGTTTTAAGGCGAAATTTTTAATTTCCATCAAATTTACCATCACTATGATAATTTAATATGGGTGGGAATAACTTTTCCATCGAAATGAAGCTCGATAGAGTGTCAATTGAACGATAAAATGTCTTCAAAAAAGATAGATACGATAAATCGCGTTTTAATGTGAAATTTTGAACTTTAAACACATTTACAATCACTATGATAATTTAATATGAGTGGAAATATCTTTCCTATCCAAATGAAGCGCGATAGAGTGTCGATCGAACGATAAAATGTCTTCAAAAATGATAGATACAATAAATCGAGTTTTCAGGTGAAATTTTTAATTTTAAACAAATTTAACATCACTATGATAATTTAATATGGGTGCAAATAACTTTTCCATCGAAATGAAGCTCGATAGAGTGTCAATCAAACTATAAATGTTATTAAAAATTGAAGATACGATAAATCGAGTTTTAATGTGAAATTTGTAACTTTAAACAAATTTACCATCACTATGATAATTTAATATGGGTGGAAATATCTTTTCCATCCAAATGAAGCTCGATAGAGTGTCGATCGAACGATAAAATGTCTTCAAAAATGATAGATACGATAAATCGAGTTTTGAGGTGAAATTTTCAATTTTAAACGAATTTGCCATCACTATGATAATTTAATATAGGTGGAAATCCCTTTTCCATCCAAATGAAGCTCGATAGAGTGTCGATCGAACGATAAAATGTCTTCAAAAATGATGGATACGATAAATCGAGTTTTAAGTTGAAATTTTAATTGTAAACGAATTTGCCATCACTATGAAAATTTAATATAGGTGGAAATCTCTTTTCCATCCAAATGAAGCTCGATAGAGTGTCGATCGAACGATAAAATGTCTTGAAAAATGATCGATACGATAAATCGAGTTTGAAGTTGAAATTTTAATTTTAAACAAATTTGTCATCACTATGATATTTTAATATCGGTGGAAATATATTTCCTATCCAAATGAAGCTCGACAGAGTGTCGATCGAACGATAAAATGTCTTAAAAAATTGTAGATACGATAAATCGAGTTTTAATGTGAAATTTTAATTTTAAACGAATTTGCCATCACTATGATAATTTAATATAGGTGGAAATCTCTTTTCCATCCAAATGAAGCTCGATAGAGTGTCGATCGGACGATAAAATGTCTTCCAAAATGATAGATACAATAAATCGAGTTGAAAGGTGAAATTTTAATTTTAAACAAATTTGACATCACTATATTTTAATATCGGCGGAAATATGTTTCCCATCCAAATGAAGCTCGATAGAGTGTCAATCGAACGATTAAATGTTTTCAAAAAAGGTAGATACGATAAATCCCGTTTTAAGGCGAAATTTCTAATTTTCATCAAATTTACCATCACTATGATAATTTAATATGGGTGGGAATAACTTTTCCATCGAAATGAAGCTCGATAGAGTGTCAATCGAACGATAAAATGTCTTCAAAAAAGATAGATACGATAAATCGAGTTTTAAGGTGAAATTTTTAACTTTAAACAAATTTACAATCACTATGATAATTTAATATGGGTGGAAATCTCGTTTCCATCCAAATGAAGCTCGATAGAGTGTCGATCGAACGATAAAATGTATTCAAAAATGATAGATACGATAAATCGAGTTTTAAGGTAAAATTTTTAACTTTAAACAAATTTACAATCACTATGTTAAGTTAATATGGGTGGAAATCCCTTTTCCATCCAAATGAAGCTCGATAGAGTGTCAATCGAACTATAAAATGTTATTAAAATGGTAGATACGATAAATCGAGTTTTAAGGTGTAATTTTTAATTTTAAACAAATGTACCATCACTATGATAATTTAATATGGGTGGAAATATGTTTCCCATCCAAATGAAGCTCGATAGAGTGTCGACCGAACGATCAAATGTCTCCAAAAATGATAGATACAATAAATCGAGTTGAAAGGTGAAATTTTAATTTTAAACAAATTTGACATCACTATATTTTAATATCGGCGGAAATATGTTTCCCATCCAAATGAAGCTCGATAGAGTGTCAATCGAACGATTAAATGTTTTCAACAAAGGAAGATACGATAAATCCCGTTTTAAGGCGAAATTTTTAATTTTCATCAAATTTACCATCACTATGATAATTTAATATGGGTGGGAATAACTTTTCCATCGAAATGAAGTTCGATAGAGTGTCAATCGAACGATAAAATGTCTTCAAAAAAGATAGATACGATAAATCGAGTTTTAATGTGAAATTTTCAATTTTAAACAAATTTACCATCACTATGATAATTTAATATGAGTGGAAATATGTTTCTAATCCAAATGAAGCTCGATAGAGTGTCGATCGAACGATAAAATGTCTTCAAAAATGATAGATACGATAAATCGAGTTTTAAGGTAAAATTTTTAACTTTAAACGAATTTGCCATCACTATGATAAGTTAATATGGGTGGGAATCTCTTTTCCATCGAAATGAAGCTCGATAGAGTGTCGATCGAACGATAAAATGTCTTCAAAAATGTTGGATACGATAAATCGAGTTTTAAGTTGAAATTTTAATTTTAAACAAATTTGTCATCACTATGATATTTTAATATCGGTGGAAATATATTTCCTATCCAAATGAAGCTCGACAGAGTGTCGATCGAACGATAAAATGTCTTCAAAAATTGTAGATACGATAAATCGAGTTTTAATGTGAAATTTTAATTTTAAACGAATTTGCCATCACTATGATAGGTTAATATGGGTAGGAATCTCTTTTCCATCCAAATGAAGCTCGATAGAGTGTCGATCGAACGATAAAATGTCTTCAAAAATGATGGATACGATAAATCGAGTTTTAAGTTGAAATTTTAATTTTAAACAAATTTGTCATCACTATGATATTTTAATATCGGTGGAAATATATTTCCTATCCAAATGAAGCTCGACAGAGTGTCGATCGAACGATAAAATGTCTTCAAAAATGATAGATACGATAAATCGAGTTTTAAGGTGAAATTTTTAACTTTAAACAAATTCACAATCACTATGTTAAGTTAATATGGGTGGAAATCCTTTTTCCATCCAAATGAAGCTCGATAGAGTGTCAATCGAACTATAACATGTCTTCAAAAATGATAGATACGATAAATCGAGTTTTAAGGTGACATTTTAATTTTAAACAAATTTGCCATCACTATGATATTTTGATATCGGTGCAAATATGTTTCCCATCCAAATGAAGCTCGATAGAGTGTCGATCGAACGATAAAATGTCTTCAAAAAAGATAGATACGTTAAATCAAGTTTAAAGGTGAAATTTTTAACTTTAAACAAATTTACAATAACTATGATAATTTAATATGGGTGGAAATAACTTTTCCATCGAAATAAAGCTCGATAGAGTGTCGATCGAACGATAAAATGTCACCAAAAAAGATAGATACGTTAAATCAAGTTTAAAAGTGAAATTTTTTATTTTTAAACAAATTTACAATAACTATGATAATTTAATATGGGTGGAAATAACTTTTCCATCGAAATGAAGCTCGATAGAGTGTCGACAGAACCATAAAATGTCTTTCAACATGATATATACGGTGAATCGAGTTTTAAGGTGACATTTTAATTTTAAACAAATTTGCCATCACTATGATAATTTAATATGGGTGGAAATATCTTTTCCATCCAAACGAAGCTCGATAGAGTGTCGATCGAACGATAAAGTAACTTCAAAAATGATAGATACGATAAATCGAGTTTTAAGGTGAAATTTTCAATTTTAAACGAATTTACCATCACTATGATAATCTGATATGGGTGGAAATATCTTTTCCATCCAAATGAAGCTCGATAGAGTGTCGATCGAACGATAAAATGTCTTCAAAAATGATAGATACGATAAATCGAGTTTAAAGGTGAAATTTTAATTTTAAACAAATTTGACATCACTATGATATTTTAATATCGGTGGAAATATATTTCCTATCCAAATGAAGCTCGACAGAGTGTCGATCGAACGATAAAATGCCTTCAAAAATTGTAGATACGATAAATCGAGTTTTAATGTGAAATTTTAATTTTAAACGAATTTGCCATCACTATGATAGGTTAATATGAGTGGAAATATCTTTCCTATCCAAATGAAGCGCGATAGAGTGTCGATCGAACGATAAAATGTCTTCAAAAATGATAGATACGATAAATCGAGTTTTAATGTGAAATTTGTAACTTTAAACAAATTTACCATCACTATGATAATTTAATATGGGTGGAAATATCTTTTCCATCCAAATGAAGCTCGATATTGTGTCAATCGAACGATAAAATGTTATCAAAAATTGTAAACACGATAAATCGAGTTTTCATGTGAAATTTTTAACTTTAAACAAATTTACAATCACTATGATAATTTAATATGGGTGGAAATCCTTTTTCCATCCAAATGAAGCTCGATAGATTGCCAATCGAACTATAACATGTCTTCAAAAATAATAGATACGATAAATCGAGTTTTAAGGTGACATTTTAATTTTAAACAAATTTGCAATCACTATGATATTTTAATATCAGTGGAAATATGTTTCCCATCCAAATGAAGCTCGATAGAGTGTCGATCGAACGATAAAATGTCTTCAAAAATGATAGATACAATAAATCGAGTTTTGAGGTGAAATTTTTAATTTTAAACAAATTTAACATCACTATGATAATTTAATATGGGTGCAAATAACTTTTCCATCGAAATGAAGCTCGATAGAGTGTCAATCAAACTATAAATGTTATTAAAAATTGTAGATACGATAAATCGAGTTTTAATGTGAAATTTGTAACTTTAAACAAATTTACCATCACTATGATAATTTAATATGGGTGGAAATATCTTTTCCATCCAAATGAAGCTCGATATTGTGTCAATCGAACGATAAAATGTTATCAAAAATTGTAAACACGATAAATCGAGTTTTCATGTGAAATTTTTAACTTTAAACAAATTTACAATCACTATGATAATTTTATATGGGTGGGAATCTCTTTCCCATCCAAATGAAGCTCGATAGAGTGTCAATCGAACGATAAAATGTCTTCAAAAAAGATAGATACGATAAATCGAGTTTTAATGTGAAATTGTAATTTTAAACGAATTTTCCATCACTATGATAATTTAATATGAGTGGAAATATCTTTCCTATCCAAATGAAGCGCGATAGAGTGTCGATCGAACGATAAAATGTCTTCAAAAATGATAGATACGATAAATCGAGTTTTAATGTGAAATTTGTAACTTTAAACAAATTTACCATCACTATGATAATTTAATATGGGTGGAAATATCTTTTCCATCCAAATGAAGCTCGATATTGTGTCAATCGAACGATAAAATGTTATCAAAAATTGTAAACACGATAAATCGAGTTTTCATGTGAAATTTTTAACTTTAAACAAATTTACAATCACTATGATAATTTAATATGGGTGGAAATCTCTTTCTCATCCAAATGAAGCTCGATAGAGTGTCAATCGAACGATAAAATGTTATTAAAATGGTAGATACGATAAATCGAGTTTTAAGGGGAAATTTTTAACTTTAAAAAAATTTAGAATCACTATGATAATTGAATATAGGTGGAAATCTCTTTTCCATCCAAATGAAGCTCGATAGAGTGTCGATCGAACGATAAAATGTCTTCAAAAATGATAGATACGATAAATCGAGTTTTGAGGTGAAATTTTTAATTTTAAACAAATTTAACATCACTACGATAATTTAATATGGGTGGAAATAACTTTTCCATCGAAATGAAGCTCGATAGAGTGTCAATCAAACTATAAATGTTATTAAAAATTGTAGATACGATAAATCGAGTTTTAACGTGAAATTTGTAACTTTAAACAAATTTACCATCACTATGATAATTTAATATGGGTGGAAATATCTTTTCCATCCAAATGAAGCTCGATATTGTGTCAATCGAACGATAAAATGTTATCAAAAATTGTAGACACGATAAATCGAGTTTTCATGTGAAATTTTTAACTTTAAAAAAATTTAAAATCACTATGATAATTTAATATGGGTGGAAATATCTTTCCCATCCAAATGAAGCCCGATAGAGTGTCGATCGAACGATAAAATGTCTTCAAAAATGATAGATACGATAAATCGAGTTTTGAGGTGAAATTTTCAATTTTAAACGAATTTGCCATCACTATGATAATTTAATATAGGTGGAAATCCCTTTTCCATCCAAATGAAGCTCGATAGAGTGTCGATCGAACGATAAAATGTCTTCAAAAATAATGGATACGATAAATCGAGTTTTAAGTTGAAATTATAATTGTAAACGATTTTGCCATCACTATGAAAATTTAATATAGGTGGAAATCTCTTTTCCATCCAAATGAAGCTCGATAGAGTGTCGATCGAACGATAAAATGTCTTGAAAAATGATGGATACGATAAATCGAGTTTGAAGTTGAAATTTTAATTTTAAACAAATTTGTCATCACTATGATATTTTAATATCGGTGGAAATATATTTCCTATCCAAATGAAGCTCGATAGAGTGTCGATCGAACGATAAAATGTCTTAAAAAATTGTAGATACGATAAATCGAGTTTTAATGTGAAATTTTAATTTTAAACGAATTTGCCATCACTATGATAATTTAATATAGGTGGAAATCTCTTTTCCATCCAAATAAAGCTCGATAGAGTGTCGATCGAACGATAAAATGTCTTCCAAAATGATAGATACAATAAATCGAGTTGAAAGGTGAAATTTTAATTTTAAACAAATTTGACATCACTATATTTTAATATCGGCCGAAATATGTTTCCCATCCAAATGAAGCTCGATAGAGTGTCAATCGAACGATTAAATGTTTCCAAAAAAGGTAGATACGATAAATCCCGTTTTAAGGCGAAATTTTTAATTTTCATCAAATTTACCATCACTATGATAATTTAATATGGGTGGGAATAACTTTTCCATCCAAATGAAGCTCGATAGAGTGTCGATCGAACGATAAAATGTCTTCAAAAATGATAGATACGATAAATCGAGTTTTAAGGTGAAATTTGTAACTTTAAACAAATTTACAATCACTATGATAATTTAATATGCGTGGAAATCTCGTTTCCATCGAAATGAAGCTCGATAGAGTGTCAATCAAACTATAAATGTTATTAAAAATTGTAGATACGATAAATCGAGTTTTAATGTGAAATTTGTAACTTTAAACAAATTTACCATCACTATGATAATTTAATATGGGTGGAAATATCTTTTCCATCCAAATGAAGCTCGATATTGTGTCAATCGAACGATAAAATGTTATCAAAAATTGTAAACACGATAAATCGAGTTTTCATGTGAAATTTTTAACTTTAAACAAATTTACAATCACTATGATAATTTTATATGGGTGGAAATCTCTTTCCCATCCAAATGAAGCTCGATAGAGTGTCAATCGAACGATAAAATGTCTTCAAAAATGATAGATACGATAAATCGAGTTTTAAGGTGAAATTTTTAACTTCAAACACATTTACAATCACTATGATAATTTAATATGGGTGGAAATCTCGTTTCCATCCAAATGAAGCTCGATAGAGTGTCGATCGAACGATAAAATGTCTTCAAAAATGATAGATACAATAAATCGAGTTTTAAGTTGAAATTTTAATTGTAAACGAATTTGCCATCACTATGATAATTTAATATAGGTGGAAATCTCTTTTCCATCCAAATGAAGGTCGATAGAGTGTCGATCGAACGATAAAATGTCTTGAAAAATGATGGATACGATAAATCGAGTTTGAAGTTGAAATTTTAATTTTAAACAAATTTGTCATCACTATGATATTTTAATATCGGTGGAAATATATTTCCTATCCAAATGAAGCTCGACAGAGTGTCGATCGAACGATAAAATGTCTTAAAAAATTGTAGATACGATAAATCGAGTTTTAATGTGAAATTTTAATTTTAAACGAATTTGCCATCACTATGATAATTTAATATAGGTGGAAATCTCTTTTCCATCCAAATGAAGCTCGATAGAGTGTCGATCGAACGATAAAATGTCTTCAAAAATGATAGATACAATAAATCGAGTTGAAAGGTGAAATTTTAATTTTAAACAAATTTGACATCACTATATTTTAATATCGGCGGAAATATGTTTCCCATCCAAATGAAGCTCGATAGAGTGTCAATCGAACGATTAAATGTTTTCAAAAAAGGTAGATACGATAAATCCCGTTTTAAGGCGAAATTTTTAATTTTCATCAAATTTACCATCACTATGATAATTTAATATGGGTGCAAATAACTTTTCCATCGAAATGAAGCTCGATATAGTGTCAATCGAACGATAAAATGTCTTCAAAAATGATACATACGATAAATCGAGTTTTAAGGTGAAATTTTTAACTTTAAACAAATTTACAATCACTATGATAATTTAATATGGGTGGAAATATGTTTCCCATCCAAATGAAGCTCGATAGAGTGTCGACCGAACGATCAAATGTCTTCAAAAATGATAGATACAATAAATTGAGTTGAAAGGTGAAATTTTAATTTTAAACAAATTTGACATCACTATATTTTATTATCGGCGGAAATATGTTTCCCATCCAAATGAAGCTCGATAGAGTGTCAATCGAACGATTAAATGTTTTCAAAAAAGGTAGATACGATAAATCCCCTTTTAAGGCGAAATTTTTAATTTTCATCAAATTTACCATCACTATGATAATTTAATATGGGTGGGAATAACTTTTCCATCGGAATGAAGCTCGATAGAGTGCCAATCGAACGATAAAATGTCTTCAAAACAGATAGATACGATAAATCGCGTTTTAATGTGAAATTTTCAATTTTAAACAAATTTACCATCACTATGATAATTTAATATGAGTGGAAATATGTTTCTAATCCAAATGAAGCTCGATAGAGTGTCGATCGAACGATAAAATGTCTTCAAAAATGATAGATACGATAAATCGAGTTTTAAGGTAAAATTTTTAACTTTAAACGAATTTTCCATCACTATGATAAGTTAATATGGGTGGGAATCTCTTTTCCATCCAAATGAAGCTCGATAGAGTGTCGATCGAACGATAAAATGTCTTCAAAAATGATGGATACGATAAATCGAGTTTTAAGTTGAAATTTTAATTTTAAACAAATTTGTCATCACTATGATATTTTAATATCGGTGGAAATATATTTCCTATCCAAATGAAGCTCGACATAGTGTCAATCGAATGATAAAATGTCTTCAAAAATGATAGATACGATAAATCGAGTTTTAAGGGGAAATTTTTAACTTTAAAAAAATTTACAATCACTATGATAATTTAATATGGGTGGAAATCTCTTTTCCATCCAAATGAAGCTCGATAGAGTGTCGATCGAACGATAAAATGTCTTCAAAAATGATAGATACAATAAATCGAGTTTTGAGGTAAAATTTTTTATTTTAAACAAATTTAAAATCACTATGATAATTTAATATGGGTGCAAATAACTTTTCCATCGAAATGAAGCTCGATAGAGTGTCAATCAAACTATAAATGTTATTAAAAATTGTAGATACGATAAATCGAGTTTTAATGTGAAATTTGTAACTTTAAACAAATTTACCATCACTATGATAATTTAATATGGGTGGAAATATCTTTTCCATCCAAATGAAGCTCGATATTGTGTCAATCGAACGATAAAATGTTATCAAAAATTGTAAACACGATAAATCGAGTTTTCATGTGAAATTTTTAACTTTAAACAAATTTACAATCACTATGATAATTTTATATGGGTGGAAATCTCTTTCCCATCCAAATAAAGCTCGATAGAGTGTCAATCGAACGATAAAATGTCTTCAAAAATGATATATACGATAAATCGAGTTTTAAGGTGAAATTTTTAACTTCAAACACATTTACAATCACTATGATAATTTAATATGGGTGGAAATCTCGTTTCCATCCAAATGAAGCTCGATAGAGTGTCGATCGAACGATAAAATGTCTTCAAAAATGATAGATACAATAAATCGAGTTTTAAGTTGAAATTTTAATTGTAAACGAATTTGCCATCACTATCATAATTTAATATAGGTGGAAATCTCTTTTCCATCCAAATGAAGCTCGATAGAGTGTCGATCGAACGATAAAATGTCTTGAAAAATGATGGATACGATAAATCGAGTTTGAAGTTAAAATTTTAATTTTAAACAAATTTGTCATCACTATGATATTTTAATATCGGTGGAAATATATTTCCTATCCAAATGAAGCTCGACAGAGTGTCGATCGAACGATAAAATGTCTTAAAAAATTGTAGATACGATAAATCGAGTTTTAATGTGAAATTTTAATTTTAAACGAATTTGCCATCACTATGATAATTTAATATAGGTGGAAATCTCTTTTCCATCCAAATGAAGCTCGATAGAGTGTCGATCGAACGATAAAATGTCTTCAAAAATGATAGATACAATAAATCGAGTTGAAAGGTGAAATTTTAATTTTAAACAAATTTGACATCACTATATTTTAATATCGGCGGAAATATGTTTCCCATCCAAATGAAGCTCGATAGAGTGTCAATCGAACGATTAAATGTTTTCAAAAAAGGTAGATACGATAAATCCCGTTTTAAGGCGAAATTTTTAATTTTCATCAAATTTACCATCACTATGATAATTTAATATGGGTGGGAATAACTTTTCCATCGAAATGAAGCTCGATAGAGTGTCAATCGAACGATAAAATGTCTTCAAAAAAGATAGATACGATAAATCGCGTTTTAATGTGAAATTTTGAACTTTAAACACATTTACAATCACTATGATAATTTAATATGAGTGGAAATATCTTTCCTATCCAAATGAAGCGCGATAGAGTGTCGATCGAACGATAAAATGTCTTCAAAAATGATAGATACAATAAATCGAGTTTTCAGGTGAAATTTTTAATTTTAAACAAATTTAACATCACTATGATAATTTAATATGGGTGCAAATAACTTTTCCATCGAAATGAAGCTCGATAGAGTGTCAATCAAACTATAAATGTTATTAAAAATTGAAGATACGATAAATCGAGTTTTAATGTGAAATTTGTGACTTTAAACAAATTTACCATCACTATGATAATTTAATATGGGTGGAAATATCTTTTCCATCCAAATGAAGCTCGATATTGTGTCAATCGAACGATAAAATGTTATCAAAAATTGTAAACACGATAAATCGAGTTTTCATGTGAAATTTTTAACTTTAAACAAATTTACAATCACTATGATAATTTAATATGGGTGGAAATCCCTTTTCCATCCAAATGAAGCTCGATAGAGTGTCGATCGAATGATAAAATGTCTTCAAAAATGATAGATACGATAAATCGAGTTTTAAGGTGAAATTTTAATTGTAAACAAATTTGACATCACTATGATATTTTAATATCGGTGGAAATATGTTTCCCATCCAAATGAAGCTCGATAGAGTGTCAATCGAACGATAAAATGTCTTCAAAAATGATAGATACGATAAATCGAGTTTTAAGGTGAAATTTTTAACTTTAAACAAATTTACAATCACTATGATAATTTAATATGGGTGGAAATCTCGTTTCCATCGAAATGAAGCTCGATAGAGTGTCAATCAAACTATAAATGTTATTAAAAATTGTAGATACGATAAATCGAGTTTTAATGTGAAATTTGTAACTTTAAACAAATTTACCATCACTATGATAATTTAATATGGGTGGAAATATCTTTTCCATCCAAATGAAGCTCGATATTGTGTCAATCGAACGATAAAATGTTATCAAAAATTGTAAACACGATAAATCGAGTTTTCATGTGAAATTTTTAACTTTAAACAAATTTACAATCACTATGATAATTTTATATGGGTGGAAATCTCTTTCCCATCCAAATGAAGCTCGATAGAGTGTCAATCGAACGATAAAATGTCTTCAAAAATGATAGATACGATAAATCGAGTTTTAAGGTGAAGTTTTTAACTTCAAACACATTTACAATGACTATGATAATTTAATATGGGTGGAAATCTCGTTTCCATCCAAATGAAGCTCGATAGAGTGTCGATCGAACGATAAAATGTCTTCAAAAATGATAGATACAATAAATCGAGTTTTAAGTTGAAATTTTAATTGTAAACGAATTTGCCATCACTATGATAATTTAATATAGGTGGAAATCTCTTTTCCATCCAAATGAAGCTCGATAGAGTGTCGATCGAACGATAAAATGTCTTGAAAAATGATGGATACGATAAATCGAGTTTGAAGTTGAAATTTTAATTTTAAACAAATTTGTCATCACTATGATATTTTAATATCGGTGGAAATATATTTCCTATCCAAATGAAGCTCGACAGAGTGTCGATCGAACGATAAAATGTCTTAAAAAATTGTAGATACGATAAATCGAGTTTTAATGTGAAATTTTAATTTTAAACGAATTTGCCATCACTATGATAATTTAATATAGGTGGAAATCTCTTTTCCATCCAAATGAAGCTCGATAGAGTGTCGATCGAACGATAAAATGTCTTCAAAAATGATAGATACAATAAATCGAGTTGAAAGGTGAAATTTTAATTTTAAACAAATTTGACATCACTATATTTTAATATCGGCGGAAATATGTTTCCCATCCAAATGAAGCTCGATAGAGTGTCAATCGAACGATTAAATGTTTTCAAAAAAGGTAGATACGATAAATCCCGTTTTAAGGCGAAATTTTTAATTTTCATCAAATTTACCATCACTATGATAATTTAATATGGGTGGGAATAACTTTTCCATCGAAATGAAGCTCGATAGAGTGTCAATCGAACGATAAAATGTCTTCAAAAAAGATAGATACGATAAATCGCGTTTTAATGTGAAATTTTGAACTTTAAACACATTTACAATCACTATGATAATTTAATATGAGTGGAAATATCTTTCCTATCCAAATGAAGCGCGATAGAGTGTCGATCGAACGATAAAATGTCTTCAAAAATGATAGATACAATAAATCGAGTTTTCAGGTGAAATTTTTAATTTTAAACAAATTTAACATCACTATGATAATTTAATATGGGTGCAAATAACTTTTCCATCGAAATGAAGCTCGATAGAGTGTCAATCAAACTATAAATGTTATTAAAAATTGAAGATACGATAAATCGAGTTTTAATGTGAAATTTGTAACTTTAAACAAATTTACCATCACTATGATAATTTAATATGGGTGGAAATATCTTTTCCATCCAAATGAAGCTCGATATTGTGTCAATCGAACGATAAAATGTTATCAAAAATTGTAAACACGATAAATCGAGTTTTCATGTGAAATTTTTAACTTTAAACAAATTTACAATCACTATGATAATTTAATATGGGTGGAAATCCCTTTTCCATCCAAATGAAGCTCGATAGAGTGTCGATCGAATGATAAAATGTCTTCAAAAATGATAGATACGATAAATCGAGTTTAAAGGTGAAATTTTAATTGTAAACAAATTTGACATCACTATGATATTTTAATATCGGTGGAAATATGTTTCCCATCCAAATGAAGCTCGATAGAGTGTCAATCGAACGATAAAATGTCTTCAAAAATGATAGATACGATAAATCGAGTTTTAAGGTGAAATTTTTAACTTTAAACAAATTTACAATCACTATGATAATTTAATATGGGTGGAAATCTCGTTTCCATCCAAATGAAGCTCGATAGAGTGTCGATCGAACGATAAAATGTCTTCAAAAAAGATAGATACGATAAATCGCGTTTTAAGGTGAAATTTTTAATTTTAAGCAAATTTACCATCCCTATAATAATTTAATATGGGTGGGAATAACTTTTCCATCCAAATGAAGCTCGATAGAGTGTCGATCGAACGATAAAATGTCTTCAAAAATGATAGATACGATAAATCGAGTTTTAAGGTGAAATTTTTGACTTTAAACAAATTTACAATCACTATGATAATTTAATATGGGTGGAAATCTCGTTTCCATCGAAATGAAGCTCGATAGAGTGTCAATCAAACTATAAATGTTATTAAAAATTGTAGATACGATAAATCGAGTTTTAATGTGAAATTTGTAACTTTAAACAAATTTACCATCACTATGATAATTTAATATGGGTGGAAATATCTTTTCCATCCAAATGAAGCTCGATATTGTGTCAATCGAACGATAAAATGTTATCAAAAATTGTAAACACGATAAATCGAGTTTTCATGTGAAATTTTTAACTTTAAACAAATTTACAATCACTATGATAATTTTATATGGGTGGAAATCTCTTTCCCATCCAAATGAAGCTCGATAGAGCGTCAATCGAACGATAAAATGTCTTCAAAAATGATAGATACGATAAATCGAGTTTTAAGGTGAAATTTTTAACTTCAAACACATTTACAATCACTATGATAATTTAATATGGGTGGAAATCTCGTTTCCATCCAAATGAAGCTCGATAGAGTGTCGATCGAACGATAAAATGTCTTCAAAAATGATAGATACAATAAATCGAGTTTTAAGTTGAAATTTTAATTGTAAACGAATTTGCCATCACTATGATAATTTAATATAGGTGGAAATCTCTTTTCCATCCAAATGAAGCTCGATAGAGTGTCGATCGAACGATAAAATGTCTTGAAAAATGATGGATACGATAAATCGAGTTTGAAGTTGAAATTTTAATTTTAAACAAATTTGTCATCACTATGATATTTTAATATCGGTGGAAATATATTTCCTATCCAAATGAAGCTCGACAGAGTGTCGATCGAACGATAAAATGTCTTAAAAAATTGTAGATACGATAAATCGAGTTTTAATGTGAAATTTTAATTTTAAACGAATTTGCCATCACTATGATAATTTAATATAGGTGGAAATCTCTTTTCCATCCAAATGAAGCTCGATAGAGTGTCGATCGAACGATAAAATGTCTTCAAAAATGATAGATACAATAAATCGAGTTGAAAGGTGAAATTTTAATTTTAAACAAATTTGACATCACTATATTTTAATATCGGCGGAAATATGTTTCCCATCCAAATGAAGCTCGATAGAGTGTCAATCGAACGATTAAATGTTTTCAAAAAAGGTAGATACGATAAATCCCGTTTTAAGGCGAAATTTTTAATTTTCATCAAATTTACCATCACTATGATAATTTAATATGGGTGCAAATAACTTTTCCATCGAAATGAAGCTCGATATAGTGTCAATCAAACTATAAATGTTATTAAAAATTGTAGATACGATAAATCGAGTTTTAATGTGAAATTTGTAACTTTAAACAAATTTACCATCACTATGATAATTTAATATGGGTGGAAATATCTTTTCCATCCAAATGAAGCTCGATATTGTGTCAATCGAACGATAAAATGTTATCAAAAATTGTAAACACGATAAATCGAGTTTTCATGTGAAATTTTTAACTTTAAACAAATTTACAATCACTATGATAATTTTATATGGGTGGAAATCTCTTTCCCATCCAAATGAAGCTCGATAGAGTGTCAATCGAACGATAAAATGTCTTCAAAAATGATAGATACGATAAATCGAGTTTTAAGGTGAAGTTTTTAACTTCAAACACATTTACAATGACTATGATAATTTAATATGGGTGGAAATCTCGTTTCCATCCAAATGAAGCTCGATAGAGTGTCGATCGAACGATAAAATGTCTTCAAAAATGATAGATACAATAAATCGAGTTTTAAGTTGAAATTTTAATTGTAAACGAATTTGCCATCACTATGATAATTTAATATAGGTGGAAATCTCTTTTCCATCCAAATGAAGCTCGATAGAGTGTCGATCGAACGATAAAATGTCTTGAAAAATGATGGATACGATAAATCGAGTTTGAAGTTGAAATTTTAATTTTAAACAAATTTGTCATCACTATGATATTTTAATATCGGTGGAAATATATTTCCTATCCAAATGAAGCTCGACAGAGTGTCGATCGAACGATAAAATGTCTTAAAAAATTGTAGATACGATAAATCGAGTTTTAATGTGAAATTTTAATTTTAAACGAATTTGCCATCACTATGATAATTTAATATAGGTGGAAATCTCTTTTCCATCCAAATGAAGCTCGATAGAGTGTCGATCGAACGATAAAATGTCTTCAAAAATGATAGATACAATAAATCGAGTTGAAAGGTGAAATTTTAATTTTAAACAAATTTGACATCACTATATTTTAATATCGGCGGAAATATGTTTCCCATCCAAATGAAGCTCGATAGAGTGTCAATCGAACGATTAAATGTTTTCAAAAAAGGTAGATACGATAAATCCCGTTTTAAGGCGAAATTTTTAATTTTCATCAAATTTACCATCACTATGATAATTTAATATGGGTGGGAATAACTTTTCCATCGAAATGAAGCTCGATAGAGTGTCAATCGAACGATAAAATGTCTTCAAAAAAGATAGATACGATAAATCGCGTTTTAATGTGAAATTTTGAACTTTAAACACATTTACAATCACTATGATAATTTAATATGAGTGGAAATATCTTTCCTATCCAAATGAAGCGCGATAGAGTGTCGATCGAACGATAAAATGTCTTCAAAAATGATAGATACAATAAATCGAGTTTTCAGGTGAAATTTTTAATTTTAAACAAATTTAACATCACTATGATAATTTAATATGGGTGCAAATAACTTTTCCATCGAAATGAAGCTCGATAGAGTGTCAATCAAACTATAAATGTTATTAAAAATTGAAGATACGATAAATCGAGTTTTAACGTGAAATTTGTAACTTTAAACAAATTTACCATCACTATGATAATTTAATATGGGTGGAAATATCTTTTCCATCCAAATGAAGCTCGATATTGTGTCAATCGAACGATAAAATGTTATCAAAAATTGTAAACACGATAAATCGAGTTTTCATGTGAAATTTTTAACTTTAAACAAATTTACAATCACTATGATAATTTAATATGGGTGGAAATCCCTTTTCCATCCAAATGAAGCTCGATAGAGTGTCGATCGAATGATAAAATGTCTTCAAAAATGATAGATACGATAAATCGAGTTTAAAGGTGAAATTTTAATTGTAAACAAATTTGACATCACTATGATATTTTAATATCGGTGGAAATATGTTTCCCATCCAAATGAAGCTCGATAGAGTGTCAATCGAACGATGAAATGTCTTCAAAAATGATAGATACGATAAATCGAGTTTTAAGGTGAAATTTTTAACTTTAAACAAATTTACAATCACTATGATAATTTAATATGGGTGGAAATCTCGTTTCCATCCAAATGAAGCTCGATAGAGTGTCGATCGAACGATAAAATGTCTTCAAAAAAGATAGATACGATAAATCGCGTTTTAAGGTGAAATTTTTAATTTTAAGCAAATTTACCATCCCTATAATAATTTAATATGGGTGGGAATAACTTTTCCATCCAAATGAAGCTCGATAGAGTGTCGATCGAACGATAAAATGTCTTCAAAAATGATAGATACGATAAATCGAGTTTTAAGGTGAAATTTTTGACTTTAAACAAATTTACAATCACTATGATAATTTAATATGGGTGGAAATCTCGTTTCCATCGAAATGAAGCTCGATAGAGTGTCAATCAAACTATAAATGTTATTAAAAATTGTAGATACGATAAATCGAGTTTTAATGTGAAATTTGTAACTTTAAACAAATTTACCATCACTATGATAATTTAATATGGGTGGAAATATCTTTTCCATCCAAATGAAGCTCGATATTGTGTCAATCGAACGATAAAATGTTATCAAAAATTGTAAACACGATAAATCGAGTTTTCATGTGAAATTTTTAACTTTAAACAAATTTACAATCACTATGATAATTTTATATGGGTGGAAATCTCTTTCCCATCCAAATGAAGCTCGATAGAGCGTCAATCGAACGATAAAATGTCTTCAAAAATGATAGATACGATAAATCGAGTTTTAAGGTGAAATTTTTAACTTCAAACACATTTACAATCACTATGATAATTTAATATGGGTGGAAATCTCGTTTCCATCCAAATGAAGCTCGATAGAGTGTCGATCGAACGATAAAATGTCTTCAAAAATGATAGATACAATAAATCGAGTTTTAAGTTGAAATTTTAATTGTAAACGAATTTGCCATCACTATGATAATTTAATATAGGTGGAAATCTCTTTTCCATCCAAATGAAGCTCGATAGAGTGTCGATCGAACGATAAAATGTCTTGAAAAATGATGGATACGATAAATCGAGTTTGAAGTTGAAATTTTAATTTTAAACAAATTTGTCATCACTATGATATTTTAATATCGGTGGAAATATATTTCCTATCCAAATGAAGCTCGACAGAGTGTCGATCGAACGATAAAATGTCTTAAAAAATTGTAGATACGATAAATCGAGTTTTAATGTGAAATTTTAATTTTAAACGAATTTGCCATCACTATGATAATTTAATATAGGTGGAAATCTCTTTTCCATCCAAATGAAGCTCGATAGAGTGTCGATCGAACGATAAAATGTCTTCAAAAATGATAGATACAATAAATCGAGTTGAAAGGTGAAATTTTAATTTTAAACAAATTTGACATCACTATATTTTAATATCGGCGGAAATATGTTTCCCATCCAAATGAAGCTCGATAGAGTGTCAATCGAACGATTAAATGTTTTCAAAAAAGGTAGATACGATAAATCCCGTTTTAAGGCGAAATTTTTAATTTTCATCAAATTTACCATCACTATGATAATTTAATATGGGTGCAAATAACTTTTCCATCGAAATGAAGCTCGATATAGTGTCAATCAAACTATAAATGTTATTAAAAATTGTAGATACGATAAATCGAGTTTTAATGTGAAATTTGTAACTTTAAACAAATTTACCATCACTATGATAATTTAATATGGGTGGAAATATCTTTTCCATCCAAATGAAGCTCGATATTGTGTCAATCGAACGATAAAATGTTATCAAAAATTGTAAACACGATAAATCGAGTTTTCATGTGAAATTTTTAACTTTAAACAAATTTACAATCACTATGATAATTTTATATGGGTGGAAATCTCTTTCCCATCCAAATGAAGCTCGATAGAGTGTCAATCGAACGATAAAATGTCTTCAAAAATGATAGATACGATAAATCGAGTTTTAAGGTGAAGTTTTTAACTTCAAACACATTTACAATGACTATGATAATTTAATATGGGTGGAAATCTCGTTTCCATCCAAATGAAGCTCGATAGAGTGTCGATCGAACGATAAAATGTCTTCAAAAATGATAGATACAATAAATCGAGTTTTAAGTTGAAATTTTAATTGTAAACGAATTTGCCATCACTATGATAATTTAATATAGGTGGAAATCTCTTTTCCATCCAAATGAAGCTCGATAGAGTGTCGATCGAACGATAAAATGTCTTGAAAAATGATGGATACGATAAATCGAGTTTGAAGTTGAAATTTTAATTTTAAACAAATTTGTCATCACTATGATATTTTAATATCGGTGGAAATATATTTCCTATCCAAATGAAGCTCGACAGAGTGTCGATCGAACGATAAAATGTCTTAAAAAATTGTAGATACGATAAATCGAGTTTTAATGTGAAATTTTAATTTTAAACGAATTTGCCATCACTATGATAATTTAATATAGGTGGAAATCTCTTTTCCATCCAAATGAAGCTCGATAGAGTGTCGATCGAACGATAAAATGTCTTCAAAAATGATAGATACAATAAATCGAGTTGAAAGGTGAAATTTTAATTTTAAACAAATTTGACATCACTATATTTTAATATCGGCGGAAATATGTTTCCCATCCAAATGAAGCTCGATAGAGTGTCAATCGAACGATTAAATGTTTTCAAAAAAGGTAGATACGATAAATCCCGTTTTAAGGCGAAATTTTTAATTTTCATCAAATTTACCATCACTATGATAATTTAATATGGGTGGGAATAACTTTTCCATCGGAATGAAGCTCGATAGAGTGTCAATCGAACGATAAAATGTCTTCAAAACAGATAGATACGATAAATCGCGTTTTAATGTGAAATTTTCAATTTTAAACAAATTTACCATCACTATGATAATTTAATATGAGTGGAAATATGTTTCTAATCCAAATGAAGCTCGATAGAGTGTCGATCGAACGATAAAATGTCTTCAAAAATGATAGATACGATAAATCGAGTTTTAAGGTAAAATTTTTAACTTTAAACGAATTTTCCATCACTATGATAAGTTAATATGGGTGGGAATCTCTTTTCCATCCAAATGAAGCTCGATAGAGTGTCGATCGAACGATAAAATGTCTTCAAAAATGATGGATACGATAAATCGAGTTTTAAGTTGAAATTTTAATTTTAAACAAATTTGTCATCACTATGATATTTTAATATCGGTGGAAATATATTTCCTATCCAAATGAAGCTCGACAGAGTGTCGATCGAACGATAAAATGTCTTCAAAAATTGTATATACGATAAATCGAGTTTTAATGTGAAATTTTAATTTTAAACGAATTTGCCATCACTATGATAGGTTAATATGGGTAGGAATCTCTTTTCCATCCAAATGAAGCTCGATAGAGTGTCGATCGAACGATAAAATGTCTTCAAAAATGATGGATACGATAAATCGAGTTTTAAGTTGAAATTTTAATTTTAAACAAATTTGTCATCACTATGATATTTTAATATCGGTGGAAATATATTTCCTATCCAAATGAAGCTCGACAGAGTGTCGATCGAACGATAAAATGTCTTCAAAAATGATAGATACGATAAATCGAGTTTTAAGGTGAAATTTTTAACTTTAAACAAATTCACAATCACTATGTTAAGTTAATATGGGTGGAAATCCTTTTTCCATCCAAATGAAGCTCGATAGAGTGTCAATCGAACTATAACATGTCTTCAAAAATGATAGATACGATAAATCGAGTTTTAAGGTGACATTTTAATTTTAAACAAATTTGCCATCACTATGATATTTTGATATCGGTGCAAATATGTTTCCCATCCAAATGAAGCTCGATAGAGTGTCGATCGAACGATAAAATGTCTTCAAAAAAGATAGATACGTTAAATCAAGTTTAAAGGTGAAATTTTTAACTTTAAACAAATTTACAATAACTATGATAATTTAATATGGGTGGAAATAACTTTTCCATCGAAATAAAGCTCGATAGAGTGTCGATCGAACGATAAAATGTCTTCAAAAAAGATAGATACGTTAAATCAAGTTTAAAAGTGAAATTTTTTATTTTTAAACAAATTTACAATAACTATGATAATTTAATATGGGTGGAAATCTCGTTTCCATCCAAATGAAGCTCGATAGAGTGTCGATCGAACGATAAAATGTCTTCAAAAAAGATAGATACGATAAATCGAGTTTTCATGTGAAATTTTTAACTTTAAACAAATTTACAATCACTATGATAATTTTATATGGGTGGAAATCTCTTTCCCATCCGAATGAAGCTCGATAGAGTGTCAATCGAACGATAAAATGTCTTCAAAAATGATAGATACGATAAATCGAGTTTTAAGGTGAAATTTTTAACTTCAAACACATTTACAATCACTATGATAATTTAATATGGGTGGAAATCTCGTTTCCATCCAAATGAAGCTCGATAGAGTGTCGATCGAACGATAAAATGTCTTCAAAAATGATAGATACAATAAATCGAGTTTTAAGTTGAAATTTTAATTGTAAACGAATTTGCCATCACTATGATAATTTAATATAGGTGGAAATCTCTTTTCCATCCAAATGAAGCTCGATAGAGTGTCGATCGAACGATAAAATGTCTTGAAAAATGATGGATACGATAAATCGAGTTTGAAGTTGAAATTTTAATTTTAAACAAATTTGTCATCACTATGATATTTTAATATCGGTGGAAATATATTTCCTATCCAAATGAAGCTCGACAGAGTGTCGATCGAACGATAAAATGTCTTAAAAAATTGTAGATACGATAAATCGAGTTTTAATGTGAAATTTTAATTTTAAACGAATTTGCCATCACTATGATAATTTAATATAGGTGGAAATCTCTTTTCCATCCAAATGAAGCTCGATAGAGTGTCGATCGAACGATAAAATGTCTTCAAAAATGATAGATACAATAAATCGAGTTGAAAGGTGAAATTTTAATTTTAAACAAATTTGACATCACTATATTTTAATATCGGCGGAAATATGTTTCCCATCCAAATGAAGCTCGATAGAGTGTCAATCGAACGATTAAATGTTTTCAAAAAAGGTAGATACGATAAATCCCGTTTTAAGGCGAAATTTTTAATTTTCATCAAATTTACCATCACTATGATAATTTAATATGGGTGCAAATAACTTTTCCATCGAAATGAAGCTCGATATAGTGTCAATCGAACGATAAAATGTCTTCAAAAATGATACATACGATAAATCGAGTTTTAAGGTGAAATTTTTAACTTTAAACAAATTTACAATCACTATGATAATTTAATATGGGTGGAAATATGTTTCCCATCCAAATGAAGCTCGATAGTGTGTCGATCGAACGATAAAATGTCTTCCAAAATGATAGATACAATAAATCGAGTTGAAAGGTGAAATTTTAATTTTAAACAAATTTGACATCACTATATTTTAATATCGTCGGAAATATGTTTCCCATCCAAATGAAGCTCGATAGAGTGTCAATCGAACGATTAAATGTTTTCAAAAAAGGTAGATACGATAAATCCCGTTTTAAGGCGAAATTTTTAATTTTCATCAAATTTACCATCACTATGATAATTTAATATGGGTGGGAATAACTTTTCCATCGGAATGAAGCTCGATAGAGTGTCAATCGAACGATAAAATGTCTTCAAAACAGATAGATACGATAAATCGCGTTTTAATGTGAAATTTTCAATTTTAAACAAATTTACCATCACTATGATAATTTAATATGAGTGGAAATATGTTTCTAATCCAAATGAAGCTCGATAGAGTGTCGATCGAACGATGAAATGTCTTCAAAAATGATAGATACGATAAATCGAGTTTTAAGGTAAAATTTTTAACTTTAAACGAATTTTCCATCACTATGATAAGTTAATATGGGTGGGAATCTCTTTTCCATCCAAATGAAGCTCGATAGAGTGTCGATCGAACGATAAAATGTCTTCAAAAATGATGGATACGATAAATCGAGTTTTAAGTTGAAATTTTAATTTTAAACAAATTTGTCATCACTATGATATTTTAATATCGGTGGAAATATATTTCCTATCCAAATGAAGCTCGACAGAGTGTCGATCGAACGATAAAATGTCTTCAAAAATTGTAGATACGATAAATCGAGTTTTAATGTGAAATTTTAATTTTAAACGAATTTGCCATCACTATGATAGGTTAATATGGGTAGGAATCTCTTTTCCATCCAAATGAAGCTCGATAGAGTGTCGATCGAACGATAAAATGTCTTCAAAAATGATGGATACGATAAATCGAGTTTTAAGTTGAAATTTTAATTTTAAACAAATTTGTCATCACTATGATATTTTAATATCGGTGGAAATATATTTCCTATCCAAATGAAGCTCGACAGAGTGTCGATCGAACGATAAAATGTCTTCAAAAATGATAGATACGATAAATCGAGTTTTAAGGTGAAATTTTTAACTTTAAACAAATTCACAATCACTATGTTAAGTTAATATGGGTGGAAATCCTTTTTCCATCCAAATGAAGCTCGATAGAGTGTCAATCGAACTATAACATGTCTTCAAAAATGATAGATACGATAAATCGAGTTTTAAGGTGACATTTTAATTTTAAACAAATTTGCCATCACTATGATATTTTGATATCGGTGCAAATATGTTTCCCATCCAAATGAAGCTCGATAGAGTGTCGATCGAACGATAAAATGTCTTCAAAAAAGATAGATACGTTAAATCAAGTTTAAAGGTGAAATTTTTAACTTTAAACAAATTTACAATAACTATGATAATTTAATATGGGTGGAAATAACTTTTCCATCGAAATAAAGCTCGATAGAGTGTCGATCGAACGATAAAATGTCTTCAAAAAAGATAGATACGTTAAATCAAGTTTAAAAGTGAAATTTTTTATTTTTAAACAAATTTACAATAACTATGATAATTTAATATGGGTGGAAATAACTTTTCCATCGAAATGAAGCTCGATAGAGTGTCGACAGAACCATAAAATGTCTTTAAACATGATATATACGGTGAATCGAGTTTTAAGGTGACATTTTAATTTTAAACAAATTTGCCATCACTATGATATTTTAATATCGGTGGAAATATCTTTTCCATCCAAACGAAGCTCGATAGAGTGTCGATCGAACGATAAAGTAACTTCAAAAATGATAGATACGATAAATCGAGTTTTAAGGTGAAATTTTCAATTTTAAACGAATTTACCATCACTATGATAATCTGATATGGGTGGAAATATCTTTCCTATCCAAATGAAGCTCGACAGAGTGTCGATCGAACGATAAAATGCCTTCAAAAATTGTAGATACGATAAATCGAGTTTTAATGTGAAATTTTAATTTTAAACGAATTTGCCATCACTATGATAGGTTAATATGGGTGGGAATCTCTTTTCCATCCAAATGAAGCTCGATAGAGTGTCGATCGAACGATAAAATGTCTTCAAAAATGATGGATACGATAAATCGAGTTTTAAGTTGAAATTTTAATTTTAAACAAATTTGTCATCACTATGATATTTTAATATCGGTGGAAATATATTTCCTATCCAAATGAAGCTCGACAGAGTGTCGATCGAACGATAAAATGTCTTCAAAAATGATAGATACGATAAATCGAGTTTTGAGGTGAAATTTTTAATTTTAAACAAATTTACAATTACTGTGTCAATTTAATATGGGTGGAAATCCCTTTTCCATCCAAATGAAGCTCGATAGAGTGTCAATCGAACGATAAAATGCCTTCAAAAATGATAGATACAATAAATCGAGTTTTAAGGTGAAATTTTTAATTTTAAACAAATTTACCATCACTCTGATAATTTAATATGGGTGGAAATATGTTTCCCATCCAAATGAAGTTCGATAGAGTGTCAATCGAACGATAAAATGTCTTCAAAAAAGATAGATACGATACATCGCGTTTTAAGGTGAAATTTTTAATTTTAAGCAAATTTACCATCACTATGATAATTTAATTCGGGTGGGAATAACTTTTCCATCGAAATGAAGCTCGATAGAGTGTCAATCGAACGATAAAATGTCTTCAAAAAAGATAGATACGATAAATCGCGTTTTAAGGTGAAATTTTTAATTTTAAACAAATTTACCATCACTATGATAATTTAATATGGGTGGGAATCACTTTTCCATCGAAATAAAGCTCGATAGAGTGTCAATCGAACTATAAAATGTTATTAAAAATGGTAGATACGATAAATCGAGTTTTAAGGTGTAATTTTTAACTTTAAACAAATTTACAATCACTATGATAATTTAATATGGGTGGAAATCTCGTTTCCATCCAAATGAAGCTCGATAGAGTGTCGATCGAACGATAAAATGTCTTCAAAAATGATAGATACAATAAATCGAGTTTTAAGGTGAAATTTTCAATTTTAAACAAATTTACCATCACTATGATAATTTAATATGGGTGGAAATATGTTTCCCATCCAAATGAAGCTCGATAGAGTGTCAATCGAACGATAAAATGTCTTCAAAAAAGATAGATACGATAAATCGCGTTTTAAGGTGAAATTTTTAATTTTAAGCAAATTTACCATCACTATGATAATTTAATATGGGTGGGAATAACTTTTCCATCGAAATGAAGCTCGATAGAGTGTCAATCGAACGATAAAATGTCTTCAAAAAAGATAGATATAATAAATCGAGTTTTGAGGTGAAATTTTTAATTTTAAACAAATTTACCATCACTATGATAATTTAATATGGGTGGGAATAACTTTTCCATCGAAATAAAGCTCGATAGAGTGTCAATCGAACTATAAAATGTTATTAAAAATGGTAGATACGATAAATCGAGTTTTAAGGTGTAATTTTTAATTTTAAACAAATTTACCATCACTATGATAATTTAATATGGGTGGGAATAACTTTTCCATCGAAATAAAGCTCGATAGAGTGTCAATCGAACTATAAAATGTTATTAAAAATGGTAGATACGATAAATCGAGTTTTAAGGTGTAATTTTTAATTTTAAGCAAATTTACCATCACTATGATAAATTAATATGGGTGGGAATAACTTTTCCATAGAAATGAAGCTCGATAGAGTATCAATCGAACAATAAAATGTCTTCAACAAATGTAGATACGATAAATCGAGTTTTAAGTTGAAATTTTAATTTTAAACAGAGTATATGCACACACACGCACACACAAACAAGAACACACACAAGAGTATATACGCACACAGCCACACACACACACACACACACACACACACACACACACACACACACACACACACACACACACACACACACACACACACACACACACACACACACACACACACACACACACACACACACACACACGCACACACACACACAGTATATGCACACACACACGCACGCACGCACACACACACACACACACATAGAGAGTATATACGCGCACACACAAACAAGCACACACTCACATACATACTAACGCACACGCGCGCGCACACACATACACACAAACAAGCGCGCACACATACACACACGCAAGAGAGTATATACCCACACACAAACAAGCGCACACACGCGCACACAAACAACGTGTTGTGCTTGTTGCGTATGTGTTTGTTTGTGTAACAACCACACACGCGCGCACACGAGCGCGCACACACACACACAGACACACACACATGAGTAATT